>OZ010578.1:2258983-2438983 GCA_963932145.1 Acanthosepion lycidas
ATATACTAATTTCCCACCCGGAATTTTCAGAGCTTCACAAAATCAATGGTCAAATTAATGTACGAATATTTTTTTGATTATATTTATTAATAAAAAACAAAAAAACAAGTTGCTCTTACTTTGCATAATAAAATCTGACACGTATAAAACAATTTATTATCAACGAAAGATATTATCAGCTGAAACTAAGACAATATATTGGTTATATGAATATAAGTATATTCTGAAAGTTTTGCCTACATTGGTTCCTTAATACGAAACACATTCGGAAAACACTATTTGTCACAATAAAATCAGACATAGTATATATATATATACGAAAATTATAACATAAATATATTATAAAATCACTACAAAAATAGCCATTTCGTTTCAACACCTCTGTTGTCTTATCACGTGATGATGTTGAATGTAGAATAGATTATTCTACATTCAACATCCTCACTTGATAAGACACCATCGCTTTTTCTCAATATTCAAAATGTAAGAAGACAGTTCCACACAAAACTTTCGTCAGAACGTTTACTTTGTGAACCAGGCTCCTGCGTGGGTGCTTCTGTGAACACTCCAATCTTATCCGTTTCAAGTCAAGTGTGAGTCGCCAATTAGCCTCCATACATCCATAATCTCCACTTTCTACACCTCTTACATTCATTTTACACATTTAGTATTCCTCTACTTTGAACAGCTTTCGAGTGCTGTATTCGGAGAAGTTAAAATAATAAAAAAAAAACTAAAAAAAAAAAAACTGTTAGGATGAAATTCGTATCTTGTATTCAAAGTTTTTTTTTTAGTTGGTTTTCCACTGACCCCGTCTTGCCAATTCGGCTACTGAATTTTCTCTTGCACTTTACCAGAGATTAAGATCTTACAAATGTTCTCTGTGGAAACCAAACCATGTGTGATCCTCGTTCAGACCGACATCACAGATATTGAAACAAATTTAAAAAACAAAAAATATTGCAAAAATTTGTCCTGTTTCTTCAATAATTTTTTTTTTCAGAAACTGTAATTACTGTCAACACGCGGTTAATATTTCAGTTTTTCACATCATAATTTCCGCCGGAAGTGACTCACTGACCTAGTTCGGACACAATGGCGGAATTCCGGCCAGTAGGTAATTTTCATCGTTCTTTTATACTTATTTCGTTTTGTGTAAATAATTTTTCTATACAATTTCGACATCATTGTTATAATTGTGGTTTTCCTTTCTTCCTGAACGAAAAGCGAGACATATGAACTTATCCTGCCCCATCCAGTTTATCTCTCTTTCCCACTTTCTCTGTCATCTTGTTTATCACTATCAACCATTTTTATCTTCCCCTCTCTATCTCTTAGTATTCCAATATCAGTCTCTCTGTATATCTACCTACCCAAGTCTGTTTAAATCTTTCGCACTGGCCAGTATCTATCTATCTCAGTCTGTTCTCTATTATCTATCTATCTATCTATCTCAGTCTGTTCTCTATTATCTATCTATCTATCTATCTATCTCAGTCTGTTCTCTATTATCTATCTATCTATCTATCTATCTATCTATCTCAGTCTGTTCTCTATTATCTATCTATCTATCTATCTATCTCAGTCTGTTCTCTATTATCTATCTATCTATCTATCTATCTATCTATCTCAGTCTGTTCTCTATTATCTATCTATCTATCTATCTATCTATCTATCTATCTCAGTCTGTTCTCTATTATCTATCTATCTATCTATCTATCTCAGTCTGTTCTCTATTATCTATCTATCTATCTATCTATCTATCTATCTATCTCAGTCTGTTCTCTATTATCTATCTATCTATCTATCTATCTATCTCAGTCTGTTCTCTATTATCTATCTATCTATCTATCTATCTATCTCAGTCTGTTCTCTATTATCTATCTATCTATCTATCTATCTATCTATCTATCTCAGTCTGTTCTCTATTATCTATCTATCTATCTATCTATCTATCTCAGTCTGTTCTCTATTATCTATCTATCTATCTATCTATCTATCTCAGTCTGTTCTCTATTATCTATCTATCTATCTATCTATCTATCTATCTCAGTCTGTTCTCTATTATCTATCTATCTATCTATCTATCTATCTATCTATCTCAGTCTGTTCTCTATTATCTATCTATCTATCTATCTATCTATCTATCTATCTATCTATCTATCTCAGTCTGTTCTCTATTATCTATCTATCTATCTATCTATCTATCTCAGTCTGTTCTCTATTATCTATCTATCTATCTATCTATCTATCTATCTATCTATCTATCTCAGTCTGTTCTCTATTATCTATCTATCTATCTATCTATCTATCTATCTCAGTCTGTTCTCTATTATCTATCCATCTATCTATCTATCTATCTCAGTCTGTTCTCTATTATCTATCTATCTATCTCAGTCTGTTCTCTATTATCTATCTATCTATCTATCTATCTATCTATCTCAGTCTGTTCTCTATTATCTATCTATCTATCTATCTCAGTCTGTTCTCTATTATCTATCTATCTATCTATCTCAGTCTGTTCTCTATTATCTATCTATCTATCTCAGTCTGTTCTCTATTATCTATCTATCTATCTCAGTCTGTTCTCTATTATCTATCTATCTATCTATCTATCTATCTATCTCAGTCTGTTCTCTATTATCTATCTATCTATCTATCTATCTCAGTCTGTTCTCTATTATCTATCTATCTATCTATCTATCTCAGTCTGTTCTCTATTATCTATCTATCTATCTATCTCAGTCTGTTCTCTATTATCTATCTATCTATCTATCTCAGTCTGTTCTCTATTATCTATCTATCTATCTATCTCAGTCTGTTCTCTATTATCTATCTATCTATCTATCTCAGTCTGTTCTCTATTATCTATCTATCTATCTATCTATCTATCTATCTCAGTCTGTTCTCTATTATCTATCTATCTATCTATCTATCTATCTCAGTCTGTTCTCTATTATCTATCTATCTATCTATCTATCTATCTATCTCAGTCTGTTCTCTATTATCTATCCATCTATCTATCTATCTATCTCAGTCTGTTCTCTATTATCTATCTATCTATCTCAGTCTGTTCTCTATTATCTATCCATCTATCTATCTATCTATCTCAGTCTGTTCTCTATTATCTATCTATCTATCTCAGTCTGTTCTCTATTATCTATCTATCTATCTATCTATCTATCTCAGTCTGTTCTCTATTATCTATCTATCTATCTATCTATCTATCTCAGTCTGTTCTCTATTATCTATCTATCTATCTATCTCAGTCTGTTCTCTATTATCTATCTATCTATCTCAGTCTGTTCTCTATTATCTATCTATCTATCTATCTATCTATCTATCTCAGTCTGTTCTCTATTATCTATCTATCTATCTATCTATCTATCTATCTCAGTCTGTTCTCTATTATCTATCTATCTATCTATCTATCTATCTATCTCAGTCTGTTCTCTATTATCTATCTATCTATCTATCTATCTATCTCAGTCTGTTCTCTATTATCTATCTATCTATCTATCTATCTATCTCAGTCTGTTCTCTATTATCTATCTATCTATCTATCTATCTATCTCAGTCTGTTCTCTATTATCTATCTATCTATCTATCTATCTCAGTCTGTTCTCTATTATCTATCTATCTATCTATCTATCTATCTATCTCAGTCTGTTCTCTATTATCTATCTATCTATCTATCTATCTATCTATCTCAGTCTGTTCTCTATTATCTATCTATCTATCTATCTATCTATCTATCTCAGTCTGTTCTCTATTATCTATCCATCTATCTATCTATCTATCTCAGTCTGTTCTCTATTATCTATCTATCTATCTCAGTCTGTTCTCTATTATCTATCTATCTATCTATCTATCTCAGTCTGTTCTCTATTATCTATCTATCTATCTATCTATCTATCTCAGTCTGTTCTCTATTATCTATCTATCTATCTATCTCAGTCTGTTCTCTATTATCTATCTATCTATCTCAGTCTGTTCTCTATTATCTATCTATCTATCTCAGTCTGTTCTCTATTATCTATCTATCTATCTCAGTCTGTTCTCTATTATCTATCTATCTATCTCAGTCTGTTCTCTATTATCTATCTATCTATCTCAGTCTGTTCTCTATTATCTATCTATCTATCTATCTATCTATCTATCTATCTATCTATCTCAGTCTGTTCTCTATTATCTATCTATCTATCTATCTATCTCAGTCTGTTCTCTATTATCTATCTATCTATCTATCTATCTCAGTCTGTTCTCTATTATCTATCTATCTATCTATCTATCTCAGTCTGTTCTCTATTATCTATCTATCTATCTATCTATCTCAGTCTGTTCTCTATTATCTATCTATCTATCTATCTCAGTCTGTTCTCTATTATCTATCTATCTATCTATCTCAGTCTGTTCTCTATTATTTATCTATCTATCTATCTCAGTCTGTTCTCTATTATCTATCTATCTATCTATCTCAGTCTGTTCTCTATTATCTATCTATCTATCTATCTATCTATCTCAGTCTGTTCTCTATTATCTATCTATCTATCTATCTATCTATCTCAGTCTGTTCTCTATTATCTATCTATCTATCTATCTATCTATCTATCTATCTATCTCAGTCTGTTCTCTATTATCTATCCATCTATCTATCTATCTATCTCAGTCTGTTCTCTATTATCTATCTATCTATCTCAGTCTGTTCTCTATTATCTATCCATCTATCTATCTATCTATCTCAGTCTGTTCTCTATTATCTATCTATCTATCTCAGTCTGTTCTCTATTATCTATCTATCTATCTATCTATCTCAGTCTGTTCTCTATTATCTATCTATCTATCTATCTATCTATCTATCTCAGTCTGTTCTCTATTATCTATCTATCTATCTATCTCAGTCTGTTCTCTATTATCTATCTATCTATCTCAGTCTGTTCTCTATTATCTATCTATCTATCTCAGTCTGTTCTCTATTATCTATCTATCTATCTCAGTCTGTTCTCTATTATCTATCTATCTATCTCAGTCTGTTCTCTATTATCTATCTATCTATCTATCTATCTATCTATCTCAGTCTGTTCTCTATTATCTATCTATCTATCTATCTATCTATCTATCTCAGTCTGTTCTCTATTATCTATCTATCTATCTATCTATCTATCTCAGTCTGTTCTCTATTATCTATCTATCTATCTATCTATCTATCTATCTCAGTCTGTTCTCTATTATCTATCTATCTATCTATCTATCTATCTATCTATCTCAGTCTGTTCTCTATTATCTATCTATCTATCTATCTATCTCAGTCTGTTCTCTATTATCTATCTATCTATCTATCTATCTATCTCAGTCTGTTCTCTATTATCTATCTATCTATCTATCTATCTATCTATCTATCTCAGTCTGTTCTCTATTATCTATCTATCTATCTATCTATCTATCTATCTCAGTCTGTTCTCTATTATCTATCTATCCATCTATCTATCTATCTATCTCAGTCTGTTCTCTATTATCTATCTATCTATCTATCTCAGTCTGTTCTCTATTATCTATCTATCTATCTATCTCAGTCTGTTCTCTATTATCTATCTATCTATCTATCTCAGTCTGTTCTCTATTATCTATCTATCTATCTATCTCAGTCTGTTCTCTATTATCTATCTATCTATCTATCTCAGTCTGTTCTCTATTATCTATCTATCTATCTATCTCAGTCTGTTCTCTATTATCTATCTATCTATCTATCTCAGTCTGTTCTCTATTATCTATCTATCTATCTCAGTCTGTTCTCTATTATCTATCTATCTCAGTCTGTTCTCTATTATCTATCTATCTATCTCAGTCTGTTCTCTATTATCTATCTATCTATCTCAGTCTGTTCTCTATTATCTATCTATCTATCTCAGTCTGTTCTCTATTATCTATCTATCTATCTCAGTCTGTTCTCTATTATCTATCTATCTATCTCAGTCTGTTCTCTATTATCTATCTATCTATCTATCTATCTCAGTCTGTTCTCTATTATCTATCTATCTATCTATCTATCTCAGTCTGTTCTCTATTATCTATCTATCTATCTATCTCAGTCTGTTCTCTATTATCTATCTATCTATCTATCTCAGTCTGTTCTCTATTATCTATCTATCTATCTATCTCAGTCTGTTCTCTATTATTTATCTATCTATCTATCTCAGTCTGTTCTCTATTATCTATCTATCTATCTATCTCAGTCTGTTCTCTATTATCTATCTATCTATCTATCTCAGTCTGTTCTCTATTATCTATCTATCTATCTATCTATCTATCTCAGTCTGTTCTCTATTATCTATCTATCTATCTATCTATCTATCTCAGTCTGTTCTCTATTATCTATCTATCTATCTATCTATCTATCTATCTCAGTCTGTTCTCTATTATCTATCCATCTATCTATCTATCTATCTCAGTCTGTTCTCTATTATCTATCTATCTATCTCAGTCTGTTCTCTATTATCTATCCATCTATCTATCTATCTATCTCAGTCTGTTCTCTATTATCTATCCATCTATCTATCTATCTATCTCAGTCTGTTCTCTATTATCTATCTATCTATCTCAGTCTGTTCTCTATTATCTATCTATCTATCTATCTATCTATCTCAGTCTGTTCTCTATTATCTATCTATCTATCTATCTCAGTCTGTTCTCTATTATCTATCTATCTATCTATCTATCTATCTCAGTCTGTTCTCTATTATCTATCTATCTATCTCAGTCTGTTCTCTATTATCTATCTATCTATCTATCTATCTATCTATCTCAGTCTGTTCTCTATTATCTATCTATCTATCTATCTATCTCAGTCTGTTCTCTATTATCTATCTATCTATCTATCTATCTCAGTCTGTTCTCTATTATCTATCTATCTATCTATCTATCTCAGTCTGTTCTCTATTATCTATCTATCTATCTATCTCAGTCTGTTCTCTATTATCTATCTATCTATCTATCTCAGTCTGTTCTCTATTATCTATCTATCTATCTATCTCAGTCTGTTCTCTATTATCTATCTATCTATCTATCTCAGTCTGTTCTCTATTATCTATCTATCTATCTATCTCAGTCTGTTCTCTATTATCTATCTATCTATCTATCTATCTATCTCAGTCTGTTCTCTATTATCTATCTATCTATCTCAGTCTGTTCTCTATTATCTATCTATCTATCTCAGTCTGTTCTCTATTATCTATCTATCTATCTCAGTCTGTTCTCTATTTATCTATCTATCTATCTATCTATCTCAGTCTGTTCTCTATCTATCTATCTATCTATCTATCTATCTAAAGAGACTGCATTCTGCCACATATATGTTGAAGTCGGTGAATATGCACGGACAATCGTTGACGTTCTAAAGAGAGTTATTGTCACTCGATATTCAGATAGAACCACCAGCCATATTGCATGAACACGTAGATGCTTGCAACAACAACAAAAGAAACAACGGCAACAACAACAGCAACAACAATAATAATAACTACCGTAGAGAGAGTAATAATTGGATCGATGACAGTGTGCGAATGGTAAGCAGGACCGATATGATTAATAACATTTTTTCATATCTCTGTGTGATCTTATCGACTAGTTCTTTAACCGTAATTAAAAGCTTGTTCCATTCTAGGTGTTCACAAAAGTCAACCCAGATATAATTCAAGGAAAAACTCTCCCAACATTAGTAACTTTACGCATTTGCTAGATTAACGTTAATCCAGAAGCTCCTTCTTCTTTATCAAACGCCTAAAAAAATCGGAACGAGATAGATTTTTAAAAAATATCCCTACTTTAACATCGGTTAGAAAACAACACGTACAAAAATCTCATCTTTACTAATTTGGGATGTTTAAGACAATTAACTTAACAGCCTCCCCCCTCTCATCACTTATTTTTTCTATATGTCTAAATTTTTGAAAAGTGAAAATTTCACTAAAATACAATGGGGGAAATAAATATTCGTACACCATGAAATATTTTAATATTTCATGGTGTACGAATATTTTAGTTATAATAAAATAATAATATATAATAGTTACTAATATTTTTGTTATAACTTAGCACAAACTTAAAATCTATATAATATTTCTGCAATATTGCAAATGCTGCAACATGCAAAAAACAATTAGAAAACTTTGTTATAAATGAAATTATGTGCTATTTATAAAATTTCGAGGCGAAAAAAGTACTCGTACAAAATATGTCTTTAATATCAAAAGACTTAAATTAGCTTTATTTCCATAATTCTTCGTAAGATTTTGCTAGATTCTTCCAATTATCTTATTACCGGAACAATCTAGAATATTCCATAATTCATTTCTTGTATAAGGTTATCTCCATACAAATCATACACAATAATATACAGAATTTGTATGTCTTGCCGTCTGACCACGACTGCTCGGTCTCTAACAGCGTGAGTCTTTCCCAGGTTTGTGTCTGACAGTTTCCAGGCAGCACTAGCATTCCCACGCGCATCTCAGGCTAAGTGGTAAGGCAACCTTGGTACAGCACACTTTGCCTCGAGTCCGTTTGTGTCTGTGAAATCTTTCTTCAAAATACCCTCAAGATGTCTATGAAGAGGAAATTGTTCTTGTTTACTCTTTGGCTTGCCAAGAAGGAAAGAAAAGGCTATTAATCTCAATATTGTCAACAAACTTCCGACCTGCTTCCACATATGCACTTGCTACCTCTTCAGTCACTCGAACATTGTGAATTTGAAATTTTACTTGAATCTCTTGAACCAGCCAGTTCTTGCTACAAATTCTTGACTGTCATCTTTTCTTTCGAAGTCTCAAATAAACTTCTAGCCTTTGTCTGCACAGTAAAAAGGCCCAACAGAACCTTTTAGGATTTGATTTTCCACCAAATAAAACTGCAGCAATTTATACATTTCGTACACGGAGCCGTTCCGTGTCGATCGCGTAGGTACAGAACCTTTCACAACATTACAAATTGTTTCTTTGTCCTTCAAAATTGTCAATACTCTCGTGTGTGATAACTTCAGATAACGTACGATCATGTTTATTTTCTTTCTTCCTGCCTACTGTTTAATCAACCATCAATTTTGTTTTCGAGATCTATAGCCTTTGTTTCCTTCTCGGCTGGTTACTTCATATGAAAGGGTAGAGATCTATTTCAACAGACAAACTTCTGTCAGTCTTATTCAACCCTAGTGTATCAACTGTGTTCGTGTCATAAATAGAAATTTAACTTTGACAACTGTATAAAACCTCTTCCCTTTAAGACAAATACCTTTCACCCTCCCCATATCCACTCTCTCGTGCATTTCGTCTGACTGAAACATTGAAATTGATAATTTCTGTATTAATTTTTCATCGGTTGTCAAAGTTAAATTTCTAATTCCGACACAAACTCAGTCTATACACCGGGGTTGAACTGATGTAGTTTTCGTCGGTTGAAATAGATCTATCCTCCATATGAGTTCATTTTGGATTTTGTTGTGTAATATTTTTTATATGCTCTGTTATAATAAATCCATTGAGCTCTTTTTTGTGGATCAGTTTTAATATTTGATATTACTAGGATCCAATTGGATTATATACCAACGGATGTATTACCTGTACTATATATATATATATATAGTGGAACTTCGGTTCACGAATTTAATTTGTTCCAAAGCCCGTTCGTAACCCGAAATGTTCGTTAACCGAAACTATTTTCCCAATAGGAATCACTGTAAAATGGATTCATCCGTTCTTGGTTCCAAGATGATTGCTTATTTAAACTTTAACAACAGTACTTTGTGCACAAATTTATACACAGAACTAATAAAAATAAATAAATCTAAGAAAAATAAAACCAATAATAAACAGATAAGATATAGACGAACATTTTAATTTAACTGTATTTGTAAGTAGGAGAGTTGATGATGTAAGTGGAAAGGGAAGGAAAGAAATGTTATTGTTTGGAAAAGGGGAAGGAAAGAGATGATCGTCTCTTTATTCATAAGGATTGTATAGATCGTTAATTTTACCATACAAAACTGAGTCGGAAGAGACAATATCATCAACAAATGTTTTTTTTTTTCTTTTAACTTTTCTTTTTCCGTTACCACTGTTATCTTTCTTTGCAGCTATGACGAAGGAATAATAAAGAAAAAAACAATGCACAGTACAATAAAAAAGAAAAGAAAAGCACATCACAACACACGAATGTGTACAATATGCTGGTCGACGAAGAAATGACTCCTTTCGGGTTAAGTCGGTTCGGCTGGGTTTGGCAATATTGTTCGAAAACCGAAATTTTGTTCAATAAGCGAGGCATTTCTATCTCGAATTTTCTGTTCGAAAATGGATTTGTTCCACATGTGAGACGTTCGAGAACCGAGTTTGCTCTGTATATATATATATATATATATATATATATATATATATATATATATATATATAAAGGCAATTAAAAATACATTTATCTTAACATATTTCGTCGATGATCAGGCGTCACCAGGAAATGCATTAGCAAGACAAAATCTAAATCCTGTCTACTTTTATTTTATCTTCATGAAATTTAAAATAATCACCAATTGTTCGGATACTTAACGTAAATCCCGTTCTGTTTAGCTAATTTAGTTTTATTCTTTTGAAAGGAGCATCGGTGAAACATGTCAAAGTAAGTGTTTCAAATTGTCTTACATATTTATCATTCCATCGGTCTGACATTCAAGTTTACTAAATTTTATTCATATATACTAGCTTAAAAGCCATCCTATCGGGCGGCATTTAAACTAGCTCTTCCCGGGGGTGGGTGCTTTTGATTGGGGGGGGGGCTTCATCACAATAGGTAGGGAGGAGTAGATACGATAGGAAACAAACTACAGAGGAATTCAAAATCAATCACTGCATTTAAGTATTGCATTAATATATAAGCGTACCTTTTAAAAGTTCAAGAAAAATTCTTCTGTTGTCAGTTAATTTAAAGACAATTTGAACTTTCTGAAAAAAATAATTATTTTTATTTCATGGATGACTTTCTCTGGATTTCACAATTAATTTTGATTATTCTCAGATTTATTATCAAGTTATAAAAATAGTTATTGTAAAAAAAAATTGTCGTAAAAAATCGCCGAAAACGATCGCATTAATGAAAACTTGGGAATCCTAAATTTCAAGATTGTGGATCCAGATCCAGTCTGGAATGGTTTATAACTCAACCTGATTCCAAAATGGTATGATATGTTGGGCTACGGCCTCTTAAGATTAAAGTTGAAAATACCTTTTTCTCTCAACAGATTGGCCGGTCAAGATACTCGGCGTTTGGTTCGGTCCAGATCTCTTGCTGGAAATGAAATTGGTCTGAAATGCGGGAGAAGGCCGACGTCGCAGTTCGTCTGTAGTTCCGGAGGACTCTTTCCTTAAAGACGAAAGCGGAATAACGTGCCTCGGACATCTAACCGATTCTCCGTACTTTCACTTCCGTCTGCCACATTAATCTCCTTCATATGTGGAGAAGCAAGCCCCCCCCCACGCAAGGTACCTCGGGAAATCTGTTTCCTCCACCCTTCTGAAAGGCGGTCTGGGTTAGGGTTAGCGTTGAGACACATCAACGTTACGCTTCGCATCGCGTTCGTAGATCGAATGTGTCAACAATCGGATAATGAGGGCTAATTCTGGAAGGAAAACGCCCTGAGAAGTATGCAGTCGTACGAGGTGGAGCCCCACCCCCCGCTCGTCTGTTTACCCCAAGGCGATTGTTTCTTCTATCGAGAATGTCGGATTGCTCTGAAACACCTCGTGTGGGCAACGGATGGCTTCTCCAGCGCTCGGGCGTTGTCCGCTCAAGATGATCTGATAAACGAGTTCGGTCTTACGAAGCAGGAAGACCCCCTTGTGTCTTAGTGGCTTTACTGCCTTGGGGTAAAATGATTACACAAACACAAACACACACACACATACACACACACATATATATAGAGATATATTGTCATCCACAGACAGACCGTTTCGCTATATCACAGCTCATCAGTGAGGGTGGCTATACCTCCGGTTGCCTCTAGCTAGGAATGAAACCCGGGTGAATTAGCGTCAGTAAAACAATCTACTCCTAAGTCGTTGGCGCACGGCAGGGATGAAGTTGAATTTAAGCGTATTTATTTTTAGATAAACACAACAGTGACTGAGAGAACTCGATTCGTTTTATAGAAGAACATTGCGTTAGTAGCAGCAGTAGTCACTGTTTACAAATTCACACTTTCTTCCCTGAGAGCTCAACCGAAATAATCTTTCAGGAGCATATATATTGTCATCCACAGACAGACCGTTTCGCTTTGTCACAGCTCATCAGTGTAGTTAAATGTCCGGTTGCCTCTAGCTAGGATCGAAACCCGTCTGAATTTGCGCCAGTCGGAAAGTCTACTACTAAGCATGGCAGGGATGAAGGTGAATTTAAGCGTATTTATTTTTAAATAAATACACAGTCATTGAGAGAACTCGATTCGATTTACCGAAGAGTCTTTCATTATTAGCCGTAATAGTGACTGTTTACAAACCCACACTTCCTCCCCAGAGAGCGCAACCCAAATAAGGTTTTCAGGAGCATATATATTGTCATCCACACGCACACGCACATATATGTATATATGCATACATACATACATATATATATATATATATATATATATATATATATATATATATATATATATAAATAAATAATTCGATCGAACGTATAAACATAAAAAATGTCTGAAAATAATTGTAGGACTTTGTATATTTTATAATGTGTGACGTCATTTGTTTACATTTGGATACGCATTGAGCAGATATCAATGTTTAAAAGCAGTAAAATCGACCTTGCTAACCGAACGATCCTCTGTGGTTCAATGGGTTAAGGCACGTCAGGTACCGTATAGGATACAGTTTCGATTCCTATCGGAGGACGAATATTTTCTATGAAAATTTCTCGGACATTCAGGCCGGTAAATGTTGTTAATACTGTTTATTATAAACAGAGCATTTACTTAAATATTTGTATCTATAAAAAGAACGTATAAACATAAAAAATGTATATATATATATATATATATATATACGCACCATGTGGCAGAAGTCAAGTGACTACGACCACACAAATAAGTAAATACAATCAAAATAAAAACCAAAGAAAGAAATTAATGGCTAAAATAGAATAAGTGGAAAACTTTTGTTGGTAGAAACTGGGAGATATCAATGACATGATTATATTTTTGTTTTTATTTCTCTCAAAGCGATGTGTCAACATTTCTCGACAGTGAAACCAGCGTGTTTGGTCATGTCATTAACTATATTTATGACTTGCAGCAGTTGCGTGAAAAATTCTTTCTTTCTTTACAATAATCAAAGGCCCAAGAGCTACTCGAGGTAGAGAGTTACAGAGTAAGGCACAGTTTATGGAAACTTGTGGGGAAGATAATGTTTAACCCTAAGACTTGGACAGATGAAGAAGAGATTTGAAGCAACAGAAATGTATCTCTACGGATGGATGCTGAGGATACCATAGACCGAATATGTGGGCAACGACGAAGTTTTAGAAAATGAAAAATAAAAAGGACACTTATCCTTATCACCAGAAAGAGAGTTGAAATTTCTAGGGCACATAATGAGGAAAGAGGGCTTGGAAAATTTGATACTCACACGACAGATTGAAGGCAAGAGGGACAGGTGAAAACAACGCATAACATAGACAGCGAGCTTGAGTAAATGGATTGTAGAACAAGGTTTAGGTGAGATAACAAAAATACATTTATTAATCGCTAAAAAGGAAAGGATATTAAGGAGAATCACAGTTGCCAACGTCGGAACACGACACGAAGAAGAAGAAGAAGAAGAAGAAGCTTTTAAAAAAGCTCTTTTGCGTGATTCTTAAACATCTTTATAGATGAACGGAAGCCTTTTCGTTCAAAATTCAAGCCTCAACCTGCACCACATCGTTATAAGGGATTTCATTTGATCTCTTGACTATAATCCCGTGAGGAAATCCGCCGAGACATTGAACGTTAATTGATTTAAACTGATATGATTGTAAACATGAATAACAATGAAACGTTTTATTTACAAGAATCACAGGTAATAAAAATAACAAAAGTTGAATGAAGTTTATAGCGACGTCATAATAAAGTTAAGAAATGAATTCTTTACACCTTTTACTTTTCAGTTGACTCATAAAGAATGGGTAGTGAATTTTTACGTCGTCTCGCAAATGTTTATGTATGAATGTAGACAGCTATGGAGATATCTACATTCTAGACGCTGGAAGGAATATTAAATTAAATTTACTATGTTGCTTTGAACGTGAAAGAATGTTAATGATCTTTGAGAATAATGTTCACTCAACATTCAGTTGGGATTGAGAAGGTATCGTGTTCAGGCGAGCAAAAATTAAACGTGTTGAATTGATTAGAAGAAAAGTAGAACCAAAAGAATGGACAAGAGTGAGAAACTTTTATTCTGTTTAGTATAAAGAATGTTAAACGATAGTTCATGAAAGTAGGTGTAAATGGAAATATTCTTACGATAGTCTTGTAAAAAAAGAAAAAAAGAAAAAAGAACTGAACGTAGTCAAACTTTGTTGTTGAGTGATTTGGTAGCGTGTCTAAGCTATGAGGTGATTCACGTCCTACCGCGTTCACAGTGCTCTCTGAAAAGAGGGCTTATCTCTTGAAATTCCCTACAGTTTTTTATGCATAGCCAGAAAGCGTAAGGTCACTGCTGCCAATAGGGTTTTTAACGCATGCATGTCTAATCAAACAGGGTACATGCTGAATGGTTTACACATAAACAATTGGTGTGTGGCAATCAATGAAAACACAGCATACATAGGATTTAAAAATTGATCTAACATATATACATATATACATGTATATGGTGGCTGTTGACTCACAAAGCGAGTCTGACCATCACTGACATGTCTAGCCTTTCAGTTAAATTCCCCTCACAACACTGCGTTCATCAGTTCTCTGTGAACGGTAGTGGCTCGTAAGTATCAACTGTATTTCTTGTCGCATGTGTGGCATATCAAATCAGTATATACATATATATTCGCGTCCTGGGTAAGACGATAAACTAAATACAACAGCAAAGCCTCTGATCAGGAGGCTTCGAGGAGTGTGGAACCACTTCTTAGTTGCTGTTGTTTCCAGGTCCATTCTAACTCGAGGTGGTAACATTTGTTAGGGTACCAGCTAAGGGTAAATAGTTAAGCCCCAAACTGGGGTCAAAACGCTATGAATGTGTAAAAATAGGTTTTAATACCAGCAATACGTTTTCTTTGTAAAAAAATTACTAGCAATAAATTTTTGAAGAAAAATTACATCTTACATTACCAGCTACATATTTTTTCATTACCAGCAATACATTCTTGAAAAAAACAACAAAAAAAAAAAACACATATTAATGGCATTAAAAATCTTGTTGGTATTACCCATTGAGGTTGATATGCCGTAAAACAAACCAAACCAAACCATACATATATAGATGTATATACACTTAAAATTTGTGTATTTAGACAGCAATCTTTCTTTCACGCACATTTCATTGAAAACGACAGACAAGGTGCTTTGATTTAGTTTTTTATACAATTTCTCATGCGATCTAATAATTTTTTTCAAATGATAAATTATATAAAAACTGTCCGAATGTTTCTTTTTATCCGAGCGCTTTCGGCTATACATTTAGCCATTTTCAAGGATGAAATATTTTGACTGTTAAATAAGAAATAATTTGTTGCATGTATGTATTTATATAATGTTTTCTTTTTTCAAAACACGGTCAAGATATTGTGTCCATGTTCATAGTGGATATTAGTGTTTTTTTTGTTTTTATTAATAAGGCTTCCATTATTTTTAGTCATTTTTTGCATGTAGATGATGCTATTTTATATTCGTGTCCAGTAGGTTTCGATGAATATTGTATACATCGTACATGTATGTATGTATGTATATATATATATATATATATATATATATATATATATATATATATATATACGTATATACATACATATATACATGTACGCTAACGTCATAAATAAGGAAGTGACGTCTATGGAACCAATGGAAAAAAACCAACTTAGAATTCTAAAATCAGAGCATATCTTTACATTATTCCATTTCCATAATTTCTGACTAAATCAAATAAAATTGCTAGATGTAACCGTAAGTTCTATGTTAATAGTTTCTTCTATCGCACTTCTCGCTTGTGGAATTCGCTTCCGGCTTGTTGTTTTACTGTTAACTAAAATCTAAAAAAAATGATATGCAACGTCAACGGTCATTTTCTGTCTCTTTGAATTTCCTTTCTTTTATTGTCTTTTTTTATTCTTTCACTCTGGGCGACGCCTTGCGTCTTCGTGGCTTCAATTGACTGCGGGGCAATAATTAAAAAAATAGCGAAACGTGTTAAATGCATAATTATTTTTCGACTTACTCATTTAATCAATCATCATACAATAATTATACTTGTTCCCCCATTCGTTAGTTCGCACGACCATTATGCTCTGCCAATAGCTCATAATGGGTTATTCCGTTTTCATCGCATGAAAACACAAAATATATCAAAGAGGCTACTTGGTTTTAGTGAGAAAATGAATAATAGAAGTGAAGAGAGATAGAATCAACTCCTACATTTTCATCTTAGCCAAAAGGTTAATAAGCAATTGTATTTTATTGTTGTTCTACGCTGGTACAAGGTTAATTTGATGGGGGGGCGACCGTGTGCAACCAGGCCAGGTTCAAAAATAACATAACGTCTGCAGCCATCAGTCGTGCTGGCATTGATATTACTACCGATCCACACTCTTTAGTGCAATGAGGAAGGTATTGCTGTTAGCAACTGCTACCCAGGAATATTTTCATTTGCATGTTGTTCACATACGCACACAAACTGAGATATTTAATGTAATACACTTTGATACCAGCCAAAAGGCGACTGCGATAAAAGCACCATTTGTTCGTAAGACAGGGGCTTAGTTTTCAATGAGAAAATGAAAGAAAGAAGGGAAGATAGAAATGTTTAATGTCTGTTTCAGTGAAATGGAAAATCTTGTGAATTTCGAACCTTTTAATTTTTACCCTCTTATTTAACAGAGTTCACATTTACGCTTGTCATTGTAATATTTAAGTTCAAATCTTCAACGATACGATAGGGGAATTTCTACAGATATTTTATTGTCGTGGAACACGCCATGAGCTTATTCAGTGATTAACTGAAGAATTCGTCCTGGCTATGACGATAAACTGCATACGCGTCCTGGATAGGACGATAAACTACGTCCAACAGCAACTCTGGTCAGGAGGTTTTGAGGAGTGTGGAACCACCTCTTAATTGCTGGTATTCCCAGGTCCACCCTGACCCGGGGTGGTAGCACCTGTTAGGGTTTCTTCTATAGGCAAATAGTTAACCCCAAAACTGAGGTAAAAAGTGTAAAAATAGGTTTTAATACCAGAAATAATTTGTAAAGATTATTACCAGAAATATATTTAAGAAAAAAAAAAAAAAAAAAAATTTTTTACCAGCAATACGTTTTTGAAAAAAAAAAAAGAAATGCCAGCAATAAATGTTTTAAATAATATTACCAGCTGTACATTTTTTAAAATATTACCAGCTCTACATTTTTTAGGAAAAAAATATTACCAGAAATAGATTTTTGACAAAACAAAATATTACCAGAAAAAAAAAAAAGTTGCCAGCATTAAATAACCCATTGAGGCTGATATGCCGTAAAACACAACAAACTGAAGAATTAAAATACACCAGAAAATGAAAATAGGAAAACCGTGGAATTTTCTCGTGTTAAAATTAGTATATATTTAATTCTTGGTCCATCCAAGATTGCTGGACTAATCAGTAGCCGTATTCAACCGTCAAGAAATAAGACATAAGCGTATTTTCTGTGGAATTATTTTGGGGGCGGGGGATGTGCACCTAATACAATATCTGTTTGGAAAGACAGAAATATCTTCCACCTTACAAGAATTGATGGCTTTAAGGATGGACTGAGAAAGACACATACGATATTTTGAATACATGTATATATATATATATATATATATATATCCACTTTGTAAAAGGTTTTAAGTTTCCTGCGAATTCACAGAGGTTTTAAATCAGAAATGATGAACTGCAGACACCCCCTGGGGGGGTGAAACCGAAAAAAGAATTTCATGTGTTCAGCACCTGAGAAATTTCGCAAGGCACAATTGTGGCATGATAATGGTTGGCATATGTGAAAACAAGGCCCTAGGATACAAAATACCCCAAAATACATACTATATATATATATATATATATATATATATATATATATATATATATGTATATAACATATTATCAATAAAAAACGAAGGGATTATTTACGTATTTTTTTCATAGTTTGCGTAGAATTAGTGTAGAAGCTGTGCAACCAGTGAAATATTTTACACGCACTAATAATTTGATTTTTAATTATCTATCTATCTATCTATCTATTCATAGGCGCCTAATACAAGGTTGGCCAATAATCGACCATTGAGGTCGGATTATGCGGTGGTAAAGTGATGGTAGAGTAATGGCTAGCGGCTCGGATTGAGGAATCGGAGAGCCGAGTTCAAATTCCAGTTGAATCCGTTACATTGACTTACGTGCTAATAGCCTTAAACGAGACGCAATCTCGCCAACCCCCTGAAGGAAAGCCATCGAACGAGGGCCAATAATCCCATAAGTCTTCATTACCATAGGAGTAGAAATAAATCTGTCCGCAAGAGAATTATATTTAACTATTTTTTTTTATCACCGCGTCCCGAGTGACAGACCGCGGCTCATCCGCGGACCTAATCAAATTAACTGTCGAAAATGTATCGGTACAGTTCGTATCTCAAATCAACGACTTCGCCACTTTAAAAGGGAAAATGGTAATCCCATCCGACCGCTTTCCATCACCATGGTCGAGGCCTACTGGTTTGATTTAGGAGGGCAAGACACCTGCATCCAGACTGCTTCTGATAATATCGTTTACTGCTGCAAGCTTTGGAAAGCGACCGGCACTACGACAATTCAAATTAGTAAAATTGGCCTCGCATTTTCGTGTTTTGTTATAGTCAATTGACAGTTTAGACATATCGGACATGCTTGAAATACTTATGAATGTCAAGGACTAACAAGGTTATTTAAGAACATGATTTGAGTTTTGAAGTTAATGTTTTGGTTTTATAGCAACTTACGAGGTTGGGCAAAAGTGACCCTAGTGAATCTTATCCAGTTTTGTTATAACTGATATTGTTGTGGATTCCGCGTGAAAAATCGGTCTCCAATAAATGACAAACGCAAGTATTTAAGCTAAGAAATTAAATGTATTTACACAAAATACAAAAGGTAATGCTGTTAGTAAAATCCAGGAACGCCGGTTAGTATTAATCAAAGATCGCTATATACAGTCTCGAAGTAAACTTCCTTAGAGTCGGCGTCCTTGTAACTGACTTCTAACGTCAACTCAATCACAGTGTCTATGTACTCTCAACCCTCGTTCCTCTACTCCTCTACCTCTCACTCTCATCTCTGACTGACTGTGGCTATTTTATGGCAGCAGGACGAGTCCATTTATATCAGAAAAGGTTGGACCCCATAATAGATATATAAACACCAACTTCCAACAACGGCTCAAAAATACACTTTCCGAAATAATAAAGATTCCTAAACAAAAAATCTGTATTTCTTGGAATTTCCTTTCTGACTTTTTGTATAAGGTAATTGCAAGTCAATTTCTAGAGCACTTTATTAAATTAATAAAGTGCTTCTGTCAGTTACGTGACATACGCTATTCTCGCTTGGGGTATCATTTTCCGATTCTTGACTGACTAGGCAGTAGTTATTCCCGCAGTAAGTTGCTATTTCTTTCTGTAGTAGACTGGTCGTCAATCAAGGCTATAGGACCCAGTCTGTCCTGGAGCGGGGGAGTAAAGGGATGGATTCATATCTTTCCCAAGGGTATTTGTGCTTCAGTAATTGTAATGAACCTGACTGGAATTCGAACCCAGCTCTACTGATTTCTCATTCTGAGCCATTATCCACTACACCACAACGAACAACCTTAGTTTAGTAAACGTAAAAGATAGTAAAAGATATTTCTTAGATTTTCTTAATGATATGCATATTTATAAGTGTGCCCACGTCGGACGAATGTGACACAAGGCCAGTTTAAAGTAGGTTTACCGGCAATATCGTGAAAAAAATGGCTCGAGATTTCTCGGCACTTCACTTTTGTAGTATTCAAACTTATTGAATGCTTTTTTAATTTACTCTTTTCTTATTTTCATTTTTTGAAGATCTACTCAAATAAGTGATTGAGTCTAACAACGCAAAACGTATGTCTTTTTATTTTCATTGGCCTTAAGATCTTGGCCAGTACTGCATATAATTCATTATAAACTACAGGTAAAACAGTGGACTGATTGAAATTGCTTTATTCTCAAAATTAGAGCATTTTAACGGTATTGTGTTGACAGAAATTGCGCTATGATGTACACTTTTTTAAATGTTACTGCAGCAAATATACAAACAGAAAGTCATCTTAACTTTTTAACCCTAGAACACTAACCATGGGTATATATTACCCAGCACACATTTTCCTACTTTTAATTACAATTTTCACTACCTGATTTTCTTACCTAAATAATGTTCTTCAGTTCCTATTAATGTTAACTCAAAGTACAAAGTTTGAAGTGCCTGCATGTAAAATATTTCAAATAAAGATTTATATTTAATATTTTTTGATATATCAAAATCAGGTATGATATACCCAAGGTTAGTAGTGGTGTAACTTTAATTGATGGTTAGTATTCTAGAGTTAATAATAATTATTGTTATCATTAGAAAGTATACGAAGTGTATAAAATTGTAATGGTACAGTTTTTATTATTGATAAACGAAGAGAAAAAAAAGCAAGAGAATGATGACGATTATGACGATGACGATGATGCTATCAGATTAATAGTCCTGGAAGAGAAAATAATAATATAATCAAACTGTTGACATTTCATACTACTTCAAATTAAAGTTTAGGAAGGAATCGCCACCATCAATACTGGAAAGGGCATTAACAGCCCGAGAATATATTTTCTTGAAAGATTGCTTTAAGCAAATGATTTTTAGAAATTTTAAACGACAGCAGCACTAGCTGCTCCGGCATAAAAGCCAAATGTTTCCTATTAAGGAAACGGCTAATATTAGCATTATCATTGCCATTCCGACTATGGTGCCTGGCTTCACAAGAGTTATATAATGCTATATTCACCCGCATATATATATATATATATATATATATATATATATATATATATATATATATATATATATATATATATATATATATATATACATTGCGTGCCAAATTATTATCGTGATAACTTTTTTTTCTAATATTTCAAAAACCGTCCAATCAATTCACACAAATTTTTCACACAATATTGGCAACATTGACCTGCACAATACCTGATCTGCGCAATGTAAACAAACTGGCGCCATTTTTGTTATCAGCACTGTCATTTGAGCGTGCCAAATCATTAGAAAGGTTTAGTAAAATTCTCAGAATTGAGCAAACAAAACGTTTATTAATATTGCACATGTATGCTTATGATTCAAAGTAGCTAATAAATAAGATAATCAAACAAATAATAACAGATACAAACAAACGCACAGTTTTAAACAAATTAATAGGGAATGTGCTTTCCCTGTTTTGAAATTACTTGAAGAAGCCGACGATGCATACAATTTGTTAATTGTAGGATGTCATCTGCTGCAATATGCTGCGAGATATGTCAAGAATTGCTTCACAATACTCAGCGTTGCTTTTGAATTGTCATTCGTTGGCGTACGGTCTTCGCTTCATGATGCTCCAAAGGTTTTCGATTGGGTTCAAATCCGGAGAATTTGCTGGCCACTTCATTTTTCGAGGTCCATCGAAGCCTGACTGTTTCAAATATTCAGTAGTCTTGTGAGCAGCATGTGAGGGAGCATTATCTTGCATAAAAAAATGACCCTTCTGAAGTCAAGTCTGAAGCCTTTTAATCCACGGTTCAAGATGCTCCTTCATAAACGCTGTGTATGCACCAGCAGTCATTTTGACGCCATCTGGTACTCTCCATGGGCCCACTAATGTTTTTTCCAATAATACCACCCCAGATCATTATGCCTCCACTGCCTTGTTGGCGTCTCAAAGGCTGATGGCGATTCTGTCCGTTCATTACCCAGCCTTTGCACCATCTATCTGGCTCATCAAGTGTTGCTCCAGTTTCGTCTGTGAACAAAACTTTAGAGAAGTTAATCTTCATATTGTCCTCGGCCGATTTCAATCGATTTTGAATGTCATTTCTCGTCAACGGCGGCCTCGATATAGGTTTGACTGTTGTTGCTATTTCCCTCAGATACACAGTAGGATTCCCAATGCGACTGAAAAGCTCTTGACTGGTAAGTCCAGGGTTCTTCGTGGCCTCTCGTTTAAGTCGTGACATGAGACGACGTGAAATAACTCTCGGCTTGCCTTTATCTGCCCTTTTGCGTACTTGTGTAGGGTCGGCGGCGAACTTTTTCACTGTTTGATGACACCTCCCTAACATTTTAGAAATTTCTAGGGTAGATTTACGTTTTGAGAGTTCTGAGGTGATAGTTTTCTTTTCAGCATCACTTAAACTGCTTTTACGGCCCATCTTTTCACTAAATTCTTACACTTTTCTAATAATTTGGGACGTTTAAATCATCGTGCTGATAACAAATATGGCGCCAGTTTGTTTACCTTGCGCAGATAAGTACGAAAATTTCAGCGATTGCGCAGGCCCGTGTTGCCAACCTTGTGTGAAAATCTTATGTGTATTGATTGGACGGTTTTTGAAATATTAGAAAAAAAATTATCTCGATAATAATTTGGCACGCAGTGTATATATATATATATATATATATATATATATATATATATATATAGTGCCTGGCTTCACAAGAGTTATATAATGCTATATTCACCCGCACACACACACACACACACACACACACACACACACACACACATACATATATATATTTCAATAAAGGTGCAATTAATTTACAAATTCATGAATTATTCACACAAAAAACAAATACAAAGGTTAATGATTTAAATGGCGAGAAATCCATCTTCGCGAACAATTCAAATAATATACAAAACCCCCGAACCTCTTTATGAATGAAAAGATCCTGTTTTATAAATTTCCGTTGCATAAGGTCTTATTATTTTTACAAGCTTTCGTCTGTTCCTACAGACATCCTCAGGTATGGAATAGATTTTGTTCTTGTTTTTACTCTCAGTAATAATTGGACAATAGTTTGTAAATTAATTGCACCTTTATTGAAATTAAAATAACTGATCCAAGTGCAACTTTCGGATAATAAGTGCGACATTACTTAAATTATTGAACAATATAGTTCATGCCACTTTGACGGAAAATCTACCAGTAAAAAAGAATTCTATTTGTACATAAACTTCAAACTCAGCGTTGCGACCGCACGTTCCAAAACAATAACACATTTCTCATAGCATTTTTCGGATTCCATCTCTATTTTCGTTGTCCATTTATTACTGAGAGTAAAAACAAGAACAAAATCTATTTCATACCTGAGGATGTCTGTAGGAACAGACGAAAGCTTGTAAAAATAATAAGACCTTATGCAACTGAAATTTATAAAACAGGATCTTTTCATTCATAAAGAGGTTCGGGGTTTTTGTATATTATTTGAATTGTTTGCGAAGATGGATTTCTCGCGATTTAAATCATTAACCTTTGTATTTGTTTTTTGTATGAATAATTCATGAATATATATATATATATATAGTTTCTGGTTTCACAAGAGTTATATAATGCTATATATATATATGTATGTGTGTATGTGTGTATGTGTGTAGTGCCTGGCTATACAAGAGTTATAGAATGCTATATTCGCCCGCATCACTCTCGATTAGGGAATCTTACTCAGTCTTTAAACAACTTGATATCTTTTGTTGCTGCGACTAAAGCCGTATTTATTGACGCTCCTCTTTCTGTTATCAGTTTACTTAAAATTGTTAATTAAGTCACTCGGATGTTTATTATTAGAAAGGATAAAAAGTATGTTAGAGTTGAAATGGCGACATTTTTATTATTAGTACACAAAGGCAAGAGAATGTAATGTCGTGATAATGATGACGATGGATTTGATTAATCATATTATGATTGCGTTTTTACAAAGATTTTCTGATTCCCTATTGTGGATGGAATGTTAATATCTTCCATTTAGTCATGTGTTTTAAATTTGTGCATCCAGCAGTCATTATCACGAGGGAATAATCTATCTATCTATCTATCTATCTATCTATCTATCTATCTATCTATCTATCTATCTATCTATCTATCTCCGTCTGTTCTCTATCTATCTATCTATCTATCTATCTATCTATCTATCTATCTATCTATCTATCTATCTCAGTCTGTTCTCATCTATCTATCTATCTATCTATCTATCTCAGTCTGTTCTCATCTATCTATCTATCTATCTATCTATCTATCTATCTATCTATCTATCTATCTATCTATCTATCTCCGTCTGTTCTTTATCTATCTATCTATCTATCTATCTATCTATCTATCTATCTATCTATCTATCTATCTATCTATCTATCTATCTCCGTCTGTTCTCTATCTATCTATCTATCTATCTATCTATCTATCTATCTATCTATCTCAGTCTGTTCTCATCTATCTATCTATCTATCTATCTATCTCAGTCTGTTCTCATCTATCTATCTATCTATCTATCTATCTATCTATCTATCTATCTATCTATCTATCTATCTCCGTCTGTTCTTTATCTATCTATCTATCTATCTATCTATCTATCTATCTATCTATCTATCTATCTATCTATCTCAGTCTGTTCTCATCTATCTATCTATCTATCTATCTATCTATCTATCTATCTATCTATCTATCTATCTATCTATCTCAGTCTGTTCTCATCTATCTATCTATCTATCTATCTATCTATCTATCTATCTATCTCAGTCTGTTCTCATCTATCTATCTATCTATCTATCTATCTATCTATCTATCTATCTATCTATCTCCGTCTGTTCTTTATCTATCTATCTATCTATCTATCTATCTATCTATCTATCTATCTATCTATCTATCTATCTATCTATCTATCTATCTCCGTCTGTTCTTTATCTATCTATCTATCTATCTATCTATCTATCTATCTATCTATCTATCTATCTATCTATCTATCTATCTATCTATCTATCTATCTCCGTCTGTTCTTTATCTATCTATCTATCTATCTATCTATCTATCTATCTATCTATCTATCTATCTATCTCCGTCTGTTCTTTATCTATCTATCTATCTAACTATCTATCTATCTATCTATCTATCTATCTATCTATCTATCTATCTATCTATCTATCTATCTAAGTCTGCCCTTATTTATCGCAATTGATATGTATGTAAACCTGTCCTTTTTAATCATTACACTTGTTGTTGCATAATCAGATCAATGGCTTAAAATTCTTTTGAGCGATGAAGTCAGTGGGAATTGGCGAAGACTATTCCTCTTTGAACCTTATGAACTGGCGCAACATAATGGCAAACAAAGAACGGTAGAAGATAACAGAAACCTGATCACTGGAGGACTTTCAACGGCAGCTCTAACTAAAATGAATATCACATGAAACTAGAAGAGAAAATAATGATGTGCTGAAATTCCACACCACTTCAAACAAAAAATTAGGAGGGAAACTCCGACCAGTACAAGAAAGAGCGATAACAGCTAATGGACTTAGGAAACCGTTTTTCCTGAAAAATTGTTTTAAGAAAAATATTAAAAAAATTTAAATCAACCGTAGTACTTGTTGATCTGTCAATGAATATGAATGGCTAATATTAACATCAAGTTATTTGCCATTGCATGATACACGTTTAGGTGATCAGGTATCGAAAGATACATGACTGACGAGGCAGATTTTTTTCTGTGGTAGACCATTTGCTATCCGAGGTCTGTCCTGCTATTTACCCATAGCTGGGGGAGAAAAGGAGGATTCATACCTTTCCCAAGGGTATTAGCACGTAATTAAATGAATGGATTCGACTCGAATTCGAACTCGGCTCTCCGATTCCTTAATCCGAGACGCTATCCATTACTCCACCGTACCTCCCAATATTAACATTACCATTATCATTAAGCTAACTAAGCTTAAGCATTAAGCTTTATCAAAAGATGGTGGGGGAAGATGGATTCATGCCTTTTGGAAGTACATTCGTGATAGACGAGACAAAAATTTGAACCTCTTTCGACTCGACTACTCCAATTTCCAAAGTAATATGGCCGTAAGCTTAATGATAATCCCGTCCTGGGTATGATGGACGGGATTATCATTAAGCTTGATTGCTAAAGCCTTGGTGGCAGCCAATCTAGAATGAAAATCTTGGAGTAGGCATTGGAAAACCCATTCCATTATCTTTCACAAGAGGTCTTGTCATTTCACAGAAAATAAAAAATGGAAAAAATGGAAAAGCATGGTATTAAAAAACAAAAATGTCTGAAATAAGAATGAAAAGAAGTTAGAGTTATATTTAAATTTCAACTAATTGGATATACGGATAGTGTAGCGGTTAGCGACCTGGAAACTTGTAATCGAGTTCGAATTCTGATCAAGTTCATTGTGGTCACTTTCACACACATATCCTTGGGAAAAGTATAAATCCACCTCTTCTTTTCCCTCCAGATATGGATTAAATAAAAGAATTAACTGGACTGTCTCGCATCGAAAAGACAACTAATTTAGAAGGATAAATCTGAATCAAAAAATTACCTTGAAAGGTAATGAGCTTTATCGGGCTACCTTGCCCTAGACACGCCACTAATGCGATGGCTGCAATACATGTCAATCCCCCACCCCCTTAATGAGCTACGAGACTCATGACGTGATGAATTAGGTTATTGGCGAACACCTAGCAGCTCATGTTGCTTCGACTTTAGTGTATAACGCAACAAAGATTGTGGACACGTGTGTGAAATACATAAATTTACAGCGTATATGGTCTCTCGTAGTTTGGTCTTTAATAAAATCATTTAAATAACACTCCCATAAATTCGAAAAGTAAAAAAAAACAAAAAACGTAATAAGTTACTAAAACGTGTCCTCTTTATTATTTAGTCAACATAGAAATGTTGACACATGTTGAAATAAATCCAAGACAATGTCACAGGGATAAAAGTGAAAGTAGGTTTTTTTGTGTGTGTGACCTTCATAAAGTAATTAGACGTTGTTTCAGTCTTAATTTAATTGTGGTTATACGATTAGTCATGTCGTTTGTTTCAAGTGAGTCGAATAGTACGATATTGGCATTAATGATCTTCAAAATTAACCACAAAAAAGGAAAAAAGCAAACAAACAAATTATGTGGCAGCTTTCAACAAAATAAATTTAATTAATACTTTTTAGACCTAAAGATAAAAAAAATATCTCCCTATGTATACAAGTATATTTCTCTTCTTCTTCTTCTTCTTCTTCTTCTTCTTCTTCTTCTTCTTCTTCTTCTTCTTCTTCTTCTTCACCCAGTATCTTCCTCTATTTCCTTTGTTCTTTGATTTCCTTTTTCTTCCTTTTCTTTTCGCATTATTTTATCACTTTTCTCTTCCTTTCTCTACCTTTATTTCTTATCTTTTTCCCTTTCACTCATTCTTCTTCTTCTTCTTCTTCTTCTTCTTCTTCTTCTTCTTCTTCTTCTTCTTCTATGTACCATGTCCCTTCAGGCCGTCGGCGATCATGACTCTCCACAACTTACTATCTTTCGGAGTTAATACATTTTCTCTTTTTGTTATTTTTGCTTGTCATCCATTTTCTCAAGCTTTCAATCTGTCCTGGTAATATCAAATTTTCCAAACCCTCTTTTCTCATTATGTGCCCCAGAAATGTCAACTGTCTCTTCCTGATGTTAAGCATAAATGTCTTTTTGTTTTCCATTGTTTCTCAAACTTCCTCATTGCTCACATCTTCGGTCCATAGTATTCTCAGTATCCTTCTCTAGAACCATATTTCTGTTGATTCAAGTCTCCTCTTCATTTGTGAGGAGCTTGTCCAGTATTCAGTGCCATATATATCCCTAAGTCAATCGATATTCAATGAAAAGAAAAGAGTTTTGAATTAAAATTTTCTATACTATTTGGACACGTGTATATTGGCGTAGAAATTGGCGCGGATTAGCGAGTTGAATTCAAATTCCAGTCTATATTGTTGCATTCGCTTTCACACAAATAACCTTTGGGAAAAATGTAAATATATGTCTGTCTATATCCCTGAGATGAGGTATTATGATTACTTGCATTATTTACATTATTCGGACTGTTACCCACATCCTCATTGCTATATTCACAACGCTCCTTCTTCAGGTGATTGGAATTTCAAGCATAGAAGTGAATACAATATTGAAACCAGTAATAAGGAGTACTAGAGAAAAGCAATGAATAACGCAAATTGCAATATAAGCTCTGGTAAAAAAATGAAATAATAATAACAGAAAATGCAATATGAGCACTGGTAAAAATGGTTGCTGTGACATTAGGTTAATAAATCCCCAAAATTCCTCAAGGACACATGGCCCAGTGGATAAAGACATTGTTTAAATCCAGTGACTAGACCCAAAGAGTTGTGAGTTCAATACCACACAGTGGGGAACCAAAAAGTTGAGCTGGAAATAACTGAAACGTGAAACTCGAACAATCTACATCCGGTGGACAAAATAAGGGGTTCGGTTCGAAATTCTAATCACCTGAAGAAGACCAGTGCATACAACGGCCGAAACGTTGTGACTATGGCAATGATGGCAATGATGACGAGAATAACAGTCCGAATAATGTAAATAATGCAAGTAATAAATATATGTCATCTCCCCCTACCAGCTTGTGGGTAATAGCAGAATAGATAACGTTCTCTATCCAACATTGCCGACATTGTATTTTGGTTGGGAGGAAATGCGACGTTGTAGCGACGTTATGTAATAAAGCGATCCAAAACTTTTCCTCCCGATCTAAAGTCGACTGCACATCCCCACAAAAGGTTGGCGCAACTTTATGGTAACTCTGCGAAGTACTGTAGCTGAAAAATTCCGCTATTGGTCAATTATAATACCAGAATACTTTTTCTTTACTTAATATGTACAGAAGATATATTTTTAGTCATTTTCTCCCAGACAAAGCTATAATGTTACAAGACACAAAGAGTGAAATAAAATGTAACTACCAGTGATTAACGTTGCATTTAAAATTTTGAAGAACGTATGCGGCAGAGAAGAAAAAAAATCGATGGTGAGACCTAATTGCCAATCTAGTCATACGCTTAAATACATGTAGTCGAGATTCCAATGGGGGAGAGCTCATTATAACAATTGCCATGGGAATATTGACAAATATATAGAAAAGAGAGAAATCATCTCACGGCGGTGTGAAAGTGAGTGACGTCGAGATGCCAGGTTAGGACCGATAATGTTGCAGACCCTTCTTTGGATTTTGTTGAGAATCTCAAGATATATAGCAGGAGCACCAAACCAGATATGGTAGCAATATTCAACGTACGGACGAATGGTAGATTTATAAGGTGTAAGTTGGATTCTGCCGAGAAAAAATTGTCTAACATGACGCAGTGAACAAACTTTCCTAGCAGCACATTCAAAATAATCACTCTATTCTATGCTAATGCAAGCGTGAGACGAAAAAAGCACAATGAGTTATTCTCCAGGAGCTTAGCATTGGCTATGCTGTTGGAACGCATAAAATCATTTTCGAATTTTTTTAAAAACGTGATAATCACTAATTTCGATGATGAATGCATGTTCTAATCTCTGGTTTTTATTATCCATTTTTCTGATAATGCAACGTTAGAAGTTTAGAAAAAAAAACATATATATATATATATATATATATATATATATATATATATATATATATATATATATATATATAACGTGGCAGTGACGTTGTAGCAACAACATCATAATATTGTTATCTGGCTAGCTAAATCAGATCATAATATTGTTAGCTGTACAATCATAATCAAATTTGAGTGTTCATCGAATATTGATTAACCTAAAGAATGCTGAAACTTGAAGCAACAGAAATCTGGTTTTACAGAAGGATACTAGAACTCCATGGAACGAATATATGAATAAAGATCTAGTTTTAAAGAACATTTATACTTAAAAGCAGAAAGAGATATTTAGAATTTCCAGAGCAGGGGTCGGCAACCAATGTGCAAATTTAAGGTATTAAAATCATTCAGTGTATCAAAAGTATATGTATTTTTTTACAAAACAAGGTCAATATACCTGTTCTACAATATATTTTATATAGTAAGTGTTGTGGATTCCGCGTGAAAAATCGGTCTCCAATAAATGACAAACGCAAGTATTTAAGCTAAGAAATTAAATGTATTTACACAAAATACAAAAGGTAATGCTGTTAGTAAAATCCAGGAACGCCGGTTAGTATTAATCAAAGATCGCTATATACAGTCTCGAAGTAAACTTCCTTAGAGTCGGCGTCCTTGTAACTGACTTCTAACGTCAACTCAATCACAGTGTCTATGTACTCTCCACCCTCGTTTCTCTACTCCTCTACCTCTCACTCTCATCTCTGACTGACTGTGGCTATTTTATGGCAGCAGGACGATCCATTTATATCAGAAAAGGTTGGACCCCATAATAGATATATAAACACCAACTTCCAACAACGGCTCAAAAATACACTTTCCGAAATAATAAAGATTCCTAAACAAAAAATCTGTATTTCTTGGAATTTCCTTTCTGACTTTTTGTATAAGGTAATTGCAAGTCAATTTCTAGAGCACTTTATTAAATTAATAAAGTGCTTCTGTCAGTTACGTGACATACGCTATTCTCTCTTGGGGTATCATTTTCCGATTCTTGATTGACTAGGCAGTTGTTATTCCCGCAGTAAGGTGCTATTTCTTTCTGTAGTAGACTGGTCGTCAATCAAGGCTATAGGACCCAGTCTGTCCTGGAGCGGGGGAGTAAAGGGATGGATTCATATCTTTCCCAAGGGTATTTGTGCTCCAGTAATTGTAATGAATCTGACTGGAATTCGAACCCAGCTCTACTGATTTCTCATTCTGAGCCATTATCCACTACACCACAACGAACAACCTTAGTTTAGTAAACGTAAAAGATAATAAAATATATTTCTTAGATTTTCTTAATGATATGCATATTTATAAGTGTGCCCAGGTCGGGCGAATGTGACACAAGGCCAGTTTAAAGTAGGTTTACCGGCAATATCGTGAAAAAAATGGCTCGAGATTTCTCGGCACTTCACTTTTGTAGTATTCAAACTTATTGAATGCTTTTTTAATTTACTCTTTTCTTATTTTCATTTTTTGAAGATCTACTCAAATAAGTGATTGAGTCTAACAACGCAAAACGTATTAATCAAAGATCGCTATATACAGTCTCGAAGTAAACTTCCTTAGAGTCGGGCATCCTTGTAACTGACTTCTAACGTCAACTCAATCACAGTGTCTATGTACTTTCCACTCTGTTTCTCCACCCTGTTCCTCTACTCCTTCAGACCTGATGACTGACTGTGGCTATTTTATGGCAGCAAGACGAGTCCATTTATATCAGAAAAGGGTGGACCCCATAATAGTAAGATATAGTATATATACTTTAGTATATATTAAAATTGAAACAGCTTAATAATTTCTTCGCATTGTGGCAGTTATTGGTTCGGACTTCGTGATGTCATTTCCGGCTGTGTGCCATTGGAAAGTACTTGGCGTGCCACGTGTAGCATGCGTGCCGTAGGTTTCCGACCTCTGTTCTAGGGCACATAAAAAAGAGAGCGTGGAAAATTTGATACGAAATCAAATTTGTTAAAGAAGGACAATTCTGAATTCAGAAGTTTACAATTCGTAAAAACCTACTTGCTAAGCAACACTCAGCGTACCGAGGACGTGGCCCAATACTATACAGGGGAAGTCTACAAAGTTAACCCCAAGACATTCAATAGTGTAAAACGCAATATGACTTTATATATTTACTAGCCGAATTGTAAGCGCCTTGCTGCATGTCACACATTTTCTTTTTTGCAAGAAAATGATGATTAATTTGGAATTGTTAGCCAAAAAAACAAAAAAAAAAAATGTATAGAAGAGCTGCCTGGTAAGTGACAACGGCTCATTGCAACTAAAGGGAAATATAATTGAATAAAATGTACTTGATTTATCTTTTGAAGTTGATAAACAAATACAGAAATTACTTATGACTCAATATAATATTTGCTCATCAACGCGTATTTGTATACATCTAGCAATCTGTGCGAGCGTTTTTGCGCATGCGCGCGATTGATTATGCATAATGAAAGACAATAATGAGATGAAAGGAAAGGTATCATAATAAAAGGTGTAACGACCAATTCCCAGAATGCTTCATTGTTTTATTTAATAAAGAAATAGAAAATAACAAGACAGCCTCGATGGCTACATTAATACCATACTCCACTTTCCACTACCACCAAAAAAGAAAAAAAAAAAAAAAAAAAGAAAAGATAAAGCTGGTCAAGTGTCGTTAAGCTATTAATAGATACTTACTCATCTCTGACACGACACTAGAGGAAACGCAATTCCAAGGACACGCAGTCACGTGACAGGATTAACCAATTAAAAGTGATGGTCGTAGCTGGAGGGCATTTGGCGAACAGGATCAGCCGACCATCTTTCTCTCTAATTCTCTGTCTTATCAGTCAGTCATTTTTTTTCTTTCCTCCGATTAGTTTTTTTCTGCTTGTCTCTCCTCACAATTTTCTCTCTTTCTCCAGTGTTTTCCTGTCTTGTTTGTTTATTTATTTATTTATTTTTTCTTTCTTTCTTTCTTTCTTTCTTTCTTTCTTTCTTTCTTTCTTTCTTTCTTACTTCTCGTCTTATCCTTTTCTTTTATTCCTTTCTTTTCTCTTTCTATTTGTCAGGCAAATCGAAATTTTCGATTGTCTTTCTCTCTTCCAAATTCTCTTTGTTTCTTTTTGCTTCTTTCTTTTTGTCATTTTCATTCTGGCTACACACCTTTCCTTTTTTTTATTTCACTTCTTTCCTTATTTAGTTTCCTTAACTATTTACTCTCTTTTCACTTTTATTCTTTTCACTTTCAACGTGTATTTTCAAGCAGCTTCTCTTTCTTTCTTTCTTTCTTTCACGCACATTTTCGCGAAGCACGTTCATTCCTTTCGTGAGATATACTTCACTGTTTCCATGGTAAGTGTTCTGATAAGCTACATTCCTTAGCCACAAAAACCCTGACCGTTACAAATGGGACCCGACATGCCACGTACACAAGGATGAATCATCCTCATTTCCCTTTGTATTCCATTAGTAAGGAGGAAGTTCCATTCGGACAGCTTCTTCCCAAAAACTGCTGCTTTGTGGAAAATACCGGCAGGGTGTTGTCCCAATCACTACAAGTCTAGGGTTAACCGTTATGATTCTTGCATAGCTCGTGAATTTCACTTCTTGCAATGTTTATGCATTACCACACAGTAGCCCTCTACATTGAGTAGCACTTGGGCCTGCTGTTGGGTGAACATTGTTAAACAATTTTTTTATGTTTGACAGCAACACAGCATTCACACACACACGCATATATATATATATATATATATATATATATATATATATATATATATATATATTTGGTTGGATAGATGTGAGTTTGTGACCCTGGGTTTCACGCTTTTGCGATCGTCAGCGTCACATCTATCCAACCAAATATGTTAGCTCTATCTCTGATATTGAACGCTTTCTAATAAGTACCGCGCATATAATATATAAATAATTATATATATATATATTTATTTTTATTTATATACACACACTTTTCACGCACACACACACATACATACATACATACATATATATATATATATATATATATATATATATATAGAGAGAGAGAGAGAGAGATAAACTGACCACGTTAGTGAGGGGTAACATCCTTTCCGAGTTCCATTTCTTTGAGAATCTTTAATCGAAATAAAACCGCTTTAAGGGAACAGAAAAATCGACAAAATTAAAAAATCTAAATACTATCCTAATACTAAATATTATCTCCAATGCTCTCATTGCCCTAGGTTATAACAAACAGCAACTCTTGCGGGCTGGCCATTGACACATCGACAGTTCTATCACCCTTCGATAGGTCTTATTTGACATAATACATAGTCGCAAACCATCATCCCCGCGCCAGACTAAGCGGGGTGGTGGAACCAGTTTAGTCGCCGACCATTCAACGAATTTTATTCTTTTGAAAGAATGATAGCTCTTACCTTCCAGCCCAAGGCGAGATTAATGAATCATCTGTGAGGGAAATCGAAGGGGTGAATTTTCAGGTATTTAACAGTAGTTAATATGAGTGTAGAGTAAATGATTCAAATTAAAAGGGACCTTGTAAGCTCCACCAATGTGGCCAACTTGAAAATGTCAAGCAAGGAAATAACATTAAATGTCAACATTCTACATGTATGCACATCTAGTTGAGCAAGTAACGGTGATTTCGTCAGCGACTCGTACGGGCAGAGAGGAGACATAAAAAAGAAGTATGATTAATACTAGAAAAAGTCATGATGAAATATGTTCTGGGATACTGACAACTGTCAGCTGCAATCTTGTTTCTTAAAATGAATGGGACATTTTTTAACAAGAGACCTGCACGAAAACGCTAAAAAATCAGCATACCGTGATGAAAATATTCTCCAAACGTAATGAAAACATAGTTTTATCATCAAAATGTTGATAGTGCTCAATATCAATTTGTTTCATGCTTAAATAAAATCTTCAGACCATGGCATATATATATATATATATATATATATATATATATATATATATATATATATATATATGTTATTATTAAGAGGAAGGATCAAAGTATTTTTTGATTATTTAATTAATTTTTTTACTCCTTTTTTGAACATTTAAAATTTTGATAAAATCTTGTTTTTCCTGCGTCAGCGATTATACCAACTTTTACATAGCAAATTTTTGTCTCGTTTTTGCTGTGACAACCACATTAATTTGGAAATTCTTGTAAAATTCAATTAATTGTCAGATTTTAATGACATATTCTGGCTTTATTCACAAATGAAGGAAATTATTTTTGATTTTTTTATTAGAAAATCTTGGTAAAAATATTTTACTTACTTAATTTTTTAAAAAACTTGAGAAATTAAGATTTCACTTAAAAATAATATTTTGTACTTTCTATACGTGTACAAAAACATGATCACTACTCACAAAAAGTATATGTAAATGCAACACTAAACCCTACTTCTAAATCAGGTGTGAGAAACTGGCTAGATAGGGTACATCATAGATGACATCATTGTGATTTTTTCTGTTTTGTTTTACGGCATATCAACCTCAATGGGTCATTTAATGCCGACAACATTTTTTTTTCTGGTAATATTTTTGTTTTGTCAAAAATCTATTTCTGTGAATATGTTTTTTCCTCAAAAATGTAGAGCTGGTAATATTATTTTTCCAAAAACGTATAGCTGGTAATATTTTTTCAAAAGCGCATTGCTGGTAATAGTTTTTTTTCCAAAAAAATATTGCTGCTAATATTTTTTTCCTTCAAAAATGTATTTCTGGTAATTTTTTACAAAGTATTTCTTGTATTAGAACCTATTTTTACACTTTTATAATTCTTTTTACCTCAGTTTCTGGGTTAACTATTTGCTCATAGCTGGGACCCTAACAGGTGCTACCACCCTGTGTCAGGCTAGACCTGGGAACAACAGCAATTAAGAGGTGTTTCCTCGCTCCTCAAAACCTGATCAGAGGTCTTGCTGTTGGACGTAGTTTATTGCCTTACCCTAGACGCGGATGTAGTTTATCGTCATACCCAGGACGCGGCATCATTGTGAGTATGAGAAGGAAAATTCGGTAAGCTATAAATCTCTACCAACGATGTTGTGTTTCGAATAAAATGTCACAATACATAGAGGTACAGTATTTACATAAAAACAAAACATGGATTCTGATTACAGTTAAATGTAATGAAAACTGACAAAAAAAATCAGAATTTTATTTGTAACGCTGCAGCGCAATGATCATGCTACGGGCAGCCATGTTGTTTTCCATTTGTGGCAAGTCATGTTAACACCTGAAAAAGTTTCGAATTTGGAGGTTTTCGGATTTTAGAATAAAGGATATTCAACCTGTAAAATATTACTTTAAACAACATTTTCATGTTGACTTTGGACTTCTTATGACGCCATTCACCTTTTTTGAAGACTTCGCGAAAATATAACCTAAAAGAGACGATAAATTCAAAGTAGAACATGCTAAGAGAACCTTTAGTAAACATCGGTGAATGAAATAATCGTAAGGAAAACAAAACAAAATAAGTAAGCATGATTAACAAAGGAAATTCTAAGGATGATGAAAAATTGACAATAATGCCAACGAATGGACAAGAGTATAGAATACTAGACACAGAAAAAACAAAAAAAACAAATGTAAGCAAGCTAAAGAGGAATGGCTCAATGAATATTAAAACAGCATTAACATAATAAAATAATTAAACAGGACGAAATATAAATGAATCAACAGGCTCCCATAATAGCAAAGGAATGATCAGTGAAGAAGACTCTAAAGATGGGGTGAATTTGTCAGAATACAATCCTAAAAATGGCGTGGAATCGCCAGAAATATTAAAGATTGAAGTAAGATTTGCAATGTACAAGTTGAAGAGGAACAAATAAATGGTAGAACGAGGCACAAGATGTTGAGTAAAAGGGAAAACACTGCAAAGGGCCACATGATCCAGTAAGTTTTGAAGGGTTATCATCGACCATGGCCGTTGAGGGACGCGTCACATAGAAGAATATATACGTTATGGTTTAAGCATATCGGCCAGGTTATTTTCATCATGTTTGTATTATTGTTAAACGCTTTCAAGCTCCTTTTTACATGTCGTTTTTAATTGTTTCTATAATAATATATAAGCTACAAGAAGACAGAATGCATGGTTGTCAACAAAAAGATGAGCTGAAAATGCAGATTACATACAGGGGTTAATAAAATCAAACAAGTACTAAAATTTAAATATCTTTGAAGTGTTCCAACAGAGAACGGAAAGTGTCACACTGAGATCCAAAGACGTATTGGGATGACCAAAGATGCCTTCCAAAAGCTAAGCAGAGTATTAAGAGACAGGAAATTTTCGTTGGATACAAAGAAAAGAGTAATGAACTGCTACATGATGTCTGCCCTCCCGTATGGCAGCGAACCTTGGATAATCTTCTCAAAGATGAAGAAGGGAATTAAAGCAACAGAAATATGCTTCTAAAGAAGAATGCTGAGGAAACTATAGATCGAATATGTGAACAACGACGAGGTTTTAGAGGAAAAAAAAAAAGAAACAAAAACTGAAACTTAACATCAGGAAGAGGCAGTTGAAATTTCTGGGGCACGTAATGAGGAAGTAGGGCTTGGAAAATCTGATACTCACAGGAAAGATTGAGGGCAAGAGAGAGAGTGAGAGAGAGAGAGTGAGAGAGAGAGAGAGAGAGACACCACGTAACATACTTGATCGAATTGAATAAATGGGTAATGCAATAAAGTTTGGGAGAAATAGCAGGAAGAGAAAATTTATTAGGAGCTACAAGGGACAGGAAGATGTGGAGGGCCATGATCACCTACGCCCTGAAAGGAACAAGGCACACAAAGAAGAAAAATCTGTAACTACTAAAAAAAGCTTTAAACATTTTTTTCGCTTATTCCTTGTTAATTGCGAGGAGACTTTTGACGCCTCAAAATATGTCACATATTTCATCAAATGTTCATTCTTGATATCATTATTGACACCTCCTGCTCAGCCGAGCGTTTCAAAAAGCAGGTAACCAAAGAAAAATGTGTCCTTGAGAAAATAGTTTAATATGTTAGAATGATTCGGCTCGTATCAAGATCTCCTAGTTCCACAATTTCTTTTCCCCGACAGTCCATGCTGCCTGTTTTAAGGAATGCTTACCTCACTGATTTCCTTTTTATTCATTTACGTTCGTCACTGGTTATTAATCAGAAAAATATTTCTTTAAGGACACTGTGAAAAACGCAGCGAAGCGACAAAAACTATGACCATTTGAGAAATTTCACAAATTTTTCAAGTGTGATTAAAATCTGTACACCAGGTTTCATTTCAACGAGTAGTTTCCACTGTATTCTTCGAAGTAGTCTGGCTGCTCTATCGCTATTCATGGTAGATATTCACACGAACTACTAGCTTTGTTTCGACCAGTTCAGGTTTTCACAGCTAGGACCAGCCATGCTACGTACACAGCGTCGACTAATCTTAATTCCCTTATATATTCCAATAGGAAGGAGGAAGTTTTTTTCTCAGAACCTTGTCGATCGCTACAATCTTATCCTCTTCAAGCGGTAGCTCATCCTTTATATATCCTCATAATATGCATCTCTTCCCACCTCCCTGTACGTCGTTACAACAACCCCATTTAATAATCTTCTACCTTGAGTGGCTCTTGGGTCATATATCGGGTGAACAATAGTAAAGTCACCTTGTTGATATCGATTAGTTCTAATGTTATTTTTTTATATAGTAAAATCACAACGCTTTTTAGTGAAACGATTCTTCTGAAGTTAAAATTATCCTCAGAACGACCCTCTCTCTGTACTATGTTCTTTCAGAGTGTAAACGATCATGGTTCTCCACAGCTTCTTATTGTGCTTTCAAAAGAGTGATATTACGTAGTGATAATCCTAAACATAAATCTGCTGTGTTTTAAATCCGTAGGACGAAACGTCCTTTTTTGTTTTTATTCATATATATATATATATATATATATATATATATATATATATATATATATATATATAAGTGGACATTGAAATCAACACCCAGAGGTGACCGTCTGTTTCATGTCATGACCTGAATGAAACCAGACTGTCGCCTCTGGGTGTCAACTTTAATGTCCACTTTCATATTTACATACGCTATATCCCTGATATTGAGCAATTTAATCCATAAATATAGTATGCCTTAAAACCATATATATATATATATATATATATATATATATATATATATATATATAATGTGTGTGTGTATGTGTGTGAATTACAATCATTGAAATCCAAACAAATTACCACATACAGACGACAATTTCAGATTTTGTAACAAATGTATTTGCATTGACAAGTCCAGAAATGTTTTTCCCGAGGACGAACTGGGGTAATTTGCTTGTAATTCACTTCTATGCTCTATAATAAAAATTATATTGAGCCTTCTTTTCTGCATGAGTTTTAATATTTTCTATTGATAGGATCTACTTGAATTAATTACCCATAGATTTTTTTACCTATATATATATATATATATATATATATATATGAACCGCGCTGTTACTAATTTGGTCATGGGAGACCATCAAGGTAAAGCAAGTCTCAATTGTTGTTACACATTTGAAGAGGTCTCAACAAGAAGTGTGTATTCCTTAAATTTTGTCCTTGACCTTGCTTCATATATATATATATATATATATATATATACAGTTCCTTTAAAATAAAAATTCGTAGGCGAAAATGGTCATTTACTAAAGGCATCGTAATTGCAATTGTAAAGTAAATTTGTTCTGCTTATTGTGGATAAACATAGAGGGCTCTTTTGTGAGTCAGTTTTAACATATTTCAAATTCTATGTTGTGTTAATTGGACTCGCCTGGATTATACCAAAGGATTACTATATATATATATATATATATATATATATATATATATATATATATATATATATATAGAGAGAGAGAGAGAGAGAGAGAGCACTGCCTAAGAAACCAGACTCAAACGAATGGGAACAACAACCAGCCTAATGAGCCACATAAAAAAACTCATCATCCGAATTCTTATAAATAGAGCTCGCACCAGAATCAGACTAGAGATATGACAAGAACAGTGCGGTTTCATATATGGACATAAACAAAAATAAATGCTGAATATCTTTCAATAAATTTCTGCTTTCCTACAGGACACGTGTCTCTATTTTTGTTTTGGCCAGTGATGATCAGTAGTCATGTTCCTAAAGGGCCTTGTCAGATTGAAACTTTTCTATGGATGTTATGCATGGCGTCAAATTTATCCTAAAATATTTAAACCGTCAGTTGTGTATAGCCGCTTTCTCCGATCACTGATTAGAAATGTTCTCGAGCAAATGAAACGTGTAGCAGAGGAATACGGAAGCAAAGAACCGTCCTTCTTCGAAACTTATGTACTGGTTCAACGGCATCATAAACAAAGACCTGTACTAAATGGCAGAAAAGAACTTCGCTTGAGGAAAACCAACAGCAGCAACAACTAAAATGGATAGCACATGTAAACTCGAAGTGATGCTAATGACATAATCAAGATGTTGTCGATCCACATGACTTCAAACAAAATGTTAGGAAGAAAGCCTCTACCAATACCGAAAAGAGCGATATCAGTGGACTTGAGAAACCTATTTTCCTGAAAAAATGTATTAATAGAAAGATTTTATAAATTTTAACCGAAAGTAGCACTGCTCGGTCAATAAATACTGAATGTTTCCTTAGAAGGAAAAAGCTTATATTACCATATATTTGGTAACAGGATTGGTTTTTATGCCTGGAAATTAATTTTAAAAATACAATTCGGATATTAAACTACCGCCCTAACGAGATAGAAATTGAAACTGGTTTTAGTTTAACATGGGGGAGACGAACAGATACTACACTCTGATGTTAGTTACGTACCTCAATATGATGGTAGGATATGACATAAGGTCAATTTATTCTGGGGGTACCATGCATGTAGGCCAAGAATTAAGGAAAAACCTGCCGAGATCACTCGACCACTAGCACGCTGGCGTCAGTATCTACAACATTTCTTCTTTTTCGGTGCAATGAAGAGGGTGCGCCCCAAAATCAAATTCTCATAAATTGGAGAGGAGAACAGATAATACAAGAGCTCTTTATGTTAGGTTCTCTGTATGCAGGCTATCTATGAAACGTTAATCCAGACAATGTGTCATTATCGTCCACTGTTTCCAGTTTTTTTTTTTTTACTTTAAAAGATTATATTGACTTTTCTTCGTTTTTAATTAATTTACAACGGTTATGTTTCATAATATTTATATAACAAATGACCCCCTCCCCTGGGGCTAGACGAAGGAGTTCTTTTTAAATTAATACAATAAGAGAATTTTTAATTATAGTATCACATACTTTTAAGCTAGCGTCTGTGGAGGTCTAATTGGGCTCCCGGCCCCAAACTGAAGGAACCTTTGGTCCAGCTTAGAAATCAGCAATGACAAATTTGTAGAAATAACTTTAAATTCTTCAGTTCACTCCATGGAACTTCAAAACCTCATTTTAACTCTGATTCGAACTATATGTTCAATTCTGGTCAAAAGACCGATTTGAAAGGAAAGTCAGATTTGAACCGAAAGTCAGATTTGGATCGAAATTCCTATTCAGGCCTAAAATTGAATTCTTCAAATCACAACCGCTGCAGAATTTCAAAACCTCACGTCACGAAACCTCTCAATTTAACTTTGATTCTTTTGAAGAAATAAAATTGATTTCCTTCATTCACAAAATTTGGGGGATATTTTAAACTGAATTTAAAACAAAAATTTTAAATTCACAAATTCTTTGTGTTACTTTAAACTTAATATAAAATTGGAAGTCATATTGGGACACTTTAGAAAACGCTTGAGTGGAGACTGAACGATTAATAATAATAATAATAATAATAATAATAATAATAATAATAATAATAATAATAATAAATAGCTAAATCCCCATTTCGCTTAATAATTTTAAAATGATTTAACGGACGATGTTATTTTATTATGGTAACTGGATTTTTGGCGATTGCCCTACTCGGTCGATAAATAACGCACTTATCGCGGTCATCCCTTCATTTTGACTGAGATCAAAGTGTAGTATCTGTTCTTATCAACATAATTTGATACTCTCTCTCTCTCCACTTCTATCACTCCTTCTTTATTTCATTTTCTCACTGAAATCAATTAATGTATTTTCTCCTCTTTCGAATCGATCAAAACGGAATAGTCCATTATTTATGAGGTATTGGCAAGGCGCAACGGTTGGGCAAACAAACCAAGGAAGGACAAGAACAATTTTTATAAGATAATAATTATTAATGTCTCCATACGTTTTTTTTTTTTTTTTTAAGAACAAATATTTAAAAAATCAGGAATTTTTTGCAGGCCATCCATGAAACATTTTAACCTCATCGCTGACAGCCTTGACTTTTTTTTTACTTTATAAAAAATTGTACCGGCTTTTTCTGTTTTAAATAGTTTGCAACAATTATGATTCATAATATTTGTATAATAAGCGTCCTTCCGTGGCGAGGCGAGCCAATTCTTTTTAAACTGGGACAAAAGAATTTTAATAATGATATAACACATAAATAAAATAAACAAATAAAAATGTGAAAATTCAATAAAAAAAGAAAAAGGAAAAAAAACACGGACATTTCAATTGTTGGTTTTTAACTTAGAAAAGCAACAATTCAATATTGAGATAATATTATAAATGCACATAAATTATAAATACATTAGACAAATGTTACACATTTTTTATTCTTAATAACGTTAAAACAGCATTGCAGCAGACAAATTCTTCAGCCTTCGTCAGGTATATAATCAATAAGAAAAGTTTAAAAAAAACAAACTTTTCCTTAGAAAATAGCTACAGAAAGATTGTATTTCGGATTAGCATAGTCCTTGATATGACGATAAACTACATCCGGCGGGAAGGCCTCTGATCGGAAGGTTTTGAGGAGCGTGGAACTGTCTCTTAATTGTTGTTATTCCCAGGTTCACCCTGATCCGGCGTGGTAGCACCTGTTAGGGGGTCCCAGCTAGGGGCAAATAATGACCACTCCAAACGAAAACAAAACACTATGAAAGTATAAAAATATATTTTTATAATAAAAACGAATTATCGAAATTACCAGCAATACATTTTATAGCAGAATGACTGACAATACATTTTATATGTAGTTGGAGGCATACAATTGCATACAATTGCGTTCAAAATATTTAGTTGTAGTCATGATATTGCCCAAAATATTTACCTTTCGGCATTAGATGACCCATAGAGTTATTGATATGTCGTTAAACAAGCAAATCAAATCAGTATCAGTCTATATATTAACAGCGATTTTTCTATCGGCTTACCGTTCATCCTTCTTCAAACCGCATAGACTAGCGCTACAGAATCACAAAGAACTGTACCTGATGACAGAAGCCCTATCATTTGAAGACTTTCAACAGCCGCAACAATTAAAATGGATAGCACATATAGCTTAAAGAGAAAATAATGACATAATCAAGATGTTAATATACCTCACCGCTTCAAACAAAAGATTGGAAATACTGGAAAGAGGGATTACAGTTATTGCATTTAAGAAAAAATATTTTCCTGAAAAATTGTTTTAAGAGAAATATTTTATAAATTTCAACCGAAATTAGCACTGGCTGCTTGGTCAATGAATGCCGAATGTTTCCTTATAGGGAAACACCTAATATTAACGTTTGGATACCTATGGATTTTGAACAAGAAAATTTCTTTTTTAACAATATGGATATCTGATTACTGTTGAATGAGTTCACGACAGCCATTATTACCTGTTTGGAGACTAGAGTCATCCCATAACATTCTAATTAAGAAAATTGGTTGTTTATATTGATAGTAAGAGTGAGTATAAACGTAACTTGTGGGGACTTAGTTGAAGCTAGGCCATGTTATGCCTCGAGATAGGGTAGTATTCTAGTGCCAATTATCGGTTATTCTGTAATGGATAAAGGTAAAATAGGGTATTTGTGGGAGGAGATTCATCTCGGCAGCGACATCGGTGTCATCTAATCCAGCATCATGTTGCCCAGTATGAATAATATAAGACATGTCTGCTCAACACAAGTCAATAATATAAGACATGTCTGCTCAACACACATGGATTTAAACGCACTACTCAATTGGCAAGTAGGTCTCACCGTTTTACTAGTTAGATGCAACCACCAATTCTAATCTAATACTTAATTTTCACGCATTTTTCACCTGTGGAACTCCCTGCCGATTTTTTTCTTCATTCCCACCTACAATCTTCAAAAATGTATCGTCAGTCACCATCTTCTACTCCCTACAGGATGTTCCCCTCACTCCTCTCCACTAAAGTCCTCTCATTCTTTTTCATTCCCAGTAATCCCCTACGTGTTAGTGGCATTATCGCTTTGCTTGAAGGGAAATGATTAAAAATAATTTTTCCCGAGTGGGATTATACATTATTTGGTGAAATGTTTTGTCTTTTAGTTTTACAGACATTCTATGTACACTCCATGTCTAATCATTTATGTATAGCTTCAGCAACTGTGTCTTCAAGTCTGAATTGTCGTTCTCCAGATTGGTAGCCAGTCAGAGGTAGAGAGCCTAGTTTGACTTGGCATTTTACCCAGTCATATAAAAGATCATTCTCGTGTGTTTGAACAATTCTGCATACAGATTCATGATCAGCGTAATTAAACACACAAAGTTCAGAATCCAAAAATGCATTGTTGCTCAGTGTGATCAAATAATGACGGAATATAATATCTAGTTGTCTGAAAAGTGCTCATTTTTATCTTAATTTATATATATATATATATATATATATATATATATATATATATATATATATATATATATATATATATATATTGTATTGGGGCGGCAAATCATTCTTCAAACATATATTGTTAAATATAACAGAAAATGAATGTCTATTATGTTTGTTCATAAGCCATACTAAACTTCATATAGTTGCTTTACATCGAGGAACAGCATAATAAAAAATATCCAAATGTTGGACAGTTTTGTATTTATTTTCTCCTGAAACTAAAGCCGCTATACGAAGTTTCCTGTTATATTTAATAATAATAATAATAATTAATAACATATATATATATATATATATATATATATATATATATATATATATATATATATATATATATATGAAATTAATGAATTTCATTTTTAATCCGACAGGTTTGAAATCTGCCGGAGAACATATTTTCTCTATTATATCTTTCTATTACGTTGGTTGTGAAACGTAATTCACATAATGCGTCTACTCAGACACGTGTGTCTAATAAAATAACCTTAATAATAATAATAATAATAATATTATATATATATATATATATATATATATATGTACTGTAACCGGAGGCTGAAAACAGCTGCGCCTCAGAGGTATAAACATTAAAAAGTGCTCAATACAAAAATAGAAAATAGAAAATGCAGAGCGAAAACATTTACATTTTCGTAAAATTTGGAAACGCTTATTAATTTAAGATGTCCCACATTTGTTAAAGTTTCGTCAGAGAATGCAATATCGTGAAAAAGTTTTAATAGAAGTGAAATTTGCTATATTTTGATAAAGGTTTCCTATATTTGTTCTTTGTGCTATCATTCTGTTGGATTCTGATCCGTAAATAATACCAACTCATATATAGAGAATTCCATTTTTGTCCTTTACTCACTTCTACTTTGCGCTTGCAAAAGTTTAAAGTGTACTTAATTTAAAAAAAATAGCCCCCCCCTATTTGGAGGGTAACTTGGAGCGATGAAATGGTTACAGACCTGTTCTCGAATATTCTTACAATTAAGAAGTGAATTCGATAGTGAAATTGATCCTCGTTTATTAGAAAGCGTCTTGCCATAGTTTGTCTGACTGATATTTATCTACCTTCTCACTCAAATGGATTACGACGCAAAGGCGGTTTAAAAGTAAGATTTTCCCGCTTGCATGGGGGCAAAAACTGCTCAATCTCTGGATTTCCTCTTTAGGAACCACTAAGGATTAAATTTATCCCTCCTCATGGAGAGAGGTACTGCTTGGGAGACGGTCCTCTGGAGCTGGGTACGTTATACTTATTTTAATCCTGAATAATTAACTGTCTAGTGTGTTGATTAGTAGACTGTTACAACTTTAGAATGACCGCCATTTTTGTGGCCTTGTGCAAAAGTAAGTAAAGTGTCATACAGTACCTCCAAAGATTCGCTAAATGTGAGCATACATTAAAAAAATGTCCCAAACTTAATAAAAGCAAAGTTTTATCGTCAAAGTTTTATGTTATTATTAAGAGAGAACAACGAAGAATATTTTATATAAAAAATATTTTTAATCCTTTTTAGAACCGTTGAAATTTTGGTTAAAAATGTTGTTGCACTCTAAATTAGATGGAAACTTTTAGCATCTTTTGCAGTGAAAAACAATGATTTGGAAATTCTTGTAAAAATTAGATAACTGTCGGATTTTAATGAACTTTCAGGAGTTATTCTCATTTTAATTATTCTAGAAATGTTTCTTTTTTTTGGAAAATATTATTTTTGTTTACATCTGTTAACTCACACTTATTTATTTTTATGAAATTTTGAGAAATTCTTTTAGGTACCGCTTAATGTTTTTAGTAGTTATAAGGACAAGTCCTTGGAGATTTAAATCAAGATATTGGGAAGGCGGGGGTTTGAAGTCAAACCTCCGGTTTGCCAAAAAAATTACAGTTATAGAAAATATATTTTGAATCGTGCAATAAAACTTATATATTTAATTAGAGAAGCTTTTATATATAAAATATATTGTGGACACTATTGTCATAAGAAAAAAAATCGATGAATAATGAATTTTAGAAGAATTTTTCTCCTTTTTTAAAATTTTAATTAGAATATAATTAATTAGAAAATAAAGTTTTAAATATTTTAAAATTCTGTATTAATTTGTATTGGTCAAGTGATATTGTCGTTAAATTAAGACTGTATTTACTAATCATAAATGGAAAAACTTACTACAATTCAGCGATCCCCAGTACTATAAAAAGAATTTAGAATTTATTTTATGTGTGTATAAACGGGTCTGTTTTTATAAATACGGATGTTCAAACACGATAGTATGAGAAAATAAGTAAATTTAAATTTATTGTTAATTTTCTAACATTTCCTCAAACAGTGTCTTCGTAAGACAGACTATGAACCCAAAGTAACTAAAATGCAATAGAATATTAGATGACTTTAAATATTTTCTTAAAAAAATAACGATTACTGAGTTCTTAAATATATATATATATATATATATATATATATATATATATATATATATATATATATATATATATAAAGTCGTCCACGTTATATTCGTCAAATAATTATGCACCTCTCCGGGAATTTTCCCAAACACAAGTCTATCGAGAGAGTCGTCAACAGCGCATAAAAAATCCACCTGTGCTTTTCTGTGATATTTCAAACTAGAAGTTTCAAATCAGATTAATTTAAATTGAAATCAGCTAATCGCCCTCAATTAAAAATTCAGAAAAGTTTATTCTAATTTTGGAAGATGTTTTTGGCATATTGTCAATATAGACGATTTGTGTTTTTACTGATCATAAAAATATAAATAATTACAAACAATTTAACTGTGTTACAATACATGTATGGCCTTGGCGCGTACTATGATAAGATTTAAATAAATGCCTCTACGGTATTTATTCTTCTTCTTTGTGCCGTGTCCCTTCAGGACGTTGACGATAATTGTTCTTCACAATTTTCTGTTCTTGGTAGCACTTAATAAATTTTGTATTTTTGTTATCCCTCCTAAACCTTACTCCACCATCAATTCACTCAGGCTCGCTCGGTAGGTTATGCGTTATTAATTAAAAAAACGAATAAAAATATAAAATGAAATATATAAGAAAGTGTTGTTTTTTTTTTTTTAAACATGTAGGTATTATTATTCGCTTGATAGTAAGAAAAGGGGCAGAGAAGCTCCCTCCCCCGTTCCAACTCGATACAAAAATAGAAAGATGGATCCAATGTCTGGAAAGTTGCACGACGAGAAATTCCGTCTTTTTGTGCTTTTTTTATTCGAGAAAATTCCATACATTCCACCGAAGAAAAAAGAAAAAAAAATGGTAAATTGATACCATATGAGAATCCCTCGCCTGGAAAGCTTCGTGTCATCCGTAAGACCCCCCCCCCAAAAAAAAAACACAAATAAAACATTCCTACAGGCAAAAAAGAGGAAAAACAAACTGTAGGTGGAATAATTAATCAAGTTAATCGGCGACCTTTTCGACCCGCGTCCTTCCGCTGACTTTTCATTGGTTGAAACTATCGTGACGTCACTGGTCGTACACGTGATTTGGACAGGCTGTTTAAATACAGTTTAGAACTTATCTCTTATCAGGGAGGCACCTAATGTGGCGTGATGGTTACTAAGCTTGCCTTGCGGACCCATTCGCTATTACTGTGTTCGATCCTCTCTTGACAACGCGTTCTAAAAATACCGTGTCCTTCTAGGGCAAAGACGATCATGACTCTCCATAGATTCCCTTTACTTTATTATATTATCTGTGAATTGCTATGCATTCTTGGGAAATATAATAGTTTCTTGTTGCCTTCTTGTGGTTTTGGAATTGAAAGACCTCAAGCCTTGAATGAAAACAACATTAAGAAGATAACACCTTATTGTGGCTTAACATTAATAATTTAACAAATTTGTTCTGGAGTTGTAGCTAACATACTAATCTAGCAGAAGTTTACTGGTATAGTGAAACATTCAATAGGAGTAGATAGGTTCGCCTATCATCCGGTTCACACTCGTCCCCGATATCTTGAACCCCGTATTTTAAACAGGAGTAGAGGTTTATCCTTGTTTAGGATTGGTTTTCTGGTTCCTATTAAAAGCTTTTCCTTCGCTTTCACTACCTGTGGCCCCTTGCGTCTTAGTGGCATTATAACCTTGCTTGGGGTGCTGCTTCTTACACTGTAACCTTCTACCTCGAATGAGTCTTGAAACCGTCATTAGACCTGATGTGCTTTGACGTCTCGGCCACAGAGTGCTTCGATGACCAAGCAAAGTCGAACAATGCCATTAAATGTTTTTTTACCAGTGCTCATACTGCGATTTTTCTGCTATTATTATTTTATATTTTTTACCAGATCTTATATTGCAATTTTTGTCGTTATTCATTTCTTTTCTTTAGCACTCCTTATTACTGGTTCCCATAATGTATTCATTTCTATACTTGGTCAGCTCAGGAGATTTTTGTAGCCTATCATACGTGCTGATTACTTAAGTTTCGTATCAGTAATACCAGGATATCGCAGTGGTGAACCAAAACTTGGATTGACTTAAAGGGAAGTAACTGGCATGTGGACGTGGAACAAGAGAAATCTACCCCTGTGGATGACATAAAGGGTTCGGTTCGAAATTCCAATCACCTGAAAAAGGCCGGAGCGTACAACAGTCGAAAAGTTGTGAATAAGGCAATAGGGATAACAGTCCGAATAATGTAAATAATGTAAGTAAAAGGAATACAAATAAAAGAGATACATGATGAATATTGGTGTTGCTGTTATATTTTTGTAGATGATACTTGATAAGAATTAGAGTTACTGGAAAGCGTTCTGCAGGTGAGAAGTGCAAGAGAAGAAACTATTAGTATAGGACTTGCGGCTGCACTTACGGGTCAACACTAAAATGATAAGACCTAGCTGCCGGTCTATTACTGCGCTTAAATTCATGTAGTTATAGAAGAGGAGAGCGTTATTTATTTGTACAAATACAAAATGTGGAAGAAAGTCAAAAAAAGGGGAATAGGGAAAAGGACGCTCTTCTTTTGTCTTAACATTAAACTTAACTAGCCACAAACACTGACCGAAATATACAATAATATGTCTTACACCACAACAACGCATTCTTACTTACCATTCTTACTTCATCCACCATAATACCTTGGAAACTCCATGAAGTCCTAACTAGTTCCCATACGTACAATTCCTCGTCTGTAAGGTGGTGGTGGGGAGAGAAAACAACAATTTAAAATCTAGCCCCAATGTGTACAAAAGAGAAAAGCTCATCAGGACAAGTGTCATAAAAATATTTATAGTAAGGCACAGGAAAGCCACATTAAAGTTGTTGGAAAGTCATTGAAACCGAGATGTCAAAACCAATACCATTTCAGATTCTTCTTTAGATGATGTCAAGAATCTCTAGATACATAACGCAAGCACGTGACCAGATGTGGCAGCAATATATAATGCACGTAGGAATGGTAGACTTACAAATCTGCAAGAGAAATTCGAATGAGAAAAATTGTCTAGCACGAGACTTGAAGAATAAGCTATGTTATTAGCTTGGTGCAAAAATAATATCGGTTTTGACGTATTTTTTAACGTCAAAAACCGACATTATTTTTGCACCAACCTAATATTTTCCAATTTTATATCCATCCATCCATTTTTTTTTTTTTTTTTTAGAGAAATAAATTTAATATACCGCTTTCTGCAATGAATTCTTTAAAATGATTCTGTTTAGAAGAGGACACAGACTCAAAGAGGATCCTGGCTCAGCGATTATGTTTTCGTGAATGTTTAGCTTAATTGTTTGTTTTTTCGTTGTCCTGTTTTTGAAAACCTAAATTTATGTGTATGGCTATTTATTTATTTTCAAATATAAATTTGACGAAACTTTTAGTTCAAAATTAAGATTTAGGAGTCTACACGACGTTTGAGTTGATCACTTTCTGCCAAAGTTGATTACAATAATTTAAAATAGCCAAAATAAAAATAACCAGCTATGTAGTACTTTTTATTTTTACAAAATTTTTATTATAACTTCAGCAGTTAGACTAATTTTACATTGAGGTTTCTAATACAAACTGAGATTTACAACGAAATTTTTGCAGCGGCCTTGCGAAGTGCACAAGATTTAGACAAACAGTTCAACTGTTTTTACAATGTAATGACTCAATTTAACACTTGTATTTCTCTTCTTCTTCTTCTTCTTCTTCTTCTTCTTCGTGCAGTGTCCTTTTTAGGATGTTAGCGATCATAGCTCTCCACATTTTCCTGTTCTTTGAAGCTCTTAAACTTTTCGTTATCTCTTCTGAGCCTTGTTCTGCCATCCATTTACTAGAGCTTGCTAGGTAGGTTACGCATTGTTTTCCTCTATTCCGCTTGACTCCAATCTGTCCTCTGAGTATCAAATTTTCCAAGCCCTCTTTCCTCATGATGTGCCCTATAAGTGTCCCTTATGTTTCCAATGCGCCTTCAGATATCAGGGTCGTGCATTCCGTCTTTAAATCACTTTCCAGATATTTAAATTGTTGTACTTCTTAGATTTTGGTGTCTCCAATTTGTAATTTGCATGCTGGACTATTCTCTTTTGCTAACAACCATGCATTCTGTCTTCTTGTATTTGATGCTTAGTCCTTTCTTCTCGCTTTCCTTCAATATCTTCTATTAATCCATTGTAATTAAAAGGTACGGTATGTACCTTTTTAAGTGACGCTTAAGCAGTCTATTTATTTATTTTTAGCTATTTCTGCGTGATCGGAACTCGGTGTCCCTGGTGATCTCTGCCATCTGAATATTCTACCAAACGTCTAACACGATATTGTTCTAAAACCCTGGAGGTAAGATTAAGTGATTTGAACCTGTAATTCTAGGATATGTAAACGCCTACACACCTCTAAAAATAACTGAAGGTCGACAAAGAACTTGTATTACCTTATTAGAAATTAAACCTGATAAAAATAGTTTTCTTAAAAATTGTCCCATAGCTATTTTGCTTTGATTATTGGCAACGCTTGTTAAAAGTTATATTTATATAACCTAATGACACAGCTGTTTCACATTTAAACCTCACAGTAATATATTTTTACAAATATTTTTGGTCTTCATCGATGATCTTCCTGATGTCATCAGCTCTTAAGTAGGCATCTATGCAGACGACACTACCATTTACTATTGTTTCAGTAGTAAATTCGGCAATGCTGACAAACCTAACCTGGCCGTTGATCTCGAAAAGAACGTTCAATCAGTGGTTAACTGGGACAGGAAATGACTTGTAAATTTCAATGCCTCCAAAACGAAACAACACTTATTTAAACACCATAGAGAAACTTCCTTACCCTTATCAAAATGGTTGATGCTCAATTTCGAGAGAGCCTCTAACTCTGCCTTCTTGGTTTCACTTTTTCCACTGACTTGAGGTGGAAAAACTACATTGAGTCAATAGCTGCATCTATCGCAAGGAAAATTGGTTGTCTGTGCCGTACCAGAAGGTTTTTCTCGTTTGAGTTCATCCTACACACCCTACAAATTTACCATTCGTCTATGCATTGACTACTGTCGCCATATCTGGTTTGGTACCACTGCTGTTCATCTCAAGGTCCTTGACAAAATACAAAGAATAATTTGCAATGTAGACGGTCCTGACTTGGCATCTAGACGGTCCTGACTTGGCATCTAGACGGTCCTGACTTGGCATCTAGACTTCAGTCCCTTTTCCACAGACATAATATGGCTTTTTTCAACAAATATTTTCACGGCAACTGCTCCGACGAGCTATTTTCTCTGGTATCTCGACTACATGAATTTAAACGTGCTGCTAGGTTGGCATCTAGGTCCCACCCCTTTTTCTTTTGAAGCTGTTAAATTTAATCGCCATTTTTACTCCTACGAATTCTCTTTCATTTCCCGACATTGGAACTCCCTTCCTCTTTCTTGCTTCCCTGATAACTACAATCTTCAAAAAATTTAAATGCAGCGTCAATCGTCATCTTCTGATGCATTGATCTCCGTTCTTCTTTTCTCCTTTCCGCAATCGCCCTTATATCCAGACTTTTCCCTTACTTTCACTCTCTGTAACCCACCCCGTGTACTAGTGGCACTCTCGACTTGCTTGGGGTGAAATGCTTAAAAAATAAAATAAAATAAAATAAAGGGATTTTATTGCATATATAGATCCTTTTATATGGCAGTAAATTTTTGACAGCTTCCTCGGTGATAAAGAGGAGACTTGAGTCGACAGAAATATCTGTCTACAGACGATGCTGGAAATACGAAGGACAGAGAACTTGAGCAACAAGCAAAGTTTTAAGGAAAATTGAAACAAAAAGAACATTTATACTTAGTATCAGAAAAAAAGACATTACTGGGACACATAATTAGAAATGAAGGCTTTGGGAATTTAACATTCTCAAAACTATAGAAAACAGGAGAGACAGATGGAATCAACGAGCTTGTGGAAATGCACAACAGAATAGAGTGTGAGTGAGTTAAAAAGGAAAAACAATGCTTAGAATTATAACAGCTACAAAGATATGGCGAGCCATGATCACCACCTCTTCAAGCGAACTGTTAAAACGGGAACAGAGCCTGAAATATTCAAAATAACCCCTGCAATTTTAACAGATAATATGAAACATACGTGGAAAAGTAAGATCATCATCATCATCCTCATCATCAGTGCCATGATGGGGTGTGGTCGTAATTTCGTTATGCAGATAAACACCTGTTTAGTTTTTCAGTTTCCCGGGAAAAATTAGTGTGGTTAAATCTTTAAACATTTTTTCTATTTAAGCAATCCTTTTCTCGGTTTTATCTTTCTAGATAAAAATTACGATTAGAAAAAAAAATCAAAGATCCTCCTTAGTGGATGATCTCGGAATAAAAAAAAATGATTTTTACCGAGATATATTACCCACTTAATTGATTTAAAAGAACTGTTCAGAAAGAAAATTACAATGTAAAAAATATAAGCGCTATTGAAATCAGCACTTCTGTAACCCCCCGCCCCCCGCTTCACAGTAGGCATGGGGCCTCTACGCTGTTGAGAGGTTTGGGGTAGTAAGTACTGGCCATGTCGATTATTATAGTTGATGATTGACAGTATAACTTAGGTAGAAAAACAAAACAAACAAAAGACGCTGTTGAAACTAACCCTTTAGGGACTGCAACCTCGTCAAGTGTCCCTTCGCGGTACGCACCACACACGATATATATTATTAGTTGATAACTAAAAATGTGACGTCAGTTTAAAATGGTGGATGGCCATAAAATACTGCTGGAAAATGTGCCAGAGGCCACAAAGCCCACATCCCCACCCCCGGTTGTGGGTTTTGAGGGTAAGACACGCCGGCTCTGCCAAGAGTAAAAGAAAGACTTAACGGAAGGGAATATTGTGGCCCATCTTGTAATGACGTTGCCAATAAGAGAGGCAGAGATCTACTAGAATTTGCTCGCGATAACAATCTGCTACGGGCTAACATTCTGGAAGAAAATAAGCTTTATTTAATCTATTGGCGGTAGATTATTCTCGTTTCACTGTGTTCAGGAATATTATTATTGCTAGAGGGGATGAGCTCCCCAAGGACTACTTCGTCCAAGACACGCTATGCAACAATAGATACCTCTTCGACTTTCATACAAGATCTGTTGTCGTCCGTGATAAAAAGGGCTGCGTCTGGCGTTATACATCAGGATGGTGTCAAGTATACAACTGATGGAAAAAAAAGCAAGCACAGAGTATGGAATAACATCACACCATTGCGACGTGGAATGTGCGGACACTGGCACAGCCAGGGTGTCTCCAAGAACTAAAACGTGACTGAAGCAATAGATCTGTTTACGGCTTGTCAGCCCTTTCCAGGTTATTTACAACAAGAAAATATTTTTAGATTGAAAATAAATTTTTTAGTGGTGGTAGTGATACAAGTCTTACTAATTAACCCATAGGTAGGGAGAGAAGAGGTGGATTCATATCTTTCCCAATTGTATTTGTGCAAAAATGAATATAACTAACTAAATGGGAATCGGAACTCAGCTCCTTTGATTTACAATTCTAAGCCATTATTACACCACCCGCACATCCAAGCTTACAGTATCTGGTATTCGCAATCGGTCACCCATCTAGATAATAACCTGACTCGATCTCTTTCAAGCGGTTTGTTTTTTAATTTCTCTTCATGTTTGAATTTATAAGATGGGTTGTTTTAAATACAAATAGGAGATTTTAGATTTTAGAAGAATAAAAACTTCTAATTGAAACCGATTGGGAGGCGCGGCTCGGATTGAGGAATCGGAGAGCCGAGTTCGAATTCTAGTTGAATCCATTACATTCACTTACGTGCTGATACCATTGGTATATCCTCTTCTCCCCACAGCTATGGGTAAATAACAGGACAGACCGGGTTCTATAGCCTTGGATGTCAACTGGTCTACTGTAGAAAGAAATGGCAACCTACTGTAGGAAAAATCTGCCTCGTCAGTCATGTATTGAAAGATACATGATCGCTTAACTGTGTATTACGCATGGCATATAACTGACTGACTGAATTGGAACCAATTAGAAGTTTTTTTTATTCTTCTAAAAGCTTCTTCTATATTTTTGATATTTGAGAATTTTTTATTTTTTTTTAATAAATTGTTGATGAAAAAGATTTATTTTTAAAATTATTTCTTTATAAAAGGTAAATAATTAATATCGCATTACAGTTGGTCCACAAAGTTTCATTATCTTACGAGGCTGGCATTCCGCTCTCGCCCTTTCACTGTCGAAACTACTAAATGTAGCCGTCTCTTCTACTCCAATAGCTTCATGTGTCGCACCTCTCGTTTGTGGAACTCCCTTCCCTATTCCTGTTTCCCTGATAGCTATAATCTCCAACTATTCAAATGTAATGTCAATCGACATCTCCAGTTGCCTTGATCCATCCACTATCCTTCTCCTCATCCTTTCCTCTAGCAACCTTATCTGATCATGCTCCAAATCTTCTGTAACCTCTTGCGTCCGAGTGGCTTCCCGCCTTGCTTGGGGTGAAACACTTAAAAAAAAAATAAAATAAACATTACAGAGGGAGGCAAAATGGTTTAATTAACAGCGGTGTCAAGATAATAACCGTATTTTTGACACGCCGTTTCTTGCAGGCACAAAAGGTAAAACATTGCCTACACACACACATATATATATTTATATAATACCAATTGGAATTGGTAGGGATAATTATCAAGGACATTTATCAAAAGAGAGCTCAATGTAAGTAACAGAGCAATATAATAATAATAAGTAAAGACAATCCTTAAAAATCCATTACAGTAAAATTTATTTCTTGAACATATTCAAATATTCATCTCTTCAGACATAATTTTTTTTTATAGAAATGAAATCAATTTGTCCATACAAAAGGAGAAGGGAGAGGAAAAAAGAAAAAAAAGATAAAGGAAAAAAGTTTATATTAAAAGAGGAAGAAATAAAAATAAAAATTTCAATATAAGATTAAAAAACAAACAAACTTGTGTAGCCCTTAAAAAAATTATTTCTAGGTCAGCCTATCGGCTCATATTTAATTCTTCCTTTTTTTCTTTCTTTTCTTTCCCTCTGTCTCTCACTCTCTCCTTCTCTCTCTCCTCCCCCCTCTTTTCACCCTCTCTCCCTTCGGTTTGAAGAGATGAATATTTGAGTATATTCATAATATAAATTATAACCAAAATGGATTTTTAAGGATTTTCTTTACTTATATATATATATATATATATATATATATATATATATATATATATAAAGCGATAGTTGTTTGTATTTAGTGTAATGAAAATATTGGTTTTAGTCGGCTTATCTCACAACCATATCGCTATTTATAATGGAGTTATTTAACATAACGTTACGTAACGTTTTATTCTTAATTATTTTTGTGCTATTGTATCTGGTTTTAGTAGATTCGGCTTTTAACAAGATGCCGGTGAGTTGCAATGTACTTGTCATTTTGCAAAGTTAAAATGCGAGTGTATTACATTTCACGTTTTTGTTTTTTTAGTTAATTATATTGTATTTGTTCTGTAAGTGGCTATAAAGTCGAAACATTCAAAAAGTACTTTTCGTTTTCTGTAAGTTGATAACACGAAAGATTGATGTAGTTGTCCGATGTGGTAGGTAAATGTATAGTTCCATTGTATAGGTTGTTTAACTTTTGTGGGGGGATAACTTTTTTATGTATATATTTTTCTTTTGCATAATTAACCTTAATCAATTTATATATATATATATATATATATATATATATATATATATATGCGTGTTTGTATGAAGTATAATAGTATCTCAAACAGAAGTGGAGCCACTCTGTCTCATCTCATATATATATATATATATATATATATATATATATATATATATGTGTGTGTGTGTGTGTGTGTGTGTGTGTGTGTGTGTGTGTGTAGTGCGTTGGGTAAATTGTCGTCATTTTATATTTTAAATTTCGCACATGCGCGTTGATTGTTTTTGATTTTGTCAACTGCACAGTATAGTAGGGTCAGTTGGGCATCGTCTGTGAGAAAAAGAGCACCATGATGAAATTCACTCTGCCAGAAATTTGGAAACAGCATGATGTACTGCCAATACAAACATTTCAGAGTGTTTGTGTGTCAATCCCTATTGCAGACGCTAGCTCAGGCACCCACAGAGCCTATTGAAAGAGTGTATTATTTGAACAAGGCCAGCACGTTCGAGCCCTCGTCCTTGGTGCTAGCACAGCTATCGACGGCCCACAAGATTTACGGCTCCCCAATTTCACTCACAAGGGTTAGGTCAACCGGTGGTATGATTTTCAGGCACTTATCATCTCTATCCAGTCTGATATCATCAGGAAGCCTTCCTGACAAATTGACTATCGTGAGATTAGACCCCGGGTCTCATGGTCAGAAAGCGAACCACTCGGCCACGCGCTATATATATATATATATATATATATATATATATATATATATATATATATGGGTAACAGCCCCTCTTTTATACAGGTTTCATTGAATTTATTATAATCATCACAGAAAAATTCTACATACCCTTAGCCCTCATAAAAAATAAGACAAAAATCTGTAAGGATATATATCCTAGACCGTAAGGATATATATCCTAGATCGTTCGCCACCCAAGGCTATATAACCCCGCCTGTCCCGCTGTTTACCCATAGCTGGTAGTGGTGGTAGGGAGAAGAAATGGATTCCTACCTTTCCCAAGGTATTAGCACGTCAGTGAATATAATGAACTTGACTGGAATTTGAACTCGGCTTCGAGTCGCTATCTATAAATCCCACGTATTCATTTCCATAACAACTCCAGGACAACTTTGAATTCAAAACCTGCGCAGGGTCGTTTGGGGACCTTGTAGGAAACTGTGCACTAGTTCTCTGCATTCGTCTCTTCCAAAATGTGTGGTTGGTTCTTCACAAACCTTCACCAATATAATCAAATGATATGTGTGCGTAGTCTGGTTGTTGCTTCTGAGAACTGAGCTGCTTGACTGAGTTGCTTCATTGAAAACGGCCGACTAGCGGCTTTTCAAATGACATAATCATAGACAATTTATTATTAGAGAAGCATTACTGATTAAATACCATTCCCCTGCTATCAATCTTACATTGTTTAGCAGTGGAAACGGCATGTTAAAGATTTTCTAAAAATAGAAGTCATGCCTATATCAGCCAGTCACGCATAGCAGCTGACCGCCAAAAAAGAACTCTGCACTACTAAACTATCATATAGAAGATAACAGATGGAAATTCACCATACCAAAAATAACTTCCTTGATAACAGGTAGAGAACTCGCCGAAAACGCTTGGAACAATAATAACTTTGGAAAATTTTTTATATTTTGTCTAAAAAACGAAAAAATATTAGAATGCGAGAAAAACTCATTCTTGCTGGGTGTTTTCTATGAAATATGCTTGTAAGAAATATATATGGATAGATAGATATAGATCTATATATATATATATAGATTGATTGATAGAACTTGTCGATATTATTCAACTAGATGTTTGATGAATTATTGCTGCCGATATATATATATGTGTGTGTATCAGGACTTGTTCTATAAAAAACAAAACTACAACACATATCAATTCGACATTTAATTTCCGAAGTAGCCCCACTTCTGAAGCTACACACTTTATCCAGCTTCGTTTCCATTAATGGAAGCATTTCTGGAATTCTTTTTTATGATAGCGAGCATCTGCCTAGTCGCATTCTCTTGGATTTCTTCAACGTCTTGAAATCTAGTTCCTTTTCAGTGGGGTTTGATTTTTGGAAAAAGGAAAAAGTCGCAAGTAGCCAGATTTGGGAATATGAGGAATACGGTTGTAATACTGTGCTTGGCCCAAAGCTTCTTCACAATCTATAGTCACAGAGTTAAACTCCGTGGTGTGTTAAGAGGACCACACTCTACACACTTACCTTCAAAGGACTGCTCTAAACAACGGAAGTGAGAGAGAACCTTATAACTTAATGTGCATGCGCGACAGACTTCATCCTGAGTTCTTGAGGTCTGATATCATTGCAAGAGTCTCGATAATTTTTGATCATATCTCGATTATATATTATATAATTATACGTATATCGACAGGTAGCACCCTTATTTTATCCCCCCCATATATAGGCAGATGCTCGCTATCAAAAGATAGATTCTAGCGAGAAAAATTGTCTAGCATGACACCCTGAACCAACGTTTCTTGCGTCAGATCTAGCAGTTGATTCAATACAACATGAAGTACAGGGACGCTATCGAATCAATTATTACGTTTGTGGCAATGAAACTGGGTTCACTATGTCGTGTCAGTTGGTTTTGTTTGTTTTTTTCTTGTTAGAATGCCTCTTGAACATTTATAAATCTATCAGTCTTCCGTGCATTGAATTCTGTTGTCATATCTGGTCTGGTATTCCTACTATGAAAACTATCTCAGAGTAAACCTGTAGAAAAAGACAACATGTATAAAGGTAAAAACAATAGAAAAACTGTATTATAAACGGACGCGTTTCGTACAATGCGGATTTTTTCAAGTCAAAAACGAAATGAACTTATTGAAAACAAAGTAACTATTAACAACAAACAAAATGTCCTTAGCAACGAGAAGGATTTAGAAAACGCTATTTTGAAAATATGTATACAATAGCGTTTTCTAAATTTTATTATCTATCTTACATATTTATAAGTCTATCATTCGCCATTGTTTTAAATATTACTGCCACATCTAGTCAGGTGTTCCTGTTATATATTTAGAGATTCTTGATCAAACAAAAAGAATAATCTGCAATATTATTCACCTTGATCTGGCATCTTGGCTTCAGTTAATTTGAATGCCTTCAAAATGAAACTGCTCTTTTAATCATCTTAGAGAACCATTTTTGTCTTCCTGATGCTAACCTCCAGGACAATGATTCCTTTTTGTGCTAATATTTCTGCTGACATGAAGTGGAAAGATTATTGAATCAGTTGCTAGAAAAGTTTGTTCACTGTTTCGTGCTAGACAATTTTTCTTGCCCCAAACTATTTTACACATTTATAAATCTACCATTCATCCATGCTTTGAATATAATGCGGTCACATCTAGTCTCGAACTGACTGAAGATGAGATGCCAAGTCAGGACCAATAACATTGCAGATTTGTCTTTGCATTTTTTTTTTATTAAAAATTAAATACACAGTAGAAGAACCAGAATATAAATTTTCTTTTTTAATCTAAGTTCAGATTTTCAAGGAAAAAGGATTAAACAAAACTTTTCCTTTTCTTTGTCGTTTTTTTTTGTTTTCATTTCTCTATCATTATCTTCTTTTTCTTTCTTTATTTCTTTCTTAACGCTAACATTTTCTTTCTTTCTTTCTTCTTTTTAGTACGAACGATAATATTATCTTCTTTCTTTCTTTCTTTCTTTCTTTTTCTTTCTTTTTTAACGCTAACATTTTCTTTCTTTCTTTCTTTCTTCTTTTTAGTTTAGTAAGAACGATAATATTATCTTCTTTCTTTCTTTTTCTTTCTTTTTTAACGCTAACATTTTCTTTCTTTCTTCTTTTTAGTTTAGTAAGAACGATAATATTATCTTCTTTCTTTCTTTTTCTTTCTTTTTTAACGCTAACATTTTCTTTCTTTCTTCTTTTTAGTTTAGTAAGAACGATAATATTATCTTCTTTCTTTCTTTTTCTTTCTTTTTTAACGCTAACATTTTCTTTCTTTCTTCTTTTTAGTTTAGTAAGAACGATAATATTCTTTGTTTCTTTTTCTTTCTTTTTTAACGCTAACATTTTCTTTCTTCCTTTCTTTCTTAACAATGATATCCTCTTTCTTTCTTTTGCTACACTAACGTTATCTTTTCCTTTCTTTTTTTCTTGGAAAAATTGTATTACCTCTTTTTTCTTAATTCTATCAATTCTTTCTTTCTTTCTTTCTTTCTTTCTTTCTTTCTTTCTTTTTTAACATTAACATCTTTCTGTCTTTCTCATTATATTCAATTTTCGTATTTTCAACACTTTCTTTTATTGTCTAGCGTTTCCTTCCCTTCCTTCTTTCTTTGTACTTTTTCCGTTCTATAGCTTTGAAAAAACCGGGTGTCAATGCCATTCACCTATAGGAATAAGTCACGTGCTATTTCCCTTATCACTTATGCCCCCGCCTACAAGTAGCCTGAAAAATGAAAGTAAAGAAAGAAAGAATGAGAGAGAGAGAGAGAGAGAGAGAGAGAGAGAGAGAGAGAGAGAGAGAGAGAGAGAGGGAGAGGGAGAGAGAGGGAGAGAAAGAAATTGAAGACGCTAAAAGGAAACGTAATTCCACGTTGTTTGGAAAAAGTTTTTTTATTTAATTCTCACGCACCGTTCGTCGTTTGCATAAAAAAAAATCCATAGTGGGCCACAGGAGAGGAATGTCGTCTGGTTGCGTTTCCTTTCGAGAACAAAAGAAAGGAAGAATGGTCGAAAAAAATATAAACAAATAAAAACGAAACGAAGAAAAAGTAACGGAAAGATAGAAAAAGAAAGAAATCAAATTAAATGCCTTTCTTTCTTTCTTACAGATAATATTATCTTCTTTTTTCTTAACGCTGAAGGGAACAAAATCATGGAGGGTGGTTTCAGGAGGAAAGAAAATTGGTTGAGAAAATAAAGAAAAAAAAAAAAGATCAAATATGCAACCCGTGTTGGTAAGTAATATCTTCGTCTTCGTGTCCACTCAGGATTTTGACGATCATAGCTCTCCATAACTTCCTATGCCTTGTAGCTCTTAATAAATTTTGTCTTTCTGTTATTTCTGCTAAACTCTGCTCCGCCATATACTTACTGAAGCTCACTAAGTATGTTATACGTTGTTTTCTTTTGCCTTCAATCTGTCTCGAAAGTATTAGATTTTCCATGCCCCCTTTCCTCATAGATACCCTAGAAACCTGAATTTTCTCTCAGTGTCCTTTTGTAGAATCCTATTTCTGGGGTTGCTTCACATCTCTTCTTTATCTCTGAGGAGATTGTCCAGCACTCACTCTCCAAACAAAAAGACAGATAATCACGTAACATTTTAGTAATCTTTTCTTTGTTTCTAGCGGAGTTTTTCTTCCTCTTAATACTCTGCTTAGCTTTAACTATTCATATCTATCTTGCTACCTCAGCCTGCTTAAATCTATCTATAGCTCTCTCTCTCTCCCTCTCTTTCTCTATCTCTCTCCCTCTCTCTCTCTCTCTCTATATATATATATATATATATATATATATAAATGTCCATTAAGAAATTTTATTCTTGATCAATCAAAATTCGTAAATAATTATATAGACCACGTTACAACATGTTTGACACGAAGACTCACTCTACACCTTTTTGACCATAGCTCAATTAGATCTCATTTAAATATTCATGGAGACCTACTGGACACTATTCGTAACATACTTGTTGACAACACAAATATAATAGCATCGTCTACATGCAAAAAAGGCTAAAAATAATGGAAACCTTATTAATAAAAAAAAAGTTAATAATATCATCTATGAACATGGACACAATATCTTGACCGTGTTTTGAAAAATGTAAACATTATATAAAAACATAAATGCAACAAACTATTTCTTATTTAATAGTTAAAATATTTCATTTTTGAAAATTGTTAAATGTATAGCCGAAAGCGCTCGCAAAAACATTTTGACAGTTTTATATAATTTATCTGAAATGAAAAAAATTATTAGATCGCATGCGAAATTGTATAAAAAACTAAATAAAAGCACTTTGTCTGTCGTATTCAATGAAATGTGAATGATAGAAGGATTGCTGCCTAAATACACAAACACACACATATATATATATTCAGTCTTGTGCGACATCTAAGGGCATTTCGACTTGGTGTACTGGTTAGCAAGCTTTTCTCGATAGATCAATAGGCGCCTCATACATTCGGCCTTGTGTCATATCGAAGCTACGATTAGAAAAATCATTTTTGTGCACTTCGACATGGTGTAATGGTTAACAAAGTTGTCTCTCTAAATCAATTACGACTGAATGTGTTTCTCACTGTGCTACCCCAGACTTTCGGCCAACCAAAGTACACGCTTAGTAAAATCTCTATCTCAGGACTTTTGTATACATCTAATAAATAAAAGAGAACGCTCAAAACTTTTGCATACAAATAAGTAAATCGCAAAGTGTGCGTTGACAATCTAAATCATACGAAAGAAAGTACTGGCAACTTTCGCTTTATCCCTGATATTGAGAACTTTAGCCCATAAATATAGGATACATTAAAATTATATATATACATTCGTCCTCCGACAGGAATCGAACCTGTATCCTATCATATCTATATATATATATATGGGGGGGGTGCAGAAATGGATAGCGGCTCGGATTGAGGAATCGGAGAGCCGAGTTCGAATTCCAATCGAATCCATTACGTGCTAATACCCTTGAGAAAGGTATGAATTCTCTTCTTCTCTCCCAAATTTCATTGGGGTGGGGGAGAAAAGGTCAAGGCGTTGCATGACAAATACCTAAAAAGAACGAAAGCAGAAAACACATCAGTGGCTGAGGAGCACCCATTTAAAAGCTGAGACAGAAGGCTTAATTATTGCAGCTCAGGACCAAAGCCTCGCAACCAGATCCACGGACGGAACTAATACAAAATGAAGATCTGTGGAAATATGATGAAATTGTCGATCATATTATCTCCGGATGTCATAAACCAACAAAAAATGAATATACCCATATAGCGACATATGTGCACTGGTAGATATGCAAGAAGCACAAAATCGAAACCACTGAGAGATGGTATGAGAATCAAACAGACACAGTTACCCAAAATAACGATGTAACTATCCTCTGGGACATGCCAATTCAAAGCGACAAGGGAATAAAAGCCAACACACCTGATATTATCATAAAAGACAAGAAATTCAGGAAGTGCATGCTTATTGACATAGCAGTACTATCTGAGAGAAACACATCTATGAAAATGATCGAGCAATTGTCGAAATACAAGGACCTAGAGGTCAAGAAATGGACAATTTTACTAACAGTGTCCCAGATAACATCAGCATGTAAGTTGCCCAGAAGATCGCCCTACTCGGAAAAATCCCATATACTAAGAAAAGTGCTGTCAATTAAATGACAATTCTCCTATAGGGCCTGAGGACCATAGTTTGGACCCGGCTCTACAGGAAAGAAAGTATGAAACATAATATGCACAAATAATAATAATACTAATAACAATAATAATAGTAACAATAATAATAATAATAATAATAATAATAATAATAATAATAATAATGGGATTATGCAAATAAGGGAGATATTATTTGTGACTATAAGGTGACATGAATGAATAATCAAACCATATAATAATTATCAATGTGTATTTATTTACATATTTCCTGTCCCATCTGTTGCGGAAGGGAGGTAAATCAACTTAAGCTAGTAAATTTATGAGTGATTACTTCCTTTGGTCGTTTTAATAATCTATTCAAATAAAATATTTATCTGCATTCCAACAAAATTACTTTCCGAGCAAAATGAACCGTTTAATTAATCAGTTCCTTTACTCCTACGTTTCTGAGATTGCAGTCTTATTTGTTGAAGCCTTTTATGTGAGGCTCTCAGATAACGCTGTCTATTAAGTCATCGTCTTATTTCAACTCGGTTTTCCTAAATAGGCTCTGACATCGCAGTTTTTGTCGTTCTATTGCTAAGCTTTTTCTTTCGAGAGATATTTCAACGCAATCTTCAGGCCATGTGCGTGTGAATGTTGGATCGACCCTTTATATATGTCGGTCAGTGGTGCATCATGAATAGCTAGAACTGTTGTATTATCTTAACGTTTATTGGGTAGGCGATAACGGTTATATGTCATATTATTCTAGATGTTATTGCGTAGAAACAATTGTGGATTTGAATGCGGTTATTTGTAGCTATTGTAAACTCTATATTGAGGACAAAATAGCTATAATCACATTACAGCCCAATTCTGTAATAAAATCGATCCGACCAGGAATTTCATCTTGTCACATTCTCACCGGCGTGCCTTTGTCTTTTCTACAAATATTTTCATGGTAACTGCGCTGATAATCTTTCTTTACCTGATGGCCAGACTAAATAAATTTAAGCTTGATACAGGATTTGTAATTAGGTCTCACGGTTTTTCCTGTTGAACGAGCGAGATATGCAACCGCCACTTTTACTATAAGTTTTATTTTCTCGCACTTCAATGATAACTACAATCTTCAAAAATTGGAATGCAACGTCAATCGCCATCTTCTGTCCTTTCCTCAATCCTGCTGCCCATTCTCATTTTTCTCATTCGGTTTCACTTTTACTTTCACTTTCACTCCGTTTAACCCCTGCGTTCTAGTTGTATTGTCGCTTTGCTTGAGATGAAACAATTAAAAAGAAACAAAAAAACAAAGGACTAAAAAAAAAACGATCAGACCTCGTCTCAAAATGCAGACAAGAAAACATTTTTTTACAACGTTACTTTAAGTAAAGTGTTAAAAATTTGATGTAGGTAATAGAGAAGTGTGAAAGTTTTGTCAATATACTGGGTTGGTGCATAATTATCAGGCGTTTTGCGGGCGAGTTATTTGTTAATAAAAAAAGCTGTTTTGTTTATTTTTTAATAAAAATATTATTTTATTTTCACATTATAAAAATGCGTGCCGATAATCATCCGCTCCGGAAGAATCATTTCAAAATGTTATTGTTGAATTGTTATGTTTCTTTTTTCATAATAAATATTGTTTAAAAACCGCCTGATAATTATGCACCACCCTGACATTTCGATATTCCGGGCTACATATCCTAAGAGTTTTAAGGTAAAATCCTACGACTAGTCCAGGTTTTATTTTTTGGATGTGGAAAGGTAGTGAATTGTTTATTTCTAATTCATGTGTGAATTAATTGGAATATTAACAAATACCATCTTGAAGATGATTTCCATCATATAATGTTTCCCAAGGAATCAAGAGGTGTAATAGAAATAGAATAATTCGAAACGTAGTAAAAATCAAAAACTAAAAACGAATTCCTCGTAAAATATCACCAAGAAAAATGCCAACATATACCAGCTCAGATAATATAACATACTTTAGAGAAAGCGAAGTCTTAAATCTAAACAAATAGGATAGCCAGTCCTCGAAAAGAAAAAAAATGAAATGGTCTATAAACAGAACATTAAAAACATAAATAAATGTACTACTAATAATAATCAACAAAAATAATTAAGGGAGCAAGAATAAATAATGAACAAAAAAAAAGTTATTAAAAAAAAAACATAGCTACAAATAACAGCATTCGGATTCACAATTATTACCTTATAAGCTGTCATCGTCTGAGAAGTTCAGATCTTCCAGTTGCTTTATAAAAATCCAGCTGGAAGATCTGGACATGTCTCAAGAAGATCCTCATTATCAGGTGGCCGGAAGTCGTCTCCAATGACCAACTGTGGAACAGGACAAAACAAGCTCCAATCAGGATTGACATGAAGAAACAGAAATGAGGATGGATCAGCCAAACACTCCACAATCGTTCTTCTAGCGTCACCAGGCATTCCATTGACTGGAATCCACAAGGGAAGCGAAAAGTGGGACAACCAAAATAGACTTGGTGCAGAAGTGTCGACGAAGAGGTGAAGACAGCCGGCACGACAAGAAACGAGCTGAAGAAGACTGACCGGAACCGCGTCCATTGGGGAAGTGTTGTTGTGGCTCTATGTTTCCCAAGGGAATCAAGAAGCGTAACAGAATAATAGAATAGCCTTCAGAATAATTCGGAATTTAACCGTCACTTCAATAACAGGTTAATGCAATAAACCGGAAATTCTATGTGAAGATTCTTGTACATTTAATTGGACAACGAATGGTAATGTGTATTTGGAATTGTGTGCGTTTGTCTGTCTAGTTAGGGTTCTTTATCTTCCTCTTTGTCCGGCCAACCCTCGCAGCAGGGAGTCGCAGAGATTTAATTTTATGGCTCGCCTCTTTAGGAATGTATTCTTTGTATAAGATAGATATGTTAGATTCTTTAAGAATGATTTCAAAGAAAGATGGCGATTTGATGTAATGTTTTAAGCGTGTGTTTATTGTTGGTAAAAATGTTATTATTAAGTTTTCAATGTATTTTCTTCTTAAAGAATTATGTTCTTTTTTTTAATTAGAGTGGCATTAGTAAAATGAAAGTTCTGTCCAGCATTGTTCCGATGCAAAAAGAGAGAGTTTAACTGATTGTCCAAACGCAATTCTCTCTTGTGTTCTTTTAGATCCGGTGATGTATCCTCCACATGAACAGTTTTGCATTATAAAAAAAATATTTGATAAATTCCGGCATTTGAATCGGTATTGGGTTTATTTTTCTTCCAAATTATATCTCCGATTGTTTTGGAGATGGCGTTAACTCTTCTAGTATTAAGGTTGACTAATTTGTTTGAGGGTTTAGTTGAAAGAGTGTTGGAGGGTAGGATTATGAATTTTGTGTAATTTTTGTTAGAAGTGTTGTTTTTTGTTGGTTTTGTGGATTTTGTAAGCTCGTTTTATTCGTCGAGGATAAAATGATGTGGGTTGTGAAGAAGTTTGAAAGTTTTGTCAATATATTTCTATCTTCATATCCTAAGCACTCTAAGATAAAATACTATGACTAATCCAGATTTTATTTTTTGGTTGCGGTGGGAATAGAAGTTGATCAGATCATTTTTGTTTCTTCTCGTTGTTGCGTATAAAAACAAATCGTGGAAAGGTAAAGAATTGTTTATTTTAAATTCGCGGGTGAATTCATTTTATAGAATTGGAATATTAACAAATAACATCTTCAATATAATTTCTATCATTTGTGATGCAAAAGCCGCTGTGCTTTGCAAGATTTACGTGTAGTCAATGCAATAACTCCAAATTACTGTCAATTTTAGCCCATTCACTCTTTATGCGTTCAATCAAGTGTTTTGCATCTGTGATTTTCATTTAGTACACCTTCTCCTTTAACATACCTCAATAAAAGAAGCCAATTCTTTCAACAGTTTAATCTGTGGAGGTAAAAAAGATATAGTTAATGAGATTTTCTATATGTCCAGACTTTAGGGATACATTGTATAATATATGTGTGTGTGTGTGTATTGTTTGCTATTGTCAAAATGTCACAGAAACAAACGGAGTTAAGAGTAGCTTTCAATTATTTTATGGTGATTTTGCGAGAAAATCTCTGTGTGTGTCCCTTGTTCACAATTTCATTCTTTAATATCATTTTAATTTTCTCATTTTTGCTTCCTTTAGCTTCCACCGCTATCGTCAATATCCTTTTGACTTTCTCTTGAAGTCTTTGCTTTCAATGAATTCTTTTTTTTTTTCTCAACGCGGGTCTGGGACGATAACGTGAGTTTTGTTGCCTTTTTAATACAATTAGCAACCCAGTTTCATAAGAGCGTCATTTTTAAAAGCCATTTTATTTGTAAGGCGCTGTTGAGCATACAGAAATAACTCGGATAGTTTTTTATGGCATCACCTTACAAAAGCGCTTAAATTTTAAGAATCCCCGCTGTAAAGATGTACAAGAAAAGGAACAATTAAGGAGACACTCACTGAAAGGAAGTCATAAAATCTTTTTTTTTTTACGAGTCTTTGAGATAAGTGATTTTGTAGAACTAACGTGATCATGTCTTTATCACTTGTTCATGACGCTTAACCCAGATTAATACCAAGGTTTCATGTCAGTGGATCAAAGACAACGACGAACGGCTAAATGTTCACTGACCAAACAGGAGATAGAATATTTCGTTTTTTATTGTCATGTCACTTCCCTACCTCCATAAAGTAACTTCCCTGGGTCTTTTCCCGTCCTGATAAACTACATCCGCGTCCTGGGTAAAACGATGAACTACGTCCAACAACAAGGCCTCTGGTCAGGAGGTGTTGAACAAACAAACACCCCCCACACCCCAGAAAACAGGTCATCATTTTTCCTGAGTATTTTCCAGTAATAATGAGTGCTTTGTCATTTACGGTAGGTCGCAAATGCATCTGTAGATATCATATTATAGTAGCACCATCAAATTACCTTATCAGATCCGACAATTTGTTAGTTACACACACACACACACACACACACACACACACACACACACACACACACATATATAAGCCTTTTTATAAGCTTTTGTTAATTGGGGTTCGCTGTTCATCCCTGATATTGTGGGGTACATTAGGATGCTTGGGTTGCTTCTATGAAGCCTTGAAGGAGATCTCTCTTTTGTTGGGGTTATGGTTAGGTTTAAATGCAAGCGAACAGTAAATTGGTTATGTATTAAAAATCATTAACAATTTTTTTTATGCAAACAATCTTTTTTTTTAAATCATCAAATATTGATTTTAATGTTTGTAAAGTAATTTGATGTCATTTAAAAACAGTAAACAAGTCATCGTTTTTCTTGAACATTTTCTAGCAATAACGGGGGCATCTTCATTTACGGTAGGTCGCAAAGGCTTCGGTAGATATCATTTCTCTCGAATTTCTCACTTAAGAAACTCTCTTCCAACTTCTTTCCTTCCTAACCATCTTTGATCTTAAAAAATTAACACAATGTTAATTGTTATCTTCTGACTTCTTAATTATTGTTCTTTTAGTGTTCTCTCTTTACAAAGATAAAAAAAATGTCCTTGAAATTCATAGAAAGAATGCCAAATAAAAAAATATATCAATCTAAAAAAGATTTTAGATGTTTCTTGATTATGGCAATTGTTTCAGCATTATTTAAAAAAAAAATACATCGAAATAATTTTGCATTCATTTGATTCAGAAAGGATCAAAGTTAATTTGCAAATTACAAAACCTCCTACAGAAGGTAGCAAAGGAGAGCAAGAAGAAAGGACTAAGCATAAACTACAAGAAGACAGAATGCATGGTCATCAGCAAAAAGATGAGCCCGAAATGCGATTTACAGGTCGGGGACCCTAAAATCAAGCAGGTTTGGAAATTTAAATATCTGGGAATTATTTTGACAGAGGACGGTAAATGCTGAGATCTGAAGACGTATTGGAATGGCCAAAGACGCATTCCAAAAGATAGGCAGAGTATTACGAGACAGGAGGATTTCTTTGGTAACAAAGAAAAGAGTACTGAACTGCTACGTGACATCTGTCCTCCTTTACGGCGGTGAATATTGGACGGTCTCCTCAAAGATGAAGAAGAGACTCGAGGCAACAGAGGTATGGATCTACAGAAGGATGCTGAGTATATGATGGACCTAGCTTGTGAGCAACGATGAGCTTTTGAAGAGGATGCAAACAAGGAGGAAGCTTACATTTAACATCAGGAAGAAACAGCTGAAGTTTCTGGGACATCTAATGAGAAAGAAGGGTTTGGAGAATCTGATACTCACAGGCGAAATACAGGGAAAAAGAGACAAGGGAAAGCAACGCGTGACTTACCTCGCCGGTTTAAGCAAGTGGATGACAGAACGTGGCTTGGAGGAAGTAGCATAGGGATAAAACATATTGAGAGCTACAAAGAATAGGGAGAAGTGGAGAGCCATGATCGCCTACGTCCTGAAAGGACATGGCACATAAAAAGAAAGAAGAATATGAATCTAAATAGATGTTTTGGAATTTGCAGACTTTGTACGTCAAATAACAATGTTACAATGGAAATACATATGCAAACGATTTTATTCTTAGAGCAAAGAGTCTTGCGCCAGACACTCGTCAACGGGCTTGGAGCGCAGCAGACGTTTTACAATTGGCGCCTACGCACGTGTAACCTATTTTTGTGCTTCGTTTCACACGTGCCGCCAACTTAGGCACTCATCTTACACACACACACATATACATACATGCATACATACATACATGCATACATACATACATACATACATACATACATATATATATATATATATATATATATATATGTAAAGACAATATTAATAAAAGAAAGAGAAAAGTAATTTAGACAGCCGCGTTTGGGTCCTTCATAAAATGTCTCAAGGAACAAAACGCGTCGGCATAAAAGGCTTTCCTCTTGTCAAATATATAATAATAATAATAATAATAATAATAATAATAATAATAATAATAATAATAATAATTAGAATAATAAGTGTAACAAATACGTTGGTATATAATCCTATTGATATAAAATTAAAACTGATTCACAAAAAGCGCCCAATGTATATATTATTATAGAGCAAATAATTAATAAACAAAAACATCCCAAATCACCTCATATGGGGAATAGTCTATTTCGGCAGACGAAAATATCGGCCGTCTGTCTTATCAACATATATATATATATATATATATATATATATATATATATATATATATATATATATATATATATATATATGTATATATATATATATTGTTTGCATGTGCATACCTCCAAAAATTCGCTAAAAAACGCGGATACATGATGAAAACATGCCCTAAAGTTAATGAAAACAAAGTTTTATTGTCAAAATAGAGTAAAAACTAAAGAATTTTTTGATTATTAAATTGTATCTTTTTATCCTTTTTAGAACGCTCAAAACTTTGGTTAAGAAATTAGTTTTTTTTGAGTCAGCAGGTGACCATAAATTAGTAGAGGAGATTTTAGCGTCTTTTTGCGGTGGAAAACACACTGATTTGAAAATTCTTGCAAAAATCAAATAATTGTCAAATTTTTCATTAAACTTTTAGCATTTATTTAAATGAATTAAATTATTTTAGAAATATTTCTTTTTTTAGAAAAACTTGGTAAGAACATTTTTTAAATCTGTTCATCGATGAATAAGGAAATTTTTAATGAACTGTATTCATTTTTTTTAAATTTTAGAATAATTCATAAAGTTTTAAATATTTAAAAGTCTGTATTAATTTGTACTTGTTAGATAATATTGGTATTAAATAAAAAATACATTTGCTAATGATTAATGGAAAAGCTTACTACAATTAAATGACAACCAATAAGAATTTTGAATTTTTCTTGTGTATGTATAAATGTGCCAACTTTTGTAAATTTTGTAATAAAATTCAATAAAATATTAGATTATGGAGAAGATTTTCTTATTTTTTAAAAAGTTTACTGGGTAGTTAAAAAAGGCGCAATGATATAAATCACAAGCAATTTTTACAGTTATGACCCCAGCAGGAAAAATAGATAAACATCCGGCTGTCAATAGAGCTGACAACATCTAATGAAAACACCACTTCTGTGTTAAAAATGCGTTTCTGTGATATTTTAAACTAAAAATAAGTGTTATTTGTTTCAAATCAGATTAATTAAATTTTAAGTCATCTAATATTCATGAAATAGAATTTCAGGAAAGTATATTTTATTTTTGAAAGATTTTTTAATAGAGAGAATTACATTGTGCTGACAAATGCCTAAAAACAGCGATTTTTAGCGATTTAATTAAAAAAACTTTATATATATATATATATATATATATATATATATATATATATATATATATATATATTTATTTATACATATATATATTTATTTATTTATATATATTTATATATATATATATATTTATTTATATATATATATATATATATATATATATATATATATATATATATATATATATATATATATATATGTGTGTGTGTGTGTGTGTGTGTACATAGCTGGACACTCGTATTCGAGGATACCAGTCTACTTGGGCGGCTAGCCAATCCTCAGGTGCATTTGTGTCTTTTCAACACCGACAGAGCCTACCTGTGGTTTATATTGCAATTTTGCTGAGCAGACCTTATTTATAGTTTCTGGAAAAGAAGATATTATCTAGCGTGATCAACAATTTGAACAAAGCCAGCACGCTCAAGCCCTCGGCCCCGATAACTTGCGACTTTGTGCTAGCTATCGACTGCCCTTAAGGGTTCCGTCTACCCAATTTCACTCCAAAGGTACCGCCCACTGGGATCGAGCACTCCAGTTCAATGACATCAAGATGTCACCTTCCTGACAAATCGACGATGGTTAGATTCTTATATATATATATATATATATATATATATATATATATATATATATATATATATATATATAATAATAATAATAATAATACAGGTAACGTGCCCATATATATATATATATATATATATATATATATATATATATATATATATATATGTATATTAATAAAAAGAAAGAACAGTAAGATATATAATCCGGTGTTCTTATAGATATTTTTATTTTTACAAAAAAGTGCTCAATGTAAGTTTACAGAGCAGTAATATTATAACTTAATAGACTTAAAATATGGTTTTTCGCTACACAGTTCCAACCAAGTTTCAAAAATGGAAGCTAAAAGTCCCGAATTTAATTTTGTACTTAAATTAAAGACATTAGTTCCATTTCACCCTCAAGCGAATTTTGGAGTAACTTTAAAAATTACTGGGTTTTAAATAGACAGCTAAAACAAAATTCATGTTTCCAAGGTTAAAATTATTTTACAATTATATTACGATTTAATTTTTTTTTTTTTTTTTATGGCAAAAATAGCTCATTCATTTCTCAGATTTAGTAAACTTTAGTTATTTATTTAATTACAATTTAAAAGAAGTTTAGGTTAGAATTCATTTTAATTAACTACAATTTTAATTACAACTTTAAAATATTTACATTATTAGTTTTTTTAGACTATATTTTTTTTTTAATTGAAGTAAATGTATTAGGCCGGGGTAGAAAACTATGACGCAATAACGCCGCTCTTTGACGTTAAAAAATACGTCAAAAACCGACATCACTGCGAGAAATGAATGAGCTACTTTTGCCATAGAAAAAAAAAAAAAAATTAAAATCGTAATATAATTGTAAAATAATTTTACTTACTGTAAGTAATCCTAATTCTTAAATACATTCACTTCTATAATTAAATGAAATTATAGTCTATAAAAGCTAATAATGAAAATATTTTAAAGTTGTAATTAAAATTGTAGTTCATTAAAATGAATTCTAACCTAAACTTCTTTTAAATTGTAATTAAATAAATAAATAAAGTTTACTAAATCAGAGAAATGGAAATTTTGCTTAAATAATAATTCAAGTATAAAATCTTTAAAAAATAGTAATATACTTGATGTGATAATAATTCTACAAACTGTAAAGGATTCTAATTACATTTAATTGTTCTTGAAAGAAATATAGTATATTAAAAATTAAAAGTAAAAATATTTCAAATCGTAGTTGAATAAAAAGTATTCTGACGTAGACACCTCCCCAAAATCTTTAAATATACGAACGAAAAAAATGCCGTAAGAATTTTAGCCGTTAACAAAAAAAAAAAAAAAAAAAAAATTCCAGACGACACGCTTTTAACGGATGTTAGATTTCATTGAAAAATACATCCCTACCCACTACCAAAACGTAACAATAACTGATACATTAAAAAGAGATTTATCTGTAACCTTGGAAACATGAATTTTGTTTTAGCTGTGTATTTAAAACCCAGTATTTTTTAAAGTTACTCCAAAATTCGCTTGAGGATGAAATGGAACTAATGTCTTTAATTTAATTACAAAATTAAATTCGGGGCTTTTAGCTTCCATTTTTGAAACATGGTTGGAACTGTGTAGCGAAAAACCATATTTTAAATCTATTAAGTTTTAATATATATATATATATATATATATATATATATATATATATATATATATATATATATATAATAACGGTAACGCTCCTATCTATCTATCTATCTATCTATATATATTCAATAGAATTATCTTATTTCACCGACTCCAGAGTTTCGGGTAATATCGCTCACTACGGTGTGATATTCTGATAAGCACAAACGTTCATGATGTGTGGCCGCAATCTTAACAGCATGGGCTTTAATTTTGAGGTTCCCTTTGTCGATGTGGTATTGTGGTATATGTCGGAGTAAAAGGTGAAGGGTCACTTCTTTTGGTAGATGTGTTAATTGTAGTGAATGAATGGGTCCTGAATCGGTTTAGTTAGGTATAGGATAGGTAATGATGACCAACCTCAACACCACTCCCCACCCCCAATTTTTGACCACGTGCCGCAATTATTGTATTTTACAATAATAAATATAATCTTAACAGCATAATATTCGGTGACACTGATGATAGCAGATACAGAAAGGAAACTAGAGGCGGAAAGAAATGAAGCAATGCGAAGAGAAAGAAGTGACCATAAATTGTAAGAAAGTCAAATGTATGGTTATTAACAAAACGACAACCCAAGATGCGAAGAACGAATCGAAGACATCAAAGCAAAAGTACAAATATTCAGATATCTAGAATATATTTTAACAGAGAATGGAAAATACGACACTGTCATATAGGAGGATTGATGTTCATAATACTTTGCTTAGCTTTTAGCAGGCATCTTTCGCTATCTCAATACGCCTTCGGATTTCAGTGTCGCACTTTAGGTCCTCTGTTAGAACACTTCCTAGATTTTTAAATTGTGTAGTTGTATAGAAAGGAAAAAAAAAAGACTGTCAACTTATAGTAGCAACAAACGTCTGCAATAGATTTTTTCTCTCTCTCGACCTCCACACTTGTAGGCAAATCACAGTTCAAACGATAGTCCGTCGTAACAGTCCAACAGGCAACGTAGAAACGACAAAATGGCGGTCACACATTCAACCTTCACTTCTCACCAGCAAAAACGCTTGTTCGTCGACCAAGCTCAGAAAATCAAATCTGTTCAAATAAGCGAAAAACGGCTTTTTCACCGAGAGATCTTTCTGATTGCTTACGCCATTCAAGGTAGGGAATGACATTAGCATAGATTCTGGTCCTTAAAGTAGATTTTTTCTAGCTACTTTTGTGGTAATTTTTCTTCGGTAGATCGCACACAAAACACGAACTCTTTTTCGAAGTAGCTGATTATTTCTTTCCCTACAAATTGTTGTACATGATTGATTTTGGTATCCCCATTTTGTAATTGGCATGCTGGGCTGTTCCCTTTTGCTAACAACCATATGTTCCTTCTCAAACTTCTGTGGAAATTCTTGTAGTTTCTTTTCCGTGTCTTCAATCAACACTGTGTCATCTGCATATCTTATGTTGTTAAAATTTTAGCCGCCTATAATGAATCCTGATAGGACTTCTTATTCTCTCAGAATCGCCTCGCTGTAAAATGTCCGGTGAGAAGACGCATCCTTGTCTTACACCCTTTTCTATTTTTGTATATTTACTGTCTTCATTTTCTATCCGTATTAAAATAAGAATTTCTAAAATAGCAATTGCAAGTAAGGCGACAATGCCACTAAGACGCAGGAGGTTACAGGGAATTAAAGTAAAAGTGAATAAGACTGAGAATAGGGAGGATTGAAGAAAGAATAAAAAAGGAACAGTGCGGAAGAAGATGGCGATTGACATTCCATTTAAATGTTTTAGTTATCAGAGAAATCGAGTTCCACAGCTGGGGAGTGCGAGAAAAAACCCGTTAAATTAACAGTGGCGGTTGCATCTAGCTAGTTCAACAGTAAAAAGGTGAAACGTAACAGGTCAGTCCAGTAGCATGCTTAAATTCGTGTAGTCGGGCACCATGTGGCGGGGGAGAGTAGTTTCCATGAAAATATTTGTAGAAAAGGCAGAGAGAAATCACGTTACGTCGGTGAGAACGTGATTGAAGTCGAGATGCCTGTTTTTACATTACAAATCCATCTTTCGATGTTGTCAAGAATCTTGAAATGTACAACAGGAGTACCAGACCAGATATGGTATCAGTATTAAATGCACAGAGGAATGGTAGAATTATTTAGATTCTGGTGGAAGATGGATTTTGACGAGAAAAAAAAACTTTCTGTCATGACACAGCAAACCTACTTTCCTTGCTGTAGGTATAGCAATTGATTTAACATAGTCACTCCGCTTCATGTCAGTGGAAAGCCTGGGGCTAAGAAGGCGTAGAGTATTGCACTCTTGGAAGCAGAAATGGTTTTCTGTGGTGATTAAATGAAAGCAGTTTTGTTTTGAAGATGTTAGAATTTAAAAACCATTTCTTGCCCCAGTTAACCACCTATTGGAGGTCCTTTTCAAGAGCAGCTGCCAGGTTTACTTTGTCAGATCTGTCAGATTTGCCACTAAGACAGAAGGAAATGGTTGTGTCATTTGCATAAATACTTAGTTGAGAAATAATGACATTGAGACCATTGATGAAGATGAGAAACAGCGTAGGGCCCAGGATATAGCCTTGGGGGACCCCAGCTTCGGTATGAAATGATCTGGAAGGGAGACCATTCAACCCGACCTTCATTCCACGATTTGATAGGAACGATTGGATGAAACCAAATATTCGTCCCGTGACACCGTATCTCTGGAACTTGCGTAGAAGGCCAGCATGCCAAACTCTAACGCTTTCAAGATATCTACACCCTGTTATTTAGAAAATCATATAAAAAATAATTCAAATTTTGTTTGAAAAAAATTGTCAAATTTTAAATAATCAATTTAGAAATCAAAACAAATCCTGAGTTAAAATTTTAGGTAGTATCAATATGTTTTATTGAAGTTATTGAAGTTATATGATGTATTCTAAAAAGCTGCTGTCTGAGTAAATGGTTGTGTCATTTGTATAAATCCTTAATTGGGAATTAATGACATCTGGGAAATCCTTGATGAAGATCAGAAACAGCATAGCTCCAAAGATACAGACATGAGGCCCTGGCGTAAATATGAAATGATCTGGAAACGTGCGCCTTCAATTCGACCTTCATTTCACGATTGGTTAGGAATGATTTGATTAGGGCAAATATTCGTCACCGTAGCTCTTGAGCTCGCGTAGATGGCTTACTCTGTCAAACACCTTCGACATATCTAGAGCTCAAGCTTCAGCTTCGCCATTCTTATCTAAAACTTGATAGACAAATTCAGTGATAGTAGTTAACACATCGGTGGTAGGCCTGGCGAAACAAAAGCCATATTGTTTGATCGGAAGATCATGCAAAGTAAGATGCTTAAACTATACGACAATGATTAGAGCGTCGAGTACTTTGTTGAAAAGAGATAAGGAACTAATAGGGCGATAATTTGAGGGGTCTGAGTGTTCTCCGGAGTTCTTAAAAACAGGAGCTATAGTGGATGACTGCCAACAAGCTGGGAGCAGAAAGCAGCGGGGCATTTATTGTTGTTTGGAGAGAACAGGGGCCAGTTCGGGAGCACATTTCTTTAGGGCGACGGCAGGGATCCCGTCACATATGCTCGCCTTGTTTAATTTAGAAATGATGTCACAAACCAGTGACAGGGTTATGCGCATGTTACCCACTAGATCCTCCGTTCTAAGGTGGGGATCTGTCAGAATTACATCAGATGAGTTGAGAATGGAGTTGGAATAGAACTTCCAAGCAAAGCACTTGTAATGTCCCACACTTCCTATCGCCTATGTGGACTGACTATATCAGTAGCTGTATATAGTGAGCACAGCATATACCCAGGGGTTTGCTTCGGAAATTACTATCCTACTACCCGATTCCCTGTCTTTTAGTAGTGTATTCACTTTTACAATAAACTTATATTTCTTTCATCTACGCGTGTGTTGCTGTTACTTCACTTGAGTACCAACCTTATCTGTTTGTAACCTCTTTAATGATACAACAGCATTCTACTTTATCAGCATTGGATGTCAGTACTTCAAATTGATTGAAAAGAGGAGGGGCTGAGGATTTACTATTCAGCATAGACTTGCAAAGCCACCAGTGATCTTTCTCCAAATTTGTGAGGGGCTATAAGGTATTTCATTCTATCAGCAAACTTTGTGACTTTGCTTCTTTGAGGATACGCTTGAACGCATTACGAGCAATGACAAAGATATGTCTTTTACAACCAGACCTGTCGCTCTAGTATAGCCGGAAGAAGTGATTCTTGTAGGCTATAGCGACTGATCCAGCAGATGATGATGGTTTCACTTGGTATGTCCGTACTGAAACGGAAGCTTCGATGCCGGCTTTCAGCCAGGAATAGATCTCAGTGGCACATTTTTTGTGATGTCAACGAATACTCGTTGTCACTTTCGTAATGCTCATTGTAGTAGAGACTTTGTAATCGCAGATACAACTATAGTAACGCCGTTGAACAATACTGGTGTCAGATGCCTTCAAATATCACTCGCACTAATAGTACTTGCTCAATAATACTCACTCTGAATAGTAATCACTGAATAGAGAAAGAGTATACCGAATAGAGTAGAGAATAGCGGTTCTTATAGTAATAGATGATAGACTAGAATTAAAGATCAATCTAGACATAACGCGACTTACTAATTATGCGTTTCCTCTCTGGTTACGTGGTCTTCTTAATTCAATAATGGGATCGCCTGTGGATTCCCTTTGTAATCAAGGTCAGAAATGGCTTCATGACATTTTCCATTGATCATTTCTGTAAAAGACAAAACAAAACAAAAACTAAGATCATACACATTTTACACCCATAAAGACCTTCGTAATGTGTGAGCTGTACTTGTGTGCGGATAAATAGTATAGAGACTAGAGTATAGAATAGCGGTCCGTATAGTAATAGAGGACAGACTAAAAATAGAGATCCGAATAGTAATAAAGGATAGAATAGGAATGTTGATCGTTAGTCGTCAGCTACTTCCTACATACATGCGTTTCCTCTATGGTTACGTGGCCTACTTAACTCAATAATGGGATCGCCTGCGTTTGCTCACTGGCGATCTATGTTCAAACTCAAGCGTCGGCAGCGAAACTTTATTCCTATATAACACATTTATGAAGAGAATGATTAAAAATAGTGGCAAAATTCTGTCATCCCAACCGAATAACGCACCGGATACTGAATTTATTTCGTCATGACAAACATTAACTTATTTTTTTTTTTATCTGGAAATGCACCTTTTTTCCCGATTGAATGCCATCTGTTTCTATAAAAAGTTCAAAGTTTTAATTATATCCTTTTTTTTTTCTCTGTCTATTTATATACCAAAAGTTACTAAATTTGGCTTTGTGCGGTAAAAGGTCACCTACAAGTGGGTGTTAGTATGGATAATTATGTACCGTTTCAATACTTCTCTCAATTATATTTTGCTTTTTGTTTTACTTTAGCCGCACCCTGATACCCACGGGCAACGAATGCAGAGAAAAACAACTTCCGATCTTATTTATTCTAACTTGTAACGTTAACCGATATTTTTTTTTGTCTGCAGTTAAGAAAATTATAATAAAGCCCAGATTCCCACGTTCGCTGAGCAACAAAGAGAAATTCGTCAGTAGCAGTTTTTCTGGAAAGAGATGGCAACAAAGAAACGCGCATTGGTTACTACGATTAAGTCAAGTCTCAAGATGCAAATAGTTTAGATATCCTTTTCCTTTTTCTCAAACAATTTCGATTTTTTTATTTCTTTCTTCCGATTTTTATTTAGCTCCATTCGTGTGACGGTCCCGTTTTAAATTATTACTTCCACCGACTTTAACACGCGTGGGAATCAAAACTATCTATCTATCTATCTATCTAGCTAGCTAGCTAGCTAGCTAGCTAGCTATAGATAAATATATAGATTTATCGACACACAGATACGCACACGCAAATATCTATATAATAAATGCATATATCAGTGTGTCACTGTGTCACATTGTTTCAACTTTTACTCCTAGAGGCCGTAGTCCAAAATATCATACCATTTTGGAATCAAGCCAACTCTGTGAGCAAATTAAAATCATTCCGCAATCCTGAAATTTTGGATTCTCAAATTTTCATGACTGCGATTGTTTTCGGCGATTTTTTACGTAATTTTTCTGCGACGAATTTTTTGGTACAATAAGAATTTTTATAACTTAGAAATAAATTCGTGGATAATCGAAATTAATTGCGAAATCCAGCGAAAGTCACTATGATATAAAAATAATTGTTTGTACGGAAGTAAGGACCTACGTACATCAAATTGTCTTTAAATCAAGTGGCGGCAGATGAATTATCGTTGAACTTTTCAAACGTAAACTTAAATATTGATGCAATACTTAAATACAGCGATCAAATATGAGTCCTGTAGTTTATTGTTGCCTATCACATCTACTATTCCTTACCTATTGTGATGATGACTCAATCAAGAGCCTTCCGTAGGACCTAGCTTAAATGTCAATAGGGCGGCTTTTAAGCTAGTGTATATATATATATATATATATATATATATATATATATATATATATATATATATATATATATATATTCGTTTCATTTCATTTTTGGAAGTGCTATCTGATGATCCGGCGTCCTTTAAAAGGACTCTGGTGAAATAAATTATTATAATGGTACCTTAAAGTGGTCTGTTTTTCTTTTAAATATTAGCTCTGGATTTACATTGAGCTCTCAGGATTTCATCCTCCTTGGGATTACCCATACGGATTACCAAGTTCTTCATAACTTGACTATATATATATATATATATATATATATATATGTGTGTGTGTGTGTGTGTGTGTGTGTGCGTGCGTGTGTGCACGTGCGCCACGTGCGCCTGGGAATTAATGCAGAGATCTATTTTGAATTTTCCTGTACTTTATTGCTACCTATCGCATCTACTCCTCCTTACCTATTATGATGAAGGCCCTATTAAGAGCACTCCGCAGGAAGTAGCTTAAATGTCGCGCGATAGGCAAGTCTTTGAGAGAATGAAGCCTGTAGTTCTTAGCAAGGACCATCTTTCTCCGCATTTCTTTCTCCTGTTATTTAATTATAACGATGGAAATTGAACATAGAATACACTGCACTAAGAATAGTTTTTCACAATACCGCAAGTTGCTACAAAACTAAAACATTAACCTAAAAACTCGAGTCAGTTTCTTAAATAACCTGATTAGATCGATACTTTCATTTGGCTATCATGCATAGTGTCAAACTTGTTCAGAAATATCTAAACTATCAGCTGTATACAACTGTCTCAGATTGATGATTAAAGGTGGCTTGGTGTAAATGAATCCTGTAGGTCTTAGTGAGAACCACTCTTCGAATCACCCCCCCCGCCAAAAAAAAACAAACTATAGGAAATAATAGAAACCCCTTGAGGATTTTCAACAGCAGCAACAATTAAAACGGATATCAAATATAATTGGACGAGAAAATAATGATATAATCAAGATCAACAAAAGGTTAGGAAGCAAAACTCCCATCAGTACTGGAAAGAACTTGGGAAACCTATTTTCCCGGGAAAATTATTTTAATAAAAAGATATGTATAAATTTCAATCGATGGTAGCCCTGGCTGCACGTTCAATAAATGCCGAATGTTTCCTTATAAAGAAATGGCTGATGTTACCATTATTATTAAATATTTACCAGACGTCCTAATTAAGGCAGGATTTGGCTCAAGGTCTTTTACTGTGGGGTTCACATACGAATACATATGGGCCAAGTACAAAAATTCCTCTTTCCCTGCGACAACTATCATGTCACTATTACTATCATATTAAACGGGACCCAATATCTCTCATTGCAATGAGGAAGTTGCTGCCGTAGGGTTAGAATTCACGGGACTGGTCGCTTTCAAGCATTTGTTGTGGTCTTTTAAGGGCCAGAAATAAATACACGAGAGAGGAATTGAGTTAAACAGATATATTGACAGAAAAACTAATACAAACATATACAAACGAGAGAAAAAATGTCAGAGCTGAGTGCTGGAAACTTCCCTCTCCAAAAGGCAGTACCTGCTCCTATTTATAGCTGGGAGAGTCCATGCTTGCGTGGAAAGCAAGAACCGATAAAACAGAGTTCTATAAGTGAGAAGTGCGATAGAAGAAACTGCTAACATAGAACTTACGGTTACATCTATCCTTTCAATTGTAAAATGATGAAACCTTGCCGCCAATCTAGTACTGCGCTTAAACTTGTACCAAAGAGGAAAGCTTATCAGAACAATTACCATGAAAATATTTATAGAAAGGCACAGTGATGGGAGATGCCAGATGGGTGATGCCATGTCGGAACCAATAGCATTGTAGATTCTTCTTCGGTATTTTATCAAGACTCTCTAAATATACAGCAAAAACACTAGACCAGATGTGGCAGTAATATTCAATAGAATAGACAGACGAATGTTAAACGTATAGATATCTAAGAGTGACTGTGGAGAGAAAAATTGTCTAGGACGACACAGTGAACTAACTTTCCTAGCTGAAGACCTAGCAATTGATTCAATATAATAATCGTTCCACATCATGTCAGCAGAGAATGTTAGCAATGAGTTACACATATCGAATATTATTTTCTTCCATTATAAAAAAATGAAGCTATTTGTTTTTGAAGTTTGAGTTTACATATGTACAAAAAAAAAAAAGAAAAAAAAATACGTGGAAAACCCAACTGGAAATCGTTCTTGTGGGGGGGGGGTTCTTATTTTCCAGCTTACAGTCCATTTCCCAGAGACGCAACGTCGTAAGCCTATAGCTATTTCAATGCCAAATATTCGGACGAGCTCCATTCTTTAGTGTTAGCAGCCATTACAGACAGGGCATAACTTGCTACATCCGCAGAGTTGAACCATCCTCATTCCTCCCGTATTCATTTGATAAGAAGGATGTGCCATTTAAAAAGTTTATTTCTAAGAAAGGTTACTTTGTGAAACAGACACAAGAGCCACTCAAATCAGAGGACTACTGAACTTGTCGTATATAGATAACTTCTTTTAATCATTTCGCCCCAAGCAAGGTGGGAAGGCCTCTAGAACCCAAGGGGTTACAGAGAATGAAAGTGCGAGAAAAAACTGAGCATAGAGAGGATAGAGGAAAAGACAAAAGATGAACGGGAATCAGGAAAATAGAAGATGGCGATTGACGTTTCATTTAAATTTTTGAAGATTGTATTTATCAGGGAAGCAGGTAAACCCAATCGGGGAGTGCGAGAAAAGAAACTGTTGAAGTAGAAGTGGCGTTTATATTTAGCTATTTCAACAGTAAACGATTGGGACCTAGATGCCAATATAATGTCACATGTAAATTCGTGCAGTCGGGGCACTGGGGAAAAAGCTTGTCAGAGCAGTTGCATAATTTTTTGTGTAGAAAAGACAAAGTGAAGCTATGTCATGTCGGTGTGAAAGTGACTGAAGTCGAGATGCCAAGTCAGGATCGAATACATTGCAGATCATTCTTTGGATTTTTTTGAGAAACCCGAAAGCACTCAACCTGGCAGCAGTTTTCAGTGCACGGGAGAATGGTAGATTTATAAATGTGCAGTATACATTCTGACGAGAAAAAGTTTCTGGCAAGACACAGTGACCGAACTTTCCTTGCAATAGATGCAGCCATCCATGTAGACGCTCTACTTCAAGTCAGTTGAAAACGTAAAGTCAAGAAGGCGCAGTGTGTTGCTCTCCGGGAGTCTAGCGTCAGCCATGGTTAACTGTAGAATTAAAGAGGTTAATATTGTAAGGATCAGAGACGCAACCTCTCGGCAGTTTCTCTTCCACAATGTGGCGGGTTTTGGGAAGAAGGTGTCGAGATAGAACTTCCTTTTAACCAGTGGAATACGGAGGGATCGAGGATGATTCAATTCTGTGTACGTGGCATATCGGATATAAGCTGTGAAGATTTGAACTGATGGGACTAAAGAATGGAGCACATTTGAACATTAATTTTTGGAAATGTGAAAGTATAGCGAGAGGTTTCTGACATTCTGTGGGAAAGAGGTTATAGGGGGGGAAAACAATTCATCACCCACAAGGAAGCGGAGACACGTTTGAACTGTACCAGGGTTGAAAAGTTAGAGTATTGAGTAGCTCCAACCAAGGCGTGGAAGAAAATAGGTACTATAAAAGAAAAAGAAAAAGAAAAAAAATGAATGAAAGTAAGAAAGAGACTCATTTAAAAAAGAGAAAAATCTTCTATAAAAAAACACAAGAAAGAAAAAAAGAAGCAAAGGGGAATAAATAAGAGAAAAATGCGACATTTAAACAAAGAAATAAACGAATAGATGCTACTGAGAAAGAAAGAAAGAAAGAAAGAAAGAAAGAAAGAAAGAATGAAAGAAAGAAAGAAAGAATGACTGAAAGAAAGAAAGAAAGAATGAATGAATGAATGAATGAATGAAATACGTGCTACAAAAGCAAGAAAGACTAAAAGAACGAACGAAGGGAAGAAAAAAATGGAATGTAAGCGTGTCATGAATAGAGAAAAAAGGCATGGAATTAAGAAAGAAAGAAAGAAAGAAAGAAAGAAAGAAAGAAAGAAAGAAAAAGAATAGTCGATACAAGAAAAAGAAAGACTAAATAGAAGAATACAGTGAAGAAAGAAATAAACTGTAAGGGTGTTATGATAAGTGAAAGAAATAAAGATAATTAAAAAAGACAAAAAAGAACGAAAGAAAGAAAGAAAGAAAGAAAGAAAGTTTCCTTCTATCTTTCTGGAGGAAATATCAGCAAACAAAGAAATGAATATGAAGAAAGAATGATTAACTATTTCACCTTTGAATATTCAAATGGTTGGCTTTGTTGTCCAGTTGTCTACGTATATATACCCTCTGATTTCTTTACCCTTGACTGACGATGAATACGTCTCGCCGAACTCGGGCATATTTCACACATGCGTAAGCGACAAATGTGAATCGTAGTACAATATGAAATGTGTGTTGACCACATAAAAAAATGCCCAAACCCTCACATACCAAGGCATGTGAAGTAAACAAAGTATTGGTGTTTTAAAAAATGAGAGCGAAACTAATCGAACGCATGACTCAGATATCGATCAGTAACTGTGCGCCATAGAAAATATGACACACAATATAAATTTTTTTTTAAAAGCAAGGAGAATAAATAAATAAATATTTTTTTTTTCATTGAAGGTAAGATTGTTGAACAGAGAATCAAGAGAGTAAAATATTTTGTTTTACTTTTAATTTTTCCATAAGCTATTGGCTTAAAATTGTCTAAATTATTCCATTATCCGAATTGGCTTAATTTAACTATTCTAATTAGTTTAAAATTGTCTGAATTATTCAACGATTCTAATTGGTTTAAAATTATTCAAATTATTGTATTATGCAAATTGGTTCGAAAATTGTCTCAGCTATTCCATTATTCTAATTGGTTAAAATTGTTTGAGTTACTTCATTATACTAATTGCCTGAGTTATTCGATGATTCTATACCTGTCTATATCTCTGAGATAAAGTAATACAATTACTTTTTATTATTTACATTATTCGGATTGTTATCCTCGTGTTCATTGCGATATTCACAACGCTTCGGCTGCTGTACGCTCCGGCCTTCTTCAGCTGATTGGAATTTCGAACTAAACCCTTTATTTCGTCCACCGGGGTAGACTGTTCTAGTTCCACGCGCCATGCGTCTTCCGAATGTCTCAGTTATTTCCCTTTAACACAAGTCTTCAAGTTTTTGGCTCACCACTGCTGTAGCCTGGTATTGAACTCACAACTCTTTGAGTCTAGTCACCAGCGCCTTTATCCACGGGGGCATTATTCTAATTGGTTTAAAATTGTTTGAGTTATTTCATGCCTCAAAATATGGCGGCTATATTTAAGTAATTTTATTTTTGCAATGAATATATTATCTGTAATTGTGAAATGTATTTTTATCTATAAAATTAATTTTATTGCTGCATTTAAGAAATAATTTGACGTTTTAAATTTAAGGTTATACGAGAAATAAATATTAACTATTTTTTCCTCCCTGCTATTCGTATCACTATATTTGTGACGATCTGGCCGAAAGTCACTTATATGTCTAGGCTAAAAATTACTGAAGTGTAACAAATTTTTTCAAAGCGTGAACCGAATACTAAATTCATTTTTTTTTTTTATTATTCACATTACAGGAAGTAAGACATAGTTATTTTGTGGATATATGGGATAGATAACGGTTGACCCTAAACTTGATGAGGTTAAGAGCGTAGTGATCGGGAAAACATCGTGTCTGTATGAAGTTTAAAAATAAACACGAAAGAAATGTGCATGAGTTGGCCTTCTGTGAATGTCTAAACCGGTGGAACTAAGGAGTGTAGTTCGTTTGAACATTTGCCATGAATATAATGGTAGAATATCAAGAATCTAGCAACGTTTCGTCTGTGGGGAAAGGAGTTGTAGGGTGGAAAATAATTCATCACTCACATGGCCGCGTATAGGCTTTTGAACTCTATCAAGACTGGACAGTGAAGATTAATCAACTTAAGTATAGCATCAATATTCCATGTTTGGTCTGATCTGAGTCTTGTAAATCCAAAGTATAGCAGAAGGAGCCAGGCGATTTCTTGTGTGGCACAAGGAATTAGTCATTTTGTTAGTAGGGCAGGTCGATTTTGGAACCTTAGTATTGCACTCAATTTGAAAGTTGGGGTTTCACATTATGAATAGTGACACAAAATATTTTTTTTCAAAATCCTTACGATTTTTTGATGAAGATCAAGTTTAGGCTCAAAATTATGACGTTAGAATTTAATTCCAGTGATCAGTGAATAAAACCTCTTATAAAATGTGTAATTTACTGACGCTTCACAAATTGTATATGGACAAGATTCATGGCAAAAGTATATTATCATTTTCCTCCTTTCATTTCCATCATTTCGTTCTTTTTCTACCGTCCCTTTTCTTCTTTCATTTTCTTTCTTTCTTTCTTTCTTTCTTTCTTTCTTTCTTTCTTTCTTTCTTTCTTTCTTTGCATTCCCTTTTCTTCTTTCATTTTAATCATTTCTTTCATTCACTCTTTCTTTGCTATTCATTTTCTTCGTTCACTTTCTTTATTTCTTTCTTTCTTTTTCTTCCATTGCCTTCGTTCACTTCCTTCTTTCTTTCTTTCTTTCTTTGCATTCCATTTTCTTCTTTCAATTTACTCATTCCTTTCTTTCTTTCAAATCACAGGGAATATATAGGAAGTTGTCAAGTCAATTATGTGGTTTCTTTTTATAGAAAAAATAAAAGTAAAAGAAGAAAAAGCCTTCTGATTATTTTCATATGCGTCTAATATTCTTCCCTGACATCCCCTGACATCCTGGCTCTTCTTTATCTACACAAAACCCAACGCAGGTGTAATCCCTAAAATAAAGAAAGACAAAAAGAATATTGAGCTAACTATATTGAATATTTCGAATCTTTTCGCCTAGCCACCATAATAACCACTTGTATGTCAAATTCATAACTGTTGTAAAATAGATGTTGCTAAGGAAAATGTCGACAGTAAGACATCACGTAGAGTCAACTGACCGTCTGTCTTGTCAATAACAAATAAACGGATGTTTTTTTATCCCTTTCGGCTTGCGTTCTTCTCGTAACCAAACATTTGAAGGAAAAAAAAAAAGATTTCCACGTACGCCAAATCATCTCCAATAGACAAAGATGAGGACTTTCTTGTCAATATTGATGCGGCTAATAAACTAGTGTGATTGAAAAGTAACTCCCTATTTTATGTATAATGGACTCTTCCTTCTTGTAAAAATTATAGTTAAACGGGTGAGTCCATCATAACATAAAATAGGGAGTTATTTTCAATCACCGTGTACATTCGGTTTCTTGGGAACTCTGTTCGGTTTCTTTTTCGTCGGCTTTTATTTTTTGCATTTTTTTTTCTTTCTTTCTTTTTTTCTTTCTTTCTTTCTTTCTTTCTTTCTTTCTTTCTTTCTTTCTTTCTTTCTTTCTTTTTTTCGATTACATTTTCTTTATTTCCTTTCATTTTCTCTCTTTTTTTGGTTTTATTTTTTCCCCTTCTTTTTGTCAGGCAAATCGGAAAATTTGATTGTCTTTTTCTTTTTACTTTTTCTCTTTTTTTCTTTTTCCTTCCTTTCTTTTTCTCATTTTCATTCCCTTCTTTTTATTTATATCTTTTTTTTATTCAATATTTTTCTTTTTATCTGTTTTCTCTTTTTTCGCTTTTATTCACGTCCGTTGTGGCGAACCACACCCATTCCCTTCGTATTCCTTTAGTAAGATGTAAGTTCCACTCGAGCAGCTTCATCCCAAGAGGACGCGCCCCCGATCGCTACAAACTTAACCGATTCAAGTTAACAGTTATCTTCCACGTATATCCGCAAAATTTATGTCTCTTACTCTCTAAGCCTCTCCATTCGGCTCACAAGGAAGACTAGAAGTTTTTTTCTATGCAACTTGTTATTTCAGAGTATCTTCGAGAATAGCTTTCCACAACTTCCTATCTTTTGTATCTTTTAGTCTAGTCATTATGCTGCCATCAATTTCCTGAAGCTTGTAAGGTAGGTGATTCGCTGTTTCTCTTTGTCCCTATTACCGTAAATATGTCTTGTGAGTATTAAATTCTCTATACCCTCTTTCCATATAATGCCCTAAAAATTTCAACTCTTTCTGGTTTTTGTTTTTTATTTCCATTTCAGTTTATTTTATACAAGGCGTCTTTTACTCTTCCAATGTGTCTCATTATGTCACTATTGTTAAAACATTGTGTCTTCTTGCAATTGATGCTTAGTCCTTTCTTCTCACTTTCCTTTACTATATTCTGTGGGAATTACTACTGTTTCTATTCTGTGTTTGCTACCAGCAGAATGTCACATACATATTTTATATTGTTATGGTTGTGTGCATCAATTATTTCCCAAATCATTTCGTCCTGGGAATGACGATAAACTACATTCGCGTCCTGGGTAAGACAATAAACTACGTCCAACAGCTATTGAGGAGCGTGGAACCACCTCATAATTGCTGGTATTCCCAGATCCACCCTGACCCGGGGTGGTAGCATGTGTTAGGATCCAAGATATGGGCAAATGCTTAAGCCCCATATTGAGGTCAAAACACTATGAACGTGTAAAAATAGGTTTTAATACCAGAAATACTTTTTTTTAATACATTATTACCAGCAATACATTTTTGAAAAAATATTACCAACTATACATTTTTCAAGAAAAAATATTACCAGAATTAGATTTTTCGAATGAAAATATATTACCAGCAACATATTTGTGAATAAAAAGTATTACCAGCAATTGTTGGCATTAAATAACCCAGTGAGATTGATATGGCGTAAAACAAACCGAACTAAACCAAACCTAAATCATTTTTTTTTTGCCTATCATTTCAAATACAATGGGTAATGGACTTCTCGTAAACAATTGATACCCACTTCTTGTAAGAACCAGTTCTCGCCGGCATGAACTCATGGAGCTATAAGGTCTTCATGCAACAAGATTTTACTTCTGTTTGTCGCAATTGAAGAAAATAGTATATATTCCCAGTACGTAGTTTTATGAAATAGAAAAGCAATCTTTTTGATCATAAAGGAATTGTTTACTTCCCCGGCTTTGCTAGCAGAAGATTGTTGGCTCAATCTGAAGCATACTTTACTATACAAAATAGACCCATCTGCTACAAATTCTAATGTACACGTTATATTTCAATTCTGAAAATATAAATATATAAATATAATTAACTTTATTCATAAACATCATTTTTTGAGTTTTCTATGAATTCTATATTTGTTGAGTGACATTTTCTTAGGACACATTAATGGGTTATGACAATGGTGAATTTAACCGTTTCCATGCAGCAAACATTCGCCATTCATTTACTGAGCAGTTAACGTTACTGTTTGTAGAAATTTATAAGCTATGTCTATTAAAACAGTTTTTCAGTAAATTCGTCTTCTCAAACCCATTAGATGTCATAGCTCTTTCTATAACTAATGATTGTTATCTACTTAACATTTTGTTGATGGTAGTGTGAATAGTTGGCATCCTGATTATATCATTATTATCTCTTCTAGTTACATCATGTTGGATGTTATCAAGTGATGAGGATTTTGTTATTTGGTAAAGTTCTTTGTTATTTTGTAGCTCCAGTCTACAAGTTCTAATGAAAGATTTTTTTCTTAGACGTAATGGATTCATTCACTTTAATCCATGTTTCATCATTAATCTGAGAAAGCGTTTGTAAGTAAATTATAGATATGATGAACGTGACTCGATATATATATATATATATATATATATATATATATATATATATATATATATAAGCAAATATAAATGGATATAAATCCGACAGAATGAAGAAAAATATTTGGAAAAAACAAACAAAAATCCTTAAATGCAATTATGTTGTTTTAATATGAATGAAATGTCAACGTCTGACGTTTCGGTTTAATAAACCTTCTTCAGGACAATATTCATTAAAATACAATTAACATAATCAGTTCAACATGACAAAGACGATGGACATAAAAACAAGACTTATCCAAAATTTTCAGTTATCTGTTTTGGATAAGTCTTGTTTTTATGTCCATCGTCTTTGTCATGTTGAACTGATTATGTTAATTGTATTTTAATGAATATTGTCCTGAAGAAGGTTTATTAAACCGAAACGTCAGACGTTGACATTTCATTCATATTAAAACAACATAATTGAATTTAAGGATTTTTGTTTGTTTTTTCCAAATATTTTTCTTCATACATATATATATATATATATATATGGTTTAATAAATTGAATAGATTTATTTTACCTCTGATGTACAGATTGATGCCTGAAAAAGTCTTAATCTTAAGTTGTTCGTATCTATCTATCTATCTCAGTATCTATCTCAGTATCTATCTATCTATCTATCTATCTATCTATCTATCTATTTATCTCAAGTTGTTCGTATCTATCTATCTCAGTATGTTCGTATCTATCTATCTATCTATCTATCTATCTATCTATCTATCTATCTCAGTATGTTTCTATCTCAGTATCTATCTATCTATCTATCTATCTATCTAAATTTCCGGTTTCTTTCTAAAGTCTGCTTTAACTATACTTCTAACGTCTCCGCCTAAACTCTTGCACAGGTACCAAAATAAGGGCACATCACATGAATTGTACTCAAATAGCATCGTGTATCTTATGTGACACCTAAAACCGAAGGCGCTTTGGAATAGCAAAAGATGCCTTCCCAAAGCCAAGAAGTATGAAGAAACAGGAAATTTTCTTCAGAATATTTGGCACTGACAGGACATATCGAAGGGAAGATTGTCAGAGGAATGTAGTGCATAACCTAGACAATGAATTAGTATAAACGGTTGAACATAGTTTAGGATAGATAGCAAAAAGACAAACGTCCATCCATTGAATGAAGGCACAACCGACTCATCATTGAAATCTACAAAGCACCATTCGATGACGCATATTCCACTTGATATGTGAATAGGAGCGGTCTCGCGTAAATTATAATTTGGCTAATCTTCTTACTATTACGTCCGTATAACCTTATTCAGTTTATTAATGCTATGCCAAAAATGTAAAGAAAATTTGCTCTGTTCTGGATGTATATTCTGAACATACATTGGCGCTGTTCAACGATCACAAACACCAAAGATGAACGAGAGTTGTAACTTATGGCCCGTTACACCGTCATATCAGAAGTGCATGCGCATGTGGGTCTGTGGGGACGAAACAGAAAGCCAAGACTTACCTCGAAAAAGAATTTGTGTTCTCTGTGTTATCTGCCGAAAAGGAAAATCAGAATCAAGATCGAGTCTTTTGCTAGCCGGGAAATATGGTAATTGTCTATGCTTCCCTACCATAGCCAACCAATCATAACCTTTTTATCCCCCACCCCGCAAAAAACAAAAAACAAAAAAACAAAACAACAAAAAACAAAACAAAAAAAAATACGTTCATCTGGACGACAGAAACACTCTTGGCTTCTCGGAGATGAAGAAGGTAGTTATGGATTTTTAGTCCATTTTGATTTACTGCCTGGCATTTCCTGATGTTGAACAAGCGAAACTGATTTATGACTTGTGGACTTACAAACCGGACTTTTTTTCAAATGAACCTGCTATTTTCTTATTGTGACTTGGCCGAATACACTTGGATCTTATCACTCCCCAGCTTAACGTCTCTGAAAAACAACTGGACACATGAAAGACAGTATTGGGGCGTATGTGAAAATCTGGCTATATATATATATATATATATATATATATATATATATATATATATATATATAGTCTCGCAGGAAAATAAATGATTCCCAATGGTCTTTGTTGACATTCTCTGGCATTAGCTTTGATATGTGCTGTGGACGCTCTGCGGTCTGTCACTGCTGCACTTAAAATACAGCAATCAATCTTGTCTACTAATTGGTCATCCCAACCTTTGCAATAATCGAAGCGCCTCTAACGCGTCACGTACAACCTGCACAGTCATTCGTCGAATTGATTATCCTGTTTCTTAAAGAATTCTAACGGAATAAATAACACTAACAGCACGCGTGTTTATCCTTTGCATGCAACCTAATGGCATTGGACTCTCCAAACAATTAACCTTATCACAGATCTGAAACGGAAATTTCTATCGGAGAAATGTTATTACAAAATACGATTGGCAAATAGACCGAAGTTTTTTTCAGAATATCTATTACTAATGATTATTACATCCGCTACCCTGGGGAAAATTGTCATTATCCTATAGGGTGGGGCTATTCTGTTTCCGATTAATCTATATATTATTATTATTATTATTATTATTATTATTATTATTATTATTAATAATAAAGTAATAATAATAATAATAATAATAATAATAATAATAATAATAATGATATTTTTTTAGTTTTGCCAATCGATACATTCATTTACCAAATCGTTAAAAGTGAAACTGTAAATAGATAGAGGTATGTCTTTCTAAGTTATTGAACATATTGGATTGAAAAGGTATTAATTATTATGTTGGCCTTTCACATTGACGTAGTCTAAAGAAATTCTGTTCTTGAAGAATGGTGTTAATAAGACGTCTTACAACTCAATAACTTTTCAAAGAATCTTCGCAGAATAAATCACGACAGTCGTCTGGACGCACAAAATCTTGTTCTCAATTCAATTTCTTCTTTTCTGTATTATTATTATTGCCCGTGAGTAATTTTAAGTGCTTGATTATCAATTCCCCCAACTCCCCAGATTTTATCAACAGAAAGAGAATTCTAGGAGAGGTTGTCCTACGTATTAGGTTGGTGCAAAAATAATGTCGTTTTCTCACATTATGTGAGAAAACGACATTATTTTTGCACCAACCTAATACATTTGGTACGTTTCGTTTAGATGGAAATGTGCGGTTCATTATAATGTAATCTTTTTTTCTTAACACTGAGATTCTGATTTGTCTAGGAATTTTCTTCTTCATCATACCCAGTGCCCCTATTACAACGGGAACAATCGTGGTTTTAAGTTTCCACACTTTACATGTTACTTCGGTTTTCAGTTCCTTATAATTTGACAGTTTTTGAAATTCATTTTTTGAAACATTGGAATTCAGTGGGCAATTCTTATCAGTGAGTTGGCAGGTTCCTTTGTAAAATCTTTTATGGCCATGTCTAGTCTATATGCATTAATTATTATTATTATTATTATTATTATTATTATTATTATTATTATTTCCTTTGATTTCTGTTGTATAAAATTTCCTTCCGGGTCCCAACCTACAATCAGAAATGGAATCATCACATTTCCAAACTAGATCACACATATTTCACACATATATGGTAACCTGGAGGCGGTGTAATAATTAGCAAGCTTGTCTTGATAGAACAATTATGAATGAGTAGTAAGTTCGATTCTCACTGGTTGCCCCATCCTTTCGGCCTTGTGCCACATCTAAGCTACGCTTGGAAAATCACTATTTCACACCGATAAAGCTCTTCTTAATGTGTGATCTGTGAGTACAATTTTTTTGTATTTCTACAAGGAATCCCTTCAATGAGTCTCTCGGAATATTTTCCAAGCAATCCAACTACAACTGGAATTATTGATGTCCTCTTGTGCCACATTTTTGAGATTTCCACTTCAAGAGCCATGTATTTTGAAGATCCTTAAAGATACATTACAACCTGCAAGAACTAGCATCTCAATAAGAAAGCATATTATGTTTTTGTGGTGTTTGATCACGACGTCTGTGTAATAAACTTTGATTGTTTCTGTGTATCGTAAAGTCCCATAACATTGTTCCATGTCCTATTTCTGTAACCGGGTCTGGGTGATGTTCATACCAATTTCTTGCAGTTTCCTTCCCGTAAAAGTTGCATATTTTCCAGTACGTATATTTCCCACCCCCGCCTCTGTCAAGCCGAATTGTATATTCAGTCGTGCTAAACCCGCGCAACTTGATGCAAGATGGTCAATTGTTTCTGGAGATTCATCACAGAATCTGCCTTTTAGGTTAGCACAATCTTTCAGTATGTGTCCTTAGTAATTTTGAGTCAGTAAAGCATTTGGTCCTGTACGGCAAGAAGAAAACGTTCAGTTCCAGCTTTTAACCTTATACTATGTAACCACTGATGCGTACGGGTTTTAAACTACACCAGTTTGCTTGGAACGGGAAGATTACTGACCACAAAGCGGCTTATCTTGCCATCGTTTCTGTATTTGGTACACTAAATTTAATTTTCCTTTTTTTTAGGCTTTTAACCGCTTCAGTATATTATGGTTTCTTTGAACTTCTTTACCCACTTGAAATTCCCTTTTGAATTTGTTGGCTTCCTTTATTACTAAATAAAGTGTCTTATTTCTTTCATGTTCTTTGACACATATTATCATCAGTCTTCTGTAGCTTCCAGGTTTCTTTGAAGACCTATTGTTGTAGTATTGTAAGACAGTTCTAGTTGAACTAATCCTCTACCTCTTTCGGATCTGGGCACATACAAACGATCAACATCAGCTTTAAAACTTGCGGTGGTAAGTGAGAAGCTTTCTCGTTTTGACATCCATTCACTTAATGTCAACTATGGTCCAATTAAGGATGTTGAAACTGTATTGCACCACAGGGACAGCCAAAGTGTTCATGGCTGATATTCTGTTTTGTGAATTCAACTAAGTAATTAACACAAGAGGCGCCTGTAATATTCTTTTCTTACTTTCTCCTTCATATGGGTTTGCTGTATTCCATCTTTTTCGCTAATTCCTAGGCACCTAGGCTTCTTCATGTTCCAGTTTCCTAATCTTTGTGACAAAATCTAGATTCGCTTAATTATTATTATTATTATTATTATTATTATTATTATTATTAATTCCTTATTTCATTTAATCTTTTGCCAAATCTTTTACCAAATTTTTTACCAAATCTTTAACCTGATTCCGATGGTAAATGAATGATTTACTTAGAAAGTTATTGAGCATATTACACTGAGAGAGTTTTTTATTCGAGTCTTGCTTATGCGCGCAATCTTTTGTATTTCAGATCGTAAGAAGTTTTCCTGGTATTTTCTTAATGGGTGTATCAGTATTCTTTTTAATAACTCCTAGTGCTCCGCTTATTATTGGAATAACGGTTGTGTCCAAATGCCCCAATGTTGCAATTTCTATTTCCAGCGTCTTGAAAGTTTGTCAAATTCTTTTGCTAAGATGTTTTTATCACTTTAAATCGCTCATTGTTCACGTTATGTGGGCGGGGAAATTAGTTGTGTGTGTGTGTGTGTCTGTGAGTGAGAGAGAGACGGAGAGAGAGAGGGGGTACGTGTGTGTGGGGTTCGTATCTGTGGGGTGCTGGAACAGTAAAATGTATCGGGTAACAACAAAATTACTATCTATAAAATTGTTGCAAAATCTTTCAAATGTGCATACTGTTTTCATTGTTACTGACTTTCATTAATATACTAGTGTTTTTTATTAATCATTTAACCGCAAGCAAGGCGATAAAGTCCCTAAGACGCAAGGAGTTACTGAGCGTGAACGAATATCTGAAAGAAAACATTATTAAGGATAGAGAAAAATAAAAGAACGGGAATTAAGAAGACAAAAGATAATTGTCATTGCATTTCAATTTTTGAAGATCAAAATTGACTGAAACGCAAGAAGCCGGACATGATTTCTAGAAGGGAGAAGTGTAAGTAAAGAAAATGCTAGCATAGAACTTACGGTTACCTGTAGCTATTTCAGCTGTAAAATGTGTCCTTGCCGCTAATCTAGTAAATTCATAAAGTCTAGAGACAAAAGAGGAAAGCACATTAGAACAATTACCAGGAAAATATTTATAGAAAAGCCACTTGGAATCTATCTATCTATCTATCTATCTATCTATCTATCTATCTATCTATCTCAGTGTCCATATCTATCTATCTATCTATCTATGAACAAAGGTAGCATATATGATGATAGGTATGATAGATAACGGTTTACCAGCAGCTTGAAGAGATTAAGTTCTTTGTGATCAGGGAAGCATCCTCACGAGAGTCCGGCTCACACGGCAACTGACATGAGGCAGAATATGTCTGAGTTGAACTTCCTCTTCCACAGTGATATATATGTACGTGGCATAGCATAACAGGTCCTAAGTGTGAATGTCTGAATTGGTGAAACGAAGAAGTGTACTAAATGATAGTATAGTGAGAGGCTAGCAACGTTTCGTCTGTGGGGAAAGCAGTTGCAGGGAGGAAAATATTTAATCACTCACAAAGCCGTTGAAACGCTTTTGCAGTCATTCGTGGCTGGGAAGTGATCAGTGGTCAGCTCAGGTCCACATGTACCAGCAATACTCCATTATTTGCCTGATGTAGCTCTTGGATTATCACTTGTTCGAAATTCATACCTTACTTACTGAACAGAGCTGTTAATAAATACGTAACATAATACAGACCATAAATACGTAATCGTACCATAGGAAATCGTTGTAAGTGAAGGAAAATAATACTAGCATTACTGACTGAATAGGATTTTATAAGTGTAATTAATGTATTTTTATTTATAGAACGTTCACTTTCTAACCATATGACCCGTGTTCGAATCTCACGATGGTCGATTTCTCAGGAGGGTGATGTTATCAGTCTTTGGAAAATGCCTGAATACTATACCACGGCTTGAAAGCCCAACTTGACCTAAGCCTTGTGAGTAAAATTTGGTAGACCGAACCCGTCGTGCTAGCACGAAGTCACAAGTCATCGTGACCGAGTGTTTGAGCGTGCTGCCTTTGTTTAGATTGTTGATTTCGTTAGATAACACGCTTCTCTCCAAGAAACTGCATGCTCAGCATAGTTGCAGTATAAAACATAAGTGGGCCTTGCGGGTGTTAAACAAACACAAAATGCGCCTGAGCAAACGTTTGCAATAGGGATTACCTAGCCGCCCTAGTAGACGGGTATCCTCGAACACGAGTGGCCAGCCATTATATTACTTACATTGTTCGGACTGTTATTCTCATCTTTGTTGCCATATTCACGACGTTTCGGCCGTTGTACCCTTCTTCAGATGATTGAAATTTCGAACTGAACCATTTATTTTTCCTTATGCAATAATCTATTCGTAATAATGACCTAATCTTGCATTTTATATTCAGAAAGTATTCAAACACTGAGCATACTGACCTTCTTTAGGGTCTGTTGCATAACATTTTGGCAGTTTTGAACGGAACACATTTTTTTCAGTTCATGAGTGTAAGTTTTATCTCACTTCCCTATCTATGCCAGATGATATTTCATATTAGTGCATCATATCAGTTCACTTTTGGGATGTCATCTTGTTTTATCTATTTCCTATTTTCTAGCATATTTTAACTGTCAGTCCTTGGGGATTAATTCAAGACCCTCAGGTAACGAGATATACGTAACCAACGCTTGAAAATTTTGACTCTTGTCAATAACCATATGGACAGCGACAAACACGTTTCTAAATAACATCAGTTCGTGACAATATCTGATGTCACTTGTATCACCCGATAGCCCAACTATTAGCCTATCCATACATACATACATGCATACATATATATATATATATATATATATATATATATATATATATATATATATATATATATCCCTTGAAAATATGGATGCAACAAACTCTTGTCAATAACTATATGGACAGCCACAAACACGTTTTTAAATAACATTTCTGCGTGACATTATCTGATATCACTTTTATCACCGAACTATATATATATATATATATATATATATATATATATGCCTTCCATATTTTGACCAGTCGCACAAAAGTGGAGATACTATCGTATTTAGGATGTGCTAAAGTACAAACGGAATAAAAATAGAAAAGCAGACACGGTTTTTATAAAAAACAGAATTCGTCATGGGCTTGGAAAGAGAGCGTTTCGATTTTGGCTTCAAACCGTGTAATTGATCTATAACAGCCTCCTGATTTATTAACTGTTATATTTCAAGTATCAACTTTTAAGAAAAACGCCATGCGTGTTATTATTATGGTCCTTGATCTTTCTGTACTTGTTTAAGCAGCCTACCTAGAAAGGAGAGAAATGATTTGAAAGCATTTTCTGCAGACAAAAAACAATTTTTTTCTCACAGATCTATATGATCCCATCAAAAGTAATATATTCTTTGTATCAAAATATAAAAATATACGGTATTTTGTAAGGATAATGTAGACCCAGTGTGTTCAAGGTATCGTTGCCATATCTGGTCAAGTGCTATATGTCTTGACATTGTTGTCAAAATCCAAACAAGGGTCTGTAATGTAATCGATTTTGATCTGGTATCTTGACTTCAGTCAGTTTCTCACCAACACAGCGTGGCTTTCCTCTGACTCTTCTGCAAATAGCTTCATGGCAATTGTTCTGATGAACTTTTCTTCTTTTGTGCTGCGACTGCGTGAATTTAAGCGAAGTACTACATTGGCAACTAGTTCACACCATTTTACTGTTGAAGTAAATAGATGTAACGGTAACCCGTAGAGTTGCCTCCTCCCTGTATCTTTTCTACAAATACTTTCATAGCAACTGTTCTGATCAGTTCGTCTTTGTTGTTTTATTCCTACCCTGCAACAGACAATGAATTGTACATATGGAGACTAGTTAGGATTTTCATAGAGACAATGAGGTATTATGGTGAATGTAATAAGAAAGGTAAGTAATAATGTGTTGTTTTGGTGTAACGAATATTGTTGTATATTTGGGTCAGTGTTTGTGGCTATCTAAGTTTAATATTAAGAAAGAAGAAGAACGTCCTTTTTCTCCATTTCCCATTTTGGCCTTGTGCCATATTTCTGTGCATGTATCAGAATGAATATCGTTCTATTCTCTTGTTATTTTATTTGGTTTCTTTCTTGTAAATAGTTTTGTTAGTTTTTAAATTGTTTTTTTTTATTCTACTCCCCCACAGACAATGAATTATACATATGGGGACTATTTAGGATTTTCATAGAGACAATGAGGTATTATGGTGGATGTAGTAAGTAAGGTAAGTAAGAATGTGCTGTCTTGGTGTAGGAATATTGTCGTATGCTTGGGTCAGTGTTTGTGGCTAGCTAAGTTTAATGTTAAGACAGAAGAAGACCGTCTTTTTCCCCATTTCCCATTTTTGACCTTGTGTCATACTTCTGTACATAACAGAATAAATATCGTTCTTAGCTATGGTACCTAGACTTTATGAATTTAAGTGCAGTATTAGACTGGCGACGAGGTCTCACAGTTGAAATGGCTAGGATGTAACCGTAAGTTCTATGCTAACAGTTTCTTCTCTCACACTTCTCACTTTTAGAATTCTCTTCCAACTTCTTGCTTTTCTGTCAACTTTGAACTTCAAAAATTTAAATGCAATGTCAATTTTTATCTTATATCTTCTTATTTTCAAGTGCTGAACAAAGATCCTACTTTCAATTATAAAGACGAACCTATTTATAAGAAATATAACAAATTTCTTCACAGAAGGACGTACGGCAAACAGTGACTGATTTTTTTTCGATTTTTTTTTCTATGTTTTTTTTTATTTATTTTTTTTTCGATTTTATTTATTTATTTTTTTCATGCACAAACTAAATCATTGAATATTGCTGTCACATCTGGTCTGGTACTTCTGCTATGGATTTAGAATATTATTGGTCCTGACAACTTGACTTCAGTCACTTTTCTACTACTGTCTTTTCTGTAAATATTTTCCTGGTAATTGTTCTGATGAGCTTTCCTCTTTGGTACCTAGACTTTAGAAATTAAGTGCAATACTAGATTGGCAGTTAGATTTCATCATTTTACAGTTGAAAATGGTTAGATGTAGCCGTAAGTTCTATGTTAACAGTTTCTTCTCTCACACTTCTCGCTTGCGAAACTCTCTTTCAGGTTCTTGCTTTCCAGTTAACTTTGATCTTCAAAAACTTTAATTTCAGTTCTTATATTGTTTGTTCTCTCTCCTTAATGCTTTTCTTTTTCTCATTCTCTCACACCCACGAACCCCTTGCGTTTTATTCGCAATGATACTGGTCCTGACCTGGCATCTCGCCTTCAGTAACTTTCCCATCGACATAACATAGCTTCCCTCTGCCTTTTCTATAAATATTTTCATGGTAATTGTTCTGATGAGTTTTCTTCTTTGGTACCTAGACTTTAGAAATTAAGTGCAGTACTAGATTGACAGGTTTCATCATTTTACAGTTGAAATGGTTAAATGTATCCGTAAGTTCTATGCTAACAGTTTCTTCTCTCGCAATTCTCGCTTGTCAAACTCTCTTTTGGTTTCTTGCTTCAATCTTATAAAAGTTTAACTGTAACACCAATCTTTTGCTTTCCGAAGAACAAATCTCTATTTTTTTCTATGTTTTCCTGAACTCTGTTCTTTTATTGTCCTCCTTCTTCCCTAAAGCTTTCTCCTTCTCTTTCACTCCTAGTAAACCCTTGCATCTTAGTGGCATTTTCGCCTTGCTTCGGGTGAAACGATAAAAAAAATGAGTACTGTTTTTTGTATTAATCAGTAATCTTCTCGAATTTGTATAAATTTTGAAAGAAACAAAGAGAAAGATAAAAAGAAAGTCTAAAGAAAAAGAAAAAAAAAAAAAGCAAGCATTCAAGTAAAAAAGAAAACCAGGAAGAAAAGTAAAAGAAAGACAATACAGACATGTAAAAAAAAGCAAAAAACAAAAAGAAACAAAACAAATAAACAAAACAAAACAAAAACAAAGAAGGTAATAAGAAAGTAAGAAAAATAAGGTGAACAATCAAGTAAAAAAGAAAGAAGGCAAGCAAACATTCATCATTCATCTACCGAGCAGCCATTGCTACTGTCGTTTGAAATTCATAAAAGCTTTCAATTAAAACAGGAAAATAAGTTTATCACGTCCAGTAACTGTTATTGCTCTTTCAAGTATTAATGGAGATTTTCTTCCTAACCTTTTGTTTGAAGTAGGGTGGAATGTCAGCATCCTGAATATGTCATTATTTTCTTTTAGAGTTTCCATCTTTTATATATTTTAGTCATTGATGAAAGTTCTCAAGTGATGTAGTTTCTGTTATTTGATACAGGTCTCCTTTTGTGATTCTGTAGCGCCAGTTCATGAGATTTAAATAAGGGTGATCCTCACTAAGAGTTATAGTCTTCATCCACTTAAAGCTATTTTTTTTTAACTCTCCGAGCGCTGCGTTCCTGAATAACTGTAACCCTTCCTGCCTGAGCTTGTGAGTCAAAATTCGCAAATAATTGGTTTGTAATGACTCACGGTAGATATAAAAAATATTGGTATTGGTGTTGGTATAACGTTCGATGACATCAGAATATTACGGCTTTTCTGATTGGTTCTTCAAAATGAGACAATCAATAGTAAAACATGACGCAAGTGTTTACCCGCCTTTCAATAATCGGTCGTTGGGCATTAAGTCGTTTTTCTCTAGCACTGTTCAACCACTGGCTGGGTGTTACGTCATTTCTACCGCCGGTAAAGCTGTGGTCACGGCTCAAAGGGTTAACGATTAATCTGAGAATATTGTATAGAGATGACAGTTTAGATACTGCTGAACGAGTCTGCGACCATACATGACGTCCATATGAAAGCCTCAGTCTGACGAAGTTACTTAAGAACAAAGCAAACAAATACTGAAATTCAATGATATGAAACATTAGGACGATTAACTAGTGACAAATTACGAATCGTAATTGTAAACTATACGAACGAGTAATATAATCCCTAGTTATTATTTAGATATTTTTAGAACAGAATTCAATATGTGGCTTTTAGATTTCGTTTATAACCTTTTGGAAGTTATGGGACACAGTGGATGGGCGTCAACATTTAAAGCACTGAAAGATTGCTGCCTTTTTACTTTCAAACTTCTGTAACTATTATTGACACGGAATCGGCGAGCTGGTTTCAAATTACGGCCAAATATGTCGCGTTCACTTTCGCATAAATACCTTTGCGAAAGACATGAATTCATCTTCCTCCAGCTATGCGTTAAATAGCAGTGTAAACTAGGTTACGTAGCCACGGCTGGCCTCCAGTCTAAGAGAATATAAAGGAATGAAATCTTTGAATTCTGGATTGTATTGTCTAAATACATTTTGCTAACTATGTGCCGACTTAGGGTTTTAAAATCACTCAGTGTGCCAACAGCATACGTATTTTAGTGTTTTTCTTTAGATATTAAACACATTGTGGAATGGATGATTATGTTGCTACACGATTTGGACAATGTTGCTGTGACACCCGGTATATATATATATATATATATATATATATATATATATATATATACATACCGGGTAGAAACTCTCCACAATTTCTAAAATTTAGACAGTTTCTACACATTCTGTGTCGAGAAAAGAACACAAGAAAAATTAAATAAAAATCCTAATCGCAGTGCCTTGTCTGTCGTCTTTAATGTAACATGTATAAATGAAGAATTGCTGACTAAATACGCAATATATATATATATATATATATATATATATATATATATATATATATATATATATATGGGCAGAAACTTTTAAACATCTTTCGTTTAATATGACAGATAAAGAAAATTTAATTATTTTTTTTATTTAGTTTTTCCAGCGTTCTTACATTTTTGCTTTAGGTCATGGGGTAAAAAAATGATCCATAATGTCCATTGTCCCACGCGCTTTCGGCCACTTCCTCAGCCATTCAAGGTGGGTGGGTGTCGTCGTGTTTTAGGTGTTGTTAGTTTCTTTTCAGGTTTTGACTTTATAAAATGTATCTTATTTTTGTGTTGTTTTGGATACTAGTAGGAGCGTTTCTATAGATATACATGTGTGTGTTTATGTTGGTAGTTTGTATCCTTTTAGGAGGTGGGCCATTACGGCTCTCCACAACTTTATGTTTTTTGTTGCCCTAAATATCTTTTAAACACTTTTCACAACTTGTTCTTGTTCTGTTGTACATTCATTCAAACCTGTCAAGTAGTTTACTCGCAGTATTCACCTGCTTCTTTTATATTCAGAATATCCTGTGAGTGTTAAATTTCATCAGTAGGTGACCTTGAAAATTTGTCATGTTTCTTTTTATTGTTTGCATCAATTCTCCTTAAAGCTTCCTATTTTTCTTCATCGTTTGAACCACATCTCCCTCGCTTTAAGCTTATTCTTCATCTGTGATGAGATTGACACCATCCAATACCAGTTAAGAAATTACATATTACAATGCAGGTAATCACAGAATATTTTCCTATCTCTTAATACGTGGCTCAATTTCTAAAAGGCATCTTTCGCTATTTCTAGGTGACTTCAAATTTTTGTGTCTCATTTTCTGCCGTTTATTTTTTTCTATTTTTATGTCACGTGACCCTTCCAGGTATGGGTGATCATGGCTCTCCACTACTTCCTATCCTTTTTTCACTCTTCTTTTACTTTGTGTGAACTAATGGCACAAACTCTTTAGGTAGGTCACTCACTCTTTTCCTCTGTCCATCTTGTTTTAATATGTGTCAATTTCTCCAGGCTTTCCCTCCTCAACATCCGAGAAATACTAACTGTCTCTTCCTGATTCTTAGTACAAGTTTCCTTTCTTGTTTCCATTCTCCTTCAAATTTCCTCATTGCTTACAGATTGTCTCTGGTATTCTCATCATCCTTCTGTAGAGCTACATCTCTGTTGGATCAAGTTTCCTTTTCATGTGGGGAAGTTTTTCTGTATTCACTGACATATATAAAATGTACTCCACATCTCAGCCTTCTTTTCTAATGGAATTTTCTTCTTTCTTAATACATTTTTTAACTTTTGGAAGATATCTTTCGGTATTTCAATGAGCTTTTGAAATTCCATGTTACATTTTGCATCGTCTGTTAAAACACTTTCAAGGAAGTTAAGTTTAAATATTCTGTTGGCGGTACAGAATTTAATCATGTCGTACAAAGTGGATATATTTAAAACATGTCTTGAAAAGCAAGGGAACAATTAAACACTGAAAAACATAGTTCATCTTGAGACGTTAAAATTCTGTAATTATTTGATTTACCATCTGTAATTTATTGCTCTCATCTTGAGTTCTTCCTCTTGTTAACGATCTGATTGATTTCGACGTCCCCAACACGCACCTTACAACTTGACATGTCCATTTTGCTGACAACCATGCATTCAGTCTTAACACTTTGAGCTTAGCGTTTCTGAACAATGTTAACCCTTCTGCCTGAGACCCTGAGTCAAAATCCACAAATAATTGTTATGTAATGTTTCTCGGTAGATATAAAAATACCCACCGTTCAACCGGTTGCTGGGCATTAAGTCATTTTTCTCTATCACTGTTCAACCGGTGGCTAGGCGTGATGTCATTTTTCTCTACCACTGGTAAAGCAGTGGTAATAGCTCAAACGGTTAAAGTTAACAATTAGTCCTTTCTTGTTTTCTTCGACTAAGTTGTCTAATATTTCTTTCCGTTTTCCTTCTGAATCTTTCCTAAACCCAGTATCATTGTGTATGTTACGTTGTCTACTTTATGTCCCTCAATAATAAATCCTGGTTAGTCCTGGGTATGACGATAAACTACATCTGGCAGCAAGGCCTTTGATCGGGAGGTTTTGAGGAGCGTGGAACCCCCGCTTAATTGCTGCTTTCCCCTGGTATACCCTGATCCGGGGTGGTAGCACCTGTTAGGGTTCCAGCTACGAGCAAATAGTGAACCTGAAAAAAAAAACAAAACATGAAATACATTTTTGTAGTAAAAATATTATCAATAAACATTTATATGGAAAAATACCAATGATACATATTTATTGTTAAATGACCAATAATACATTTATAGTATAACTACCAACAACATATTTTATAGAAAAATGGGAAATTTTATTTGTAGTTGAAGTTATAGAATTTTGTTCAAAATATTTAGATTTCGGTATTAAATACCCCATAGAGGTTTTAATATGCCGCTAAGCAAGATCAACCAATCAACTAACCAATAAATCCTGGTAAGACTTCTAGTTCTCTTAGCAGCTTTGAAAACGAAATTAAATTTGGCTCTTACTTCTTAGGTTCCGTTGACGATAAGGCTCTTAAAAAAACATGAATTTATTTCTTAGGGCCTGTACTCCAAAAAGATATTTTGATAATATCTCTCGTCACTGATATACCAAGACAGTTGGCGCTCAGAGAATTTAATATGATGTATGTTTGCTCTTTTGGTTAACTGGTGTCAGTGAAAAATATGCAACTATTTCAGCCACAAGACAAGGCGTGTTCGTTTAGAAAACTAATTCAGTTTCACTTTTTCTTTCATTGATAAACGAAATACCTGTTTCTTCTTGAAAATAAAGTTGTACTAATCTGTACATTTCTTGGATTTTAATGCAGCCCTGAATTCTCATAAGCAAATGATCTTGCCGATGGTAGATACACTCCTGTGCACGATTATTCCACATATTTTGCAACTATTGACATACTACACCAAGTGATTATAGGTATAGGGGAACTGTCCGAGTCAAACGTCGTCCCATTATGTCCCATTGATGTCCTGTTGAAAAGCTGATAGGTGGATAAGTCGAAGAATATTCTGATTGTTCCTTGTTTCCAAAACCGAAGCAGCACCAACACGTCACTTGGTATTTGTATGAATAAAGAAAGAGAAACGAAAATGAGAAGGACATTATTCTAACGGAATCCTAAATTTAGTTTGGAAATCATATTTCGAAATTTATTTTACTCACACACCTGCTACCCTAAGAAGCTGGAAAGACACAGATATCAACCTAGATTAATTTGACACAAAGAAAAATTGAAATAAAAAGAAGGTTGTGTTTCGCCAAGTTTCCAGGGAGAGACTGATTAAAAAAAAAAAATTAAACCGAAATTTCACGTAAACTCTAACACCGACCATCGTAATTGATACGAAAACGTGCAACTAACTCAGGCACTTGGTAGGATTATGATCGATACAGATGTTTTATTCAGGTTCAAGTTTTCTTCATTAATAAACTGATTCTTATCGAAAATTAATTACACACTAATCTGCATGGTTGGGTATAAGGCTGACGACTGAATTTGATATTGGTAAGTGAACCGTGCACTGATTTGAACCCGGATTTGTAGCCGAGATGTTAACCGCGAAGAGCTATAAATAGGAATTAAAACGTCCTCGGGAGCATGTCACTGATAATACAACGCATTTTAATTGGTCAGAGTATCTAACCACGTACTTACATTTCGACACGCTCGAGTAGAAACATGTGCTAAGTATATGAACCGAGGCAGAAAATAAGTGTGTTTGGTACGAGGTGTTTTTTTTTTTGTTTTTTTGTGAGAATCGGAGAAATGACGATAGAACCGATGTCGATAGAATCGCTAAGAAAAAAGAAATGGCGAAAACAGAGTAAAATTAAGTAATATCTAAATGGTGGATCTCGTATAAACGTTAATTCGTCCAGACTGTCTGAACGGATTGGTCTTCATCATATCAGCGGCTCAAAACGACCCAGAGCCGGAGATAACGATTATCTCTCTTTTATAAATAGAATTTAACATCCTGATTAAATGGCTAAGAATATATATTTAGCATAAATAATCTTTTATCGAGCGTGTTTTTGACGATACTTCGTAGACTCTTTTAGCTCTGAAGGACGGTGGACTGATTTGATGACGCCATCTTGATAAAACATCAACTCAGGTACTTTTTTTTTACATTGACAGTCACCCTTTACAAGGCTCAAGGTAGAGGGTTAAGTTAGGAGGCCATTTGTGTGTATAGGTGAGGGAGATAACGATTAACCGTAGCCTTGAATAGATAAGGCTAGATTAAGATTGTAGTGATCGGAAAAACATCCTGTTGGGATTCGATTCCACAAAGCAGGGGTTCACGGGAAGAAGCTGCTCGAGTGGAAGAAAATTTCGCAGTTTTCCTATTTGAAATTTCTGATGAATCTTAATTGTTAATGATTGAGATAGTTCATGGCGGGTTCTATGACAATCAAATTTACGTAGAAATTCCCCTAACGCATCGCTAAATATTTGAGCTTAACAACTTTAACAAAATATTGCAATAGCAATCATAAATATTAATACAAGTTATTTTAAGTAGTAACGGGGTACAATTAAAAAGATTTGAACGATAACTTTTTTCCATTTCACTGAAATGGACGTTAAACAATTCTATTTTCTCTTTTACCTTCTTTCTTTCTTTCTTTCTTTCTTTCTTTCTTTCTTTCTTTCTTTCTTTTATTCATTCATTTTCCCACTGAACCCAAGTAGCGTTTATGATAAATCTTTCGTCTTTCCACACGATCAAAACGGAATATACTATTATTTATGAGGTATAGGCTGTCGTTAAACATTTCTTTCTTTCTTTCTTTCTTTTTTCTTTCTTTCTTTCTTTCTCACTAAAACCAAGTAGCGTTTCTGAAATGTCTTTTCCGTCTTTTCATGTGATCTAAACGGAATATTATTATTTACGAGGTATTAGCAGGTGTAAGGGTCATATTAGCTAAGGGAGGGACACTCAGAACAACAACAACAACAACAATAACAACAACAACAACAACAACAATAATAATAATAATAATAATAATAATAATAATAATAATAATAATAATAATAAAAGACAAATATAATTAGCTAACGAATGAAATTTTGAAAATTTAGGAAACTTTGTAAAGGACTAGCAAAGAAAATAATTACAGAACCAGTGATCCTTAGAAAACTGGGGTGTGGTACAAGAAACAAGACATTACAAATATTAGATTGTTATGTGGAAAACGAACCATTACAAAAATGGTTTCCCAATCGTAAGGACAAGGTACCCCGGAAAATATTCAGCCTGTCAGTATTCCGCAAACATTAAAAGAACAGCAGAAACACCTGAACAAATTTTATCGACATGGTTTCGAAATCGTGGCTGTCATATTAAAACTTTCTTTGTCACATCGAGCAGGCCTACAGTATAACGATTGCGCTTTATCCACAAATGCTAAAGCATTCGTTTAAGGGAAACGAAGTGAATCATCTAAAAGTAACAATGGTTGAAATAACAGTCACAGATTTCGCACACCGATTGACCTATGCCCATCTGTTTGTATTATCGGTAATATGTAGTCTGGGTGTCTGGCCATTATCTGGGGTCTTTTGTTTGTTCTGGGTTCCATTAGTGGGATTTTGGTTGTAAGCATTGGCAAAGAAATAGAAACGGAAAAGAAGGAAGAGAAAAGATAAAGGAAGAGAAAAGAAAAAGGGAGTATGAGTTTAAAAAAAGGTGGAAGTGACGACAAGTGACAAGAGAGTGTGAAAAGAGATTGGGGGAAGAAGAAGAAGAAGAAGAAGAAGAAGAAGAAGAAGAAGAAGAAGAAGAGAAGTAGAAAAAGAAAAAGAGGAGGAGAGAAAGAAGAAGAGGAGGAGAAGGAGAAGAAGATGAGAAGAAGAAGAAGAAAGAGGGGAGAAGGAGAAGAAGAGGACGATAATTTATAGAGGAGAAGAAGAATAGAAAGATGATTTTCAAAAGACAAGAGAAAAAGAAGAGAGAAAGACAGGAAGACAAAATAAAACAGAAGGCAAAGGAAAAAAAAAAAAAAAAAAGCTGTAAAAAAGAAAAAGAAAAAAAAGAGTGACCAAATAGGTTAGGTGATGATGAGTAGAAGGAAGAGATTGAATTTAGAAGAAAAGAGTCGGGTAAAACATAAAAACGAAAGTACTTGTAGTTTACCGCCGACTGACTGGATGTGAGGGTGGTGTAATGAGTAATCGGAGAGCCGAGTTCGAATTCCAGTCGAGTTCATTACATTCACTTACACGAAAATATTTATGGAAAAACATGAATCCATCTCCCCCCTCCAATTATGGGTGAAATAGTAAACCTTGGAAAAATCATTATCTCCAAACCAGTGTTAGTGCAATACACACTCGCAATAAATAAATAAATAAATAAAAATAAAAATAAATAAATAAAAAAGAACAATTATTCTTACAATCTAAAATAGGGTTCCAGTTTAAATAACCCACAAAGGGTTAATAAGCCATAAAAAATCAATCAATCAATAGATTCCTTCTGAGTACGCACATCTATGTTTTCAAAGTTATGGTCTCTGATAGTCAATCCAACTATGTCACTATTTTTATAGGTTAAATATGAATCTATAAGAAAACATATGCTTGTCACACGCCTCCTTCAATTTTTGTGAATTCACTAAACATGTTTCTTATCCGAATTGAAAGCTGTTTGCTTCCTATAGAGTTTACAGGTCACTTGAAGCTGTTTTCCGTGTAAATCAAGCTTCCTAAGGGATCTTTGTGCAATCTATGAAACAGAAGTACAGCGGTAATAGCATTCTGATCATCAAGATAACATTTCTTACTTCAGTGCTTTCAGCAAATCCACACTGTTCTTCGTCTAGTTACGGTCTAATTGTTCTACTGGCTGTATTCATTACAATTTTAATGTTAATTTTTAGTTATGTGGTTCATTATGTTAATTGCCCTACAAGTTTGCACCCTTTTCTTTTGGTAGTTCTATGAAGCTAATGTATGCCGGTATTTTGCCGTTGTCGTATATTTCTCTTTTCACTTCAGCATACAGATCCCTAAACCGTCTAAAGCTGTCAGCATCTCTAATACATGACCTGCTGCTTGCTTTATTTTCATCTAAGCCAGTGCTATTGTTAATGCAATATTCACTCACAAAAAAGAAAATTTATTCTTCCAATCTAGAATATTTTGAGATCTAAATATCCCACAAAGTTCCGTTCAACCGTAACAAAACAAATAAATTAATTCCTTCATAGACCGACATTAGCAGGATTTCATCCGCGTATCTTATTAACATTACAGTCCCCGATAATCACGCTTCCTAATAGATCCTTTGTGTAATCTATGAAACAGGTCTTTCTACATTGGTAGTCCTTGTTCTAATAGCATTTTTATCAAGGTTTTGAACAAATCTACGCTGTTCTTCGTCTATTTCAAATATAATTCTGCCACGGACTGCAATGCTAATGATATACTTAATTATATGGTTCAGTAAGCAGATGCCAGTGAATGCTGTAATGACTTGAAGCAACATAAAATTGGTTCTACAGAAGGATACAATGATCCGAACATGTGAGAAACGAACATATTTATAGAAAATGGAAACAAAGGGGAAAAATATACTTAATATCAGGAAGAAATAGTTGAAATCTCTAGGGCACATAATGAGGAAATGTGGCTCGAAAAATCTGATACTCGCAATGTAGACTGAAGGCAAGAGCGACAGAAGTAAAAAAACGAATAACATAGTGGGCTTGAGTAAATGTATGATGGAACAGGATTTAGAATAAATTACAGAAAGACAAAATTTATTAAGAGCTATAAAGAGCAGGAAGTTATGGAGAGCCATGATCACCTACGTCTTGACTTGAACACGGTACATAAAGTAGTTGAAGCTGATTGTTCTATAATGTTTGCACCTGTTTCCTTTGGCAGTGCTATGAAGCGACGTCTTCCGGTATTTCACCGTTGTCGTATATTTCGGTTTTTCACTTCAGTAAACAGATCCCTAATTTGTTTAATGTTGTCAGAATCTTTAATAAAATCTTACTTGGCCCTGCTACATTCTTCATCTTCATCTTGGCTTGTGCACGGTTTTTAGTATGACAAGTTTTTCTAGTTTTTTCTAGGTTTTAATGTATTGCAGTTTTTTCCTCTGTTGCGATGGACGAGCTGTCTGGGGTATTCATTCTATCTCTGTCGTGCTTTTTTCTTTTTTGCTTATGATTACGATCCTCTTTGGATTTTATTAAACTTGCCATGCTATTTCTTTTATCGTTTTGTGCACAACTTCTACATCTGTGTTCTGCAGTTTTTCACTATCTCAGCGAGCAATTCCTTTTCTTTCATCAACTTATATATAAACTTTTTGTTTAGCATCACATATTCCGCATCAACTCTGTGCGTTAGTTAAAACTAAATACAAGTAGAGTTCAAAAGCGTCTCCGAGCCCTTATTATTCTCCACCTTTAACCCCTCTCCCACAAGCGGGATGTGGGAAGCCTCCCGCTAATCTACCTCTTCTTCCATGTAAAGTGAACGGACGATCTACATTCCCTGGTCCCTCTAAGGCAAACTTTCACGACAATAACACGCCATGCCACATACATAGTAGCAAACCACCGACATTTTCTCCATATGGTGTTGGGGATAGTAGTTACAGCAAGACGAAAAAACAACAAGTTTTATTAACATCTGTCTCTATTTCTGAGATGAAGTATTGTAAATATTTACACTACATTGTTCAGACTGTTTCCTCAGATTTATTGTCACATTCTCGACATTTCTGCCGTTGCATTACAACAAATATCGACTGACTATTACCGGAGCGTACAACGGTCGAAACGTCGTGAATGTAGCAGTAAAGATGAGGACAATAGTCCAAACAATGTAAATTCTGTAAAAAGTTTTATTAAATTCAAGCATCAAAATCTGGTATATTATTCTGTTAAGTTGGAATGATATAACAGACATCGTCACGTGATTTTTATTGCTTTTTTTTTTTTAGTATAACGTATTGGCCGATTCATTCTTCACTCTTCTTCAAGTAACCTATCCTTATGGAAAACGCATAGAATTTTGCTAATAGATGTTTCGACTACTGTCTCTCAATTTTGTATGAAGAAACATTATTGCTTTTAGAAATTTGCTCTGTAGCATTCAGCAAGTATTCTGTTGTCTTAATCTCTGGGTTGCAAGTCATGGTAACATCAGTTGAATGAAAACTTTCAAAATAGGTTGTGGAAAGACTTTTATTATTAATGCTGGGTTGCCGGGCAAAGATTGATTTACAATAATAGACAAAGGAGATAAGTTTTGAGATGATGATCACCATTCAGATACAAGACTGAACAGGTGTTAGTTATACTATCAACAAATCATTTTAATTTCGGTTGAACGGATGGGTCTAGGGGACTGTTAATGGCTTCAACTTCTATACTTAGACAAATATTGACTAGGAGATAAAAAAAAAGATGGCGAAGGGAAACATCAACAAAGTAATGCATTTAAAGTAAGATTTTAGCGTTGGAAAGCATTTTATTGGTTATTCTGTAAAAAGCTTTCACTTTTGAGCAGATATCACATTGGATGCAACTTTCTCTCTTTCTCACACAGACACGCACGCACACATGCACACACACAAGAATACAGACACACACACACGAACACACGCTGGAACGAATACACACACGCTGGAACGAATACACACACGCAAACACATACACAAACCCACATGCACCCACACGAATACAGACACACAAATACATACACAGACACGAGTAGACGCTTGAACACAAACACACACGCACGAACACACACACAAACACAAACACACACAAACGAACACACATACGAACACAAACACACGCATGACCACACACAGGAACACAAACACACAGAGAAACAAAAACAGAAACAGACACACAAACACACACACACACACACACTGAAACACACATACGCCGCACGAAGGCAGACACGAGAACAAACATGCACACACACACACACACACACACACACACTCACACGAACATATGTACGAACACACACACACATGAACACACTCATACGAACACACACATACATTAGATTTAAGATCATGAAAATGTATTTCTTTTTAAAAAGAATGTCCTTATTTTTTGTATATTTTTTTACTGATTTTGTAAAGATCATAAATGCATCCCGGATTTGTGATAATTTCCGTTTTTGTTAATCAACTTTATTCTTCACAAAATAAAGTACAATTGCATTTTATTCAATTTCCAATGATTTGTAGCCAGTCTTCAAGTAGATCCCCTATAGAATTTGAGTAAAATTCCACAGATTTCGATGTGTAAAAGTTCTTGGCGAACTCTTCAAAATGGTTTTCGAGAAATTGTTCCGTCAAAGCATTTTAAAGTGATCCAAAAATGTAACCATCAGCTGACGCAATTTCAGGTGAATATGGTAAATTGAATAGAGTAGACTAACCGAGTTCCATCATATTTTTGTGTGTTTTCCTTGCTACATGCAGTGGTTTCATGAAGGATACACATTTTTCCTTTAATCCACTGTGTACGCTGCCAATACTGTGGCTAAAACTAAGATTAGTCTTCTCCAAATATATTCTTAACGAACAAATATGTTTAGTAATTAGAAATATACATTCGTTATAACAAATGGTTCCTCAAAACGGAAATTACTTATGACTCAAAGTAAAAAAGTTGTTTTCATTAAGAGTAAATATTTGCTTTCGCTGGGTTTTATCTGATATTTATTTTTATAAAAATACAAAAGATCTGGCACAAAGCCTAACATAGGGTCTTCTTTACGATTCTATCTTTCAACCTAGCTAAGCTCAATCATTGATCTATTCGCACGAATATTTTTCTTGTCACCAAAACTTTACATTTACACTTCTCAGTCACACTTATTTCTTCTTTTTTATGTGCCATGTTCTTTCAGGACGTTGGCGATCATGGCTCTCCACTTCCCCCTATCCCCTGTAGCTCTCAATAAGTTTCATGCCTCTGCCAATTCCCCCAGACGACATTCTGTCATCCACTTGCTTTCTCTTGTCTGTCTTTCCCTCTATTCGACTCGTGAGTATCAGATTCTGCAGACCCTACTTTTTTAATTACGTGTATCAGAAACTTCAGCTGCCTCTTCATGATTTTAAGTATAAGCTTCCACCTTGTTTGAATCCTCTCCAAAACCTCATTGTTATCCATGATATCCTCAGCATCCTTCTGTAGAATTCAGTTAATCCTGTAATTTCATTATGAATTGTAACTCGTATCATACGTGCATGATTGATTGATTCGTTTTCTACGGTTTATCAACCCTTTTCAGGTTATTTAAAGCCAGAGTATATTTTTAGATTGGAAGAATTATTGGGTGGGGGTAGGTAGATAATAATGTTTTGTAATACAAGTCTTAATAATCAACCAATAGCAGGAGTGGGGAGAGGTGGATTCATACCTAATCAGAATTTGATAAACAAATAATGTTGGTTGGTTGAGTTTGTTTAGCGGCATATCAACACCTCTATGGGTTATTTAATGCCGAAATGTAAATATTTTGTACATAATTTTATAACTGTAACTAGAAATAAAATTTTCCATTTTGCTTTCAGGCTAAAAGATGTTTTTTAAATAATTTGGGGATAATAAAATGTATTGTTGGTAATGTTTTTATAAAAAGATGTATTACTGGTAATTTTACTATGAAAAAATCTTGTTGGTGATTTTGCTATAAAATGTATTGTTGATTCTTGTTTAGAGGTTCACTAATTGGCCATAGTTTGGAGCCTAACAAGTTCTACTATCTGTGGTCGGGATGGACCTAGGAACAACAGCAACTAAAAGGTGCTTTCACGCTCCTCAAAAACTCTATTCTCTTCATCAGAGGCATTGCTGCTGGATGTTGTTTATCGTCAAACCCAGGATGAAATAAACAAACAAGAAATTATAATATGGATAAAGTGGGGTATCAATTCTATATTTTAATCAGTATATAAAATGACATCTCACTTTGTGGTCACAGTAGTTTCAATATTCCAGAAAATGTAAATAAATATAAAAGACATTTCAGTATTTCATTGATAGATTGATTCATTTTTACAGCTTATCAAACTTTTGCAGGTTATTTAAAACCAGAAAATATTTTTAGATAGTATGAATTGTTTTTGGAGATAATAATGGTTTAGTAATACAATTCTTACTAATTAACCCATAGCTGGAGGAAGAAGATTCATACCTTTCCCCAGGGTATTTGCACGTAAGTTCATATAACTAACGTAAATGGAATTGGAACTCGGTCCTCCGATTAACCATTCTGAGACACTATACATTACACCATCAGTACATCCAAGTTGACAGCACCTGGTATACTCAGGCGGTCACCCATTTAGGTACTCTCCAGGCTCGACGTTGCTTGTATTACTTATATTGATATGGTATACCCAGGTTGTTCCAGTGAATGAACATTTCATCCTGAGATTGTGATTCTCCAAGGTCTATCAGTCGTATCCCATGACACCTCCAGGCTCGACGAACAACAATTTGTCTTGGGCAAATATACCTGGCGGTAACATCCCACTTCAGGCCAGGCTAGATATCCTCCTATTTGGAAGGACACCCTTAATTCCAACCTTAGGCAAAAAAAGAAAAAAAGAGCTAGACAAAGGGGAAAATGCTCCGACAACGTCACTTAGTAAATTAGAAGATAATTCACAGAGACTCAGATAACGACACACAACCGAGAGGAATGGAGGGAGCTAGTCAGGTTCTCAGCTGCGAAGCAACCCTACAACCATAGAACCATCCCTGTTCATGACACTGTCGTTAGAAACAAAGAAAAGAGTATTGAACTCTTATGTAATGTCAGTCCTCCTATACGGCAGTGAATGCTGGATAATTTTCTCACATACGAAGAATAAACTTAAGAAGACAAAAACTGGCTCTACAGAAGGATGCTGAGAATGCAATAGACTGAAGTTTCAGAGAAGATGGAAGCAAAAGGATACTTATATTAACATCACAAAACGACAGTTGAAATATCTAATGTACATAATGAGGGAAGAGTGCTAGGAAAATTTGACACTCAAAGGGCATAGCGAAAGCAAGGGAGACAGGGAAAACAGCGTATAACCTACCTAACGAACTTGTGCAAATGGCTAGCAGAACCGGGTTTTAGAAGAAATAACAAAATGACAAAATTTACTAAGACGTACAAAGAACAGGAAATTGTGGAGAGCCACGATCGCCAACGTTTTGAATGAACACGGCACATAGAAGACTATTTATCAAGTCACGTGATATGACGTCATATTTTGTCATCAGATATTCGTATACATATGCGATGGCAAGAAATATTTGTCCTCTAAAGTATATTCTATTTCCTTTTTCGTTTTTTTTTTTTTTTTTTAAATACCGGTTGCATTATATTATGTTTGACGAAGCTATTTAAAAAATGTATTGCCCGTAACATAATAATTTTGAACTTAATGTTGTATTCTCACTACTGACCTTCCAAACAAATATAGAAAGCGAATGAAATGTTCTTACTGCTTGCACAGATCTGGTTGATGTAACTTAATATAAACCACTTCAAGGAAACGTAAGTAGTATGCACACTGGGCTCTATGCAAAAACGGTGAAAAAACTATTTACATATTTGGTGGCACAGTCAGAATTATCAAGTATGGCCGAATCAGGTGCAGACTAAGTCGTCCTCGAAGAAATACTCAGATTACCTGATTTTTTATTGAACAGAACATGTTGAAACATACGGATCTCCAACCTTAGAATAGTCAACGCCATATATATATATATATATATATATATATATATATATAGAGAGAGAGAGAGAGAGAGATAGATAGATAGATAGATAGATAGATAGATTGCTGCTAAAGCACATATACAGTATTATACCATTATTATTGTTATATAGAAATAAAGGGTCGCTGCTGACATTTCAGTTTGAACATAGAACGAGTGTTTGTTGACATCACAAAATTATAATAGTATAGTGGTTCGAGGATTTTTTAAAATACTAGAATTTGTTTTTCATTACTTTTGCACACCATATATATATATATATATATATATATATATATATATATATATATATATATTGTCATCCACAGACAGACTCTTTCGCTGTATTACAGTTTATCAGTGTGGCTAGACGTCTGGTTGCCTCTAGCTAGGATCCAACACCCGAGTGAATCGTCGTCAGTCAGGGTTTCCACGACTAAGCTGTTGGCCCACGGCAGTGATGAAGGTGAATTTAAGTGTATTTATTTTTATATAAACACGCAGTCACTGAGAGAACTCAATTCGATTTAACGAAGAGTCTTGCATTATTAGCCGTAATAGTCACTGATTACAAACCCACAATTCCTCCCCAGAGAGCTCAAACGAAATAAATTTTTCAGGGCCATATATATTGTCATACACAGACAGACTGTTTCGCTGTATCACAGCTCATCAGTGTGATTAGACGTGCCTCTAGCTAGGATATAATTTCACCCGAAGCCATTAAGACATAGGGGATTACGGAGTGTGCGAGTCAAGGTCCTTCATAAAATCCAAAGACGGATATGCAAAGTAATTGGCCCCGATTTGGCATCTCGTCTGCAGTCGCTCTCTCACAGACGTGCTGTTGTCTCCCTATGTCTTTTTTTTACAAATACTTTCACGGTAACTGCTCCGATGAGCTGCTTTCGCTGGTTCCTAGACTTCATGAATTTAAGCGTTCAACTAAGATGACATCTCGCTCTCACTCCTTCACTGTCGAAGCTGTTAAATGTAGCCGTCTCTTCTACTCCAATAGCTTCATGTCTCGCACCTCTCGCCTGTGGAACTCCCTCTCCTTTTCCTGTTTCCCTGATAGCTATAATCGCCAACTATTCAAATATAATGTCAATCGACGTCTCCAGATGTCCTGATCTATCCCCTATCCTTCACTTCATCATTTCCTCTATCACTTCTCTTTGCTCTCGCGCCAACTCTCTGTAACCCCTTGCGTGCTAGTGGCATCTCGTCTTGCTTGGGGTTGAAAAATTAAAAACATTTATGGCAAAGGAAAACATTATTAAGGAGCGAGAATAATAAACGATCAGGAATTCAGAAGATAACAATTGACATTGCATTTGACCTTTACAATAAATGTCTTGCATTACATTTTTGAAAATCAAACTTAACTTGAAAGCAACTGTTATATATAGCTTTCTGAATTGGAAAATGTTGAGACCTTATTGCCAATCAAGTAATGCGTTTAAATTCATAAAATCTAGTTATGATAGAGGAAAGTTCATCGGAACACTTACCATGAAAGCATTCATAGAAAAGGCCCAGCAAAACTACATTAGGGTGGTGGGAAAGTGACTGATGTCCAAATGCAAAGCCAGGACTAAGAACATTGCAGAATCTTCTTTGAATTTTATCAAGAATCTCTAAATATATAGCAGGACCATCAGGCCATATGTAAAAGCAATATTCAAAACCTGGACGAAATGCAGACGTATAAATATGCAAGATAGATTCGGACGAGAAAAATGATCTCTTACGACACAGATTTCCTAGCAGAACACCTAGCAATTGATTCAATATAATCTTCCAATTTCATGTCAACGAAAAACTTTTTGCCCGAGTAGGCGTAATAAGTCACTCTCTTGGAGGCTAGCATCAGCCATGCTGACGGAATGCCCAAAAGGTTGACCCAGGCAATTAAAAGAGTGCAGTTTTGCTTTGGAGGCGTTAAAATTATAAACTATTTCTTCTCCCAGGTAGAAAAAGAATGGATTTTTTAAAGATCGATTACCAATTTGACTTTATCGAATTAATCCGACATACAGGAGCAAATAATTGTGTCATCAAATACTGAGTTGAGAACATCAAGACGATTGTTGAAATTAAGAACAGAATAGATTAGCGCCGGGACCGGCTGCATTAACACCGAAAGATCTAGAAGAGTGGCCATCCAAGAACACTTTCATTGCGCGATTTGATAAGATAAATTGGAGCAGTTAAGAAATACGTTCAGAAATACTATAAACTTTCAACTTGTAAAGAAGAGCAGTATGTGAAAGCCTGTTAAATACTTTCGAGATATTCAAAGCAACAACCCGAGCTTCACTATTATAATTAGAAGAATCAAATGGTTCATCGGATTTCTTAAAGACTGGAACTACAGAAGAGAATTTCAAAAAAGCAGAACAGCAAGAAGCAGCAAGGCATTTATTGTAGAGTTATTGTAGAGATCACAGGGGCCAGTTCAAGAGCACATTTCTTAAGGAGAGATACCATCAAGCTCACATGCTTGGGTGAGGGGATCCATTTTAGAGATGACAGCAGAAACCATGGATGGAGTTATATGCATATCACTCAATACAAACTCAGGTCTAAGTGTAAAGTCAAGCAAGGATGTTCAAGATGAGTCAAGAGTATAATTTAAAGAGAATGTACGAGACAAAAAAACGTAGTGTATTATCAACAGTAGATGTTAACACCGTAAACTGAGTAAAGAGAGAAGGGGATAGAAGACTTACTCTTTAATACACTATTACAGAGTCGTCAGTTCTCAGGGAAGCCTAACTTGTTAGAGGCTATATTGGGCCCCATCTACAAACGAAAAGTTAGACTTTCTGAGGACACGTTTACAATTATTGCCAGCAGACATAAATACTCGTCTGTTGCGATCAAAACAGTCACGCTGACACATTTGGAAAAAGTAAATCCTGTGGGCTATAGTTGTTGAACAGGTCCGTGTGAATCAAGGAGAAGATTGTGGTTTCACCTGGTATTTCTGAGAAGATACAAAAGCATCGGTGCCGTCTTCAACACAAGAAGAAATCTCTGTAGCACAATTCTCAATACGAAGGTGAAGAATATCAACCTAAGCGGCGTCTCGAACGAAATGAATCCCAGTCGGTACGCTCGTAACAAAAAGAACTTTTGTGAATAGGAGGTCCCTTTCTAATAGATTCTTGAAAAGAAATATTAACAGATACTACTGTGTGATCTAAGTTGCGATGCTCGACAAGAACAAGAAGAGGAGGTAAGGAATAAAACTAAAGAAACATAATCATTAGATTCATTAGGGAAACGAGCAGGAAAATTCACTATTTCAGCAAATGACTGAGCAATGGAATAATTGAAAGTCTGGATGTCGGTAACGACAGTAACTCTGTAAGCCACTTGACGTGATGAGTTTTAAAATTACCAATCCGAAAAATGTCCGTAGATGAATGTAGAGATTCATTTTTGTATTGTCAGAAAAGTTTAATATATTAGTCCTGAGGAGGAGGAGATTGATAGAGAAAAAGAGATAGCTAACAGAGTGCAATAACGCACACGAAAGAATCGTCTTGAGACTCACGAGACAATTCTTTCGTAATTGGAAGTTTTTTTTCCGAACTATAAACACCAAGGCCATGCATATGTATCCTAGAATCTTTTCCATACAGAGGAAGATAATCTACAAGAGAGAATTAGTCGCGATAAAAGAATTTAAATTAGTTTCACAAAGTGCGAATATATCTGGAAAACGTTTCAAGACAAATGTTTCTAAACTACAGATGTTGGAAAGTTCTCCATGGATATTGAAATAAAGAAAGGTTGAGAATCAAGTGATTTTGTATTTACTCGCATTCTTTTATTTGTATGACATAAGAAGTTTTTGTTTTAAGATGAAAAAGACCAAAATAATTATTACTATCTATCGTCTATGGCAATACAAACTAACCAGAAGGTTGTTTAACTTAAAGCATAATGTGGCGCCAATATTTCCCACCGGAAATACATACAAGCACACCTACCCATGCAAAACATGGCCCTACAAATACTTCAATATTATGCGACTGTTAGTCAGAGCAGCCTCTCTAAGCGATACCATCAGGTTCGGGATCTTTTCTACCAGTCGCATGCAACAACCAAGAACCAAGTACTAACATCCCAGGAAAAGGTGGTCCACTGGCAAATATTCAAATGATTGAATTTTAAATATACAGATCAATGTCTTTCCTAAAGAATGAAAGATACAAAATCATCTGAAACTTTGAGATTCAGTCAGCTTACCCAAACCCAGGCCATGAGCCTCTTAACTTCACTATGTTCTCTAAGTGTCACATTCCTTAATCTCTCTTTCCTGATAATATATCGACGAAATTTCAACTGCCACTTTCTAACTTTAGTTACAAGTGAGTACATGGAGAAAATTTGGCTTCAAATGTTCACATTGCATCCTACTGTAGTATCACATCATTGTTTCTTCAAGTCTCCTCTAAACTGCCCAGCATTCGCTGTCATATAGGAAGATTGATATTACATAGCATTTGAGCATGGTTTTCTTTGTTTCTGACTAAGTCTTCCCGTTTCTAAAACTTTGCTTAGCTTTTTGAAGGCATTTATTTTGATTCGAGTTCGGATTTCGTTGTCACATTTCTTTCTTTTACAGGTTTCTTTTCTTTTTATTTCCTTCATTCATAAAGAACTTTTTCTTTCTTTCTTCATTAGCTGCCCTAGAAATTTAAACCGTCTCTTTGACATCTTCTGTATAATTGAGCTCCGTTCATGGTATTCTCAGCATCTTTTTGTAGAATTACATCTCTGTTGTCCCAAGTCTCCTATACGTCTGTGAGGTGGGAGACGATTGTCTAAAATTCACTGACGTATTGGGTGATTAGTTTTACATGGTAATATAAAGACAACATTTTTCCTGAAAGGGTTAAGTTATCAGCTCCAACAGCACGAAGATAAAGAGAAAGACCTCATCGAATAAGCCCGTTTTCTTAATATCTCCATTTTCGGTTGTCGTTACCATTTACCTGACTAAAAGCGAATGAGTCATATTTGTACTTTCAATAAATGCATCGAGAAGGCAAAATCAAGAAGATTGATTTCAAAACCTCTGCTGAGGAATTAGAGAAAAAATTTAGTCAAATCGAGTCTCTTCCACTTGGGCCTGTTTTAAACAGCTGTCTGGAATTTCCGTGTTGATTCGGAGATTTTTTTTTCTAATATATAAATGAATATTTTGTTTCTGCTTTGATTTCCGTTTATTTTCCATTTTCCTTTTCTCCCATTTCTCTCCTTATTTATATCATGAACTCGATGTCAACTTTCTTTTTTTTCACTTCGAATTTGTTTTCTTTCTTTCTTTCTTTTTCAAAATCTTCTTCCTGCCATAGTCTATTTTTCTTTCTTTCGATCTATTTTTCATTTTTTTTCAAAATTTTCTTCCTGTCATAGTCTATTTTTATTCTTTCTTTCTTTCTTTCTTTCTTTCTTTCCAATTATGAAGTTTTCTTTGCTTTTTCATTGTACGCTTTTCATTCAGTCTTTCTTTCTTTTACATGTTTATTTTCTTTTTCTTTTTCCTTCCCTGATTCCTTGTTTCTTATTACTTACTCTGAATCTACTGTTATTTCTTTTTCAAAATCTTCTTCATTTCCTTCCATTCGTTCTGTCTGCCATAGTCTAGTTTTCTATCTTTCTTTTATACGTTTATTTTCTTTTTCTTTTTTCTTCCCTCATTTTTAAAGATCTTTTTCTTTCTTTCTTTCTTTCTTTCTTTCTTTCTTTCTTTCTTTCCTTCTTTCTTTCTTGCTTGCTTTCTTTCTTTCTTTGCTTTATTTTTCTTTTACTAAAGTTCCTTCTAATGATTAGAATGATTTTATAAAGGACGGAACAAAGATTAGAATCGAATCTTTGTTTTGCTCTTTCTAAAATCATTCTTTTTTCTTTATTTCTTTCTTTCTGTAAAGTCTATTTGCTTTCTTTCTTTTTCGAAAATATTTTTCATATTCCATCTTTTTGCTGGTTGTGTAACGGTCTATTTTTCCTTAATTTTCTTTTTGTTTCCTTTTTCATTTTCTTTCCTTATAGAAATATATTTATTACTTTTACCAACCAGCTTTTTTGTTTCTTTCTTTGTTTCTTATTTACTTACTTTAAATCTACTTTTATTTCTTTTTCAAAATCTTCTCCATTTCCTTTCCTTTCGTTCTTTATGTCATAATCTATTTCTCCTTCTATTTTTTTTTTCTTAATTTTGTCTATTTTTGTGTTTATAGATTTATTTTTACTTTCCCCTACCAGTTTCGTTTCGTTTCGTTTCTTTTTATATTTCCTTCTAATTATGAATAACTTTCTTTGTTTCTTCCATTACACTCTTTTTGCCCATTCTTTCTTCTTTTACAGTTTTCGTTTCTTTTTCTTACCCCTTATTAAAGATCGTCTTTCTTTCTTTCTTTCTTTCTTTCTACATATTTTGTTGTTTGTTAATTCCTTGTTTCTTTCCTTTCCTATTTACTTTTGAATTTCTAAATACTTTCTGTCTTCTTCCCAACCAAAACTCTTCATCATAACCCATTCGGGATATTTTTTTCTTTACAATAAATAAATAAATAAATCAACACTGTTGTATGTTTTCCCCCACCCGCCCCCAAGCATCCCAATCATGCCACTACTACCGTCATCGCCCTTGACAGATTTGGTAGCAACAGAAAAAAATGTTTTTACAGCAGTGAACTAATCAAACTGGAGAACGGGTATGAGGTCCAGACTATCGGATAACCCGATCGCCTGATTTTTCACATTCTTTTTGACGACTGCGATTGGACGGAAAAAGTTGTCAACATGTGACGTTTTTGTAGCGTCTCTTGTAGTTTTTCTGGAGCCAACCCCTACTTATTTTTGCTTTCATTCATTCATTCTTTCATTCTTTCATTCATTCATTCTTTCATTCATTCATTCTTTCATTCATTCTTTCATTCATTCATTCTTTCATTCTTTCATTTCCCTCTTTTCCTCCTCATTCCTTTCCCAATATTATTTTCGCCTTCTTTCGAATTTTATTTATTCTACCTTACAAGATTTCAGTTTTCTTATTTCATCTCGCCTCATCTTTCCATTATTCATTCATTTATTCATTCGTTCATTCATTTATTCCTTCATTTCACTTTGCATTCTATCTTCTTTTTTCCTTGCTAACAACTTTCACATTTTAAAATCTTTTTTATAGCTTTCATTATTTTCGCATTCGTTTCTTCTTTCTTTTATACACTTTCCTTTTTTATACATTCTTTCTCTCTTTTTCTTCTTTGTCTTGGCTTCACATTCTTTTCTTTATTTTCTTCTTTTGTTTAGTCTCCTTTAAAATATATTATCTGTTCTTTCTTTTCCCCCTATCATTATCCCCTTTCTTTCTTTCTTTCTTTCTTTCTTTCTTTCTTTCTTTCTTTAACGATAAATTTATCTTTGTTCTTTCTTTATTTTTCCTTTCTATCTATCTATCTATCTATCTATCTATCTATCTATCTATCTATCTATCTATCCCAGTCTCTTTATAGTCATCTATCTATCTATCTATCTATCTATCTATCTATCTATCTATCTATCTATCTATCTATCTATCTATCCCAGTCTCTTTATAGTCATCTATCTATCTATCTATCTATCTATCTATCTATCTATCTATCTATCTATCTATCTATCTATCCCAGTCTCTTTATAGTCATCTATCTATCTATCTATCTATCTATCTATCTATCTATCTATCTATCTATCTTAACGATAAAATTATCTTCGTTCTTGCTTTCTTTTTCTTACTTTTTTCTTTCTTTCTTAACGATAAAATTATCCTCGTTATTTCTTTTTTTTTTCTTTCTTTCTTTCTTAACGATAAAATCATCTTCGTTTTTTTTCTTCTTTCTTTCTTTCTTTCTTTCTTTTTTAACGATAAAATTATCTTCGATATTTCTTTCACGTCACCCTGTCTGTTAGTATCTAGTATAGTAATACCATTCCCGCCAGTAACTTTTGTAGAAGTTTCCCCGCCAGCATCCCCAACCATCATCGTCTCTTTTCTTTTCTTCTTCTACATTGTTTCTTTTTCTCTTTTTTTCCCTTCTTTCTAAACTCCGTAATTCTTTGCGTAATCTGATGAACACTTCGCCATTTCGAAAAGATATTGTTGACACGGCCTGAATTCCTTCTGATGAAACAAGTCAGGTTCGTATGCTTAGGAAGAATACAGGGGTGTCGGGTGAGAAATCCTACTGGTAGGGACACGAGACTTAGAGCTTGTTTACACAAATCCAAAAGAAATTTGGTTTTCCGTTTACGGGTCCGCGTTTTATAAAATGAAGCTGAGGGATATGCGGAAGAGGGTGAGCTGGGAAGGGCGAGGAATGGAAGTCTTGGAGAAAACTAGACTTGTTTTGAACGATCATTTCAACCAAATAGAAATGCTCTGATGGGGTAAATATGTCTTTCATCTACGATTTTTTTCGTCGTCTTCTCTGCGGTTTTGATGCGTAGTCAATTGGGGTTACTGGGGTCAGTTTATTTTTTGAGAGACGAGAGGTGGGCACTGGTTTCTTTGTCTGAACGCTGGTCCTTTATGGTAACTTTTTGCGCCCTGACCACTGCTTTACCGGTGGTAGAGAAAAATGGCGTAATGCCTAGTCACCGATTGAACAGTGGTAGAGAAAAATGACTTAATGCTCAGCCACCGGTTGAACGGTGGATAAACACTTGAAACTATTTACCGTGAAACATTACATACCAATTATTTGCGAATTTTGACTCAGGAGTTCAGTCAGAAGAGTTAAAATTGTTCAGGAACGCAGGCCTCGAAGGGTTGAAGTACACTTTTATTATCTTTGAAATTTTTGAATATTTTTATACTAATGTCCGTCAAATACAAAGTTTGTGAGTACCTCATCATCATAATCATCATCATAATTACCATCATCCCCATGACGTTCGTAATCGAAGGGTAAATCCAAATGCAGAAGCCACATTAATTCTTTTCCACAACGGTCTCTCAACAGCAGCCATCAACAATTCTGGTAGAGTCGTACCTCCATTTTGTGGACAATCAACCAGTTTTTTTGAGTTGGCGTCGTCTCCTACCTTCACCTTCAATGGTACCTTGCATGATGGTCTTGCACAGGCTGTCGTGCCTTGTAATGTGTCCAAACGATGCCATTGATGTAGACACTTTGGCAGATCACATTAAAGAAGTCTTACTCATGATAGATGAGGAAGTTTTGGGTAGACACCAGAGGAAAATCCAACCGTCGAAATAAAGGGTTCAGTTCGACATTTAGTACTGGTAATAATTTTTTATAAAGTATTTCTGGTATTAAAACCTATTTTTACACTTTCATATTGTTTTGACCCGAGTTTGGGGCTTAATTATTTGCCCATATCTGGGACCCTAACAGGTGCTACCACCCTGGTCAGGGTGAACCTGGAAACACCATCAATTAAGAGGTGTTTCCATGTTCCTCAAAACCTCCTGATCAGAGGCCTTGCTGTTGGACTTCTTTTTATCGTCATACCCAGGACGCCCTTAAATCTGCAATACGGGGAAATGTGTTGCATTCGATTCCCTTGCGGTAGCATATTGCGTTCTAGCATTAAAGGTCTATATTTGTGCAACAAAAGAGTGGAGCTGTTCTGAACATATGCCATGAAAATGACGTTACGTTAGAGATAGGCTTGTGACATTGTGCTTACGAGAAAGAGTCTTTCTCGCCTAAATGATTTTGAATTTCTCTAAATAAAGAACAATAATGACGAATGCAAATTTGCTCGGATTTTCTTATATGAAAATTTATACGACTTTTTTTTTTTGAGGAATCATTTAAGCATTTCTCCCTCCTGCAGTGTAGGCATTTGAATACCCGCCCACTTATGTTTTAGCAATTAAGTATCTCCCCAGGAAAGCAGTCTAACCTGGAGAAATATTTTGACAAAGTTACATATGCAGAGGGTGCAAAAGTAGGTATACAGTAATGGAAAACAGTGTGCAAAAATGTATTGATTATACAGACATATTGTTTTGTGCGTTTTTCATTACTGTATACCTACTTTTGCATGCACCTGTATTCTTCCCTTATATGAATAGATAAGTTTTTAAATCTATTATCGTCAAAATGGTTTTGAAATTTCCGTCTATACCCGTCGAAATTTTTGTATATCGTGTAAACTTTAGTGTTTAATCACACTTAGTGTTCAATTTAGTGTTTAATCACACTTAGTGTTCAATTTAGTTGTGTAGTCACACTTAGTGTTCATTTTAGTGTTTTGTCACACATAGTGTCCAGTTTATTGTTTAGTCGCACTTAGTGTTAAGTTTAGTGTTTAATGTCACGTAATGTTCAGTTTAGTGTTTAGTGACACTTATAATATTTAGCGTAATGCATCAAAACTTTGTTGTAATCGGCGACGAATAAAGGAAGAAGGGACGAGTTGTCAAGCATTTTCCCAAATTATGGTTGGCACCAAAATACTAAAACAGATTAAGCAGTGGATGTTAAAGTGACCAATAAAAAATATATACTGCAACTAGTAGAAGAAATGAACCTTGTTGCCTCAAAACAAATTGGTTTAATTTGTACTAAAATTTTTGACATATTCATTAATTGGTATCACCCCCATGCAAGGCAGTAAAGCGACTGAGACACAAGGGGTTACTGGATGTGGATGAATTAGGAACAGAAACATTTCTAATAAGCAGGAAGTGAAAAGAGTAATTAGGAGGACAGTAGATAGCGATTGAAATTGCATTTAAATTTTTGCAGATTGAAGTTGGCTGGAAAGCATGGAACTGGAAGAGAGCTCCACAAGCGAGAAGTGCGAGAAATAAACTGCTAGCATAGAATTTACGTAAACTTAAAGTGTTAAACTATTAGTGGAATTATGTAATAGCGTGTATGTTTCATGGTACGACATGGTTCTTGGCCTAAGCCAAAAGCTTTTCAACACTATATATATATATATTGTCATCCACAGACAGACTATTTCGCTGTATCACAACTCATCAGTGTGGCTAGACGCCCGGTTGTCTCTTGCTAGGATCGAAACCCGACTGAATTGGCGAAATATATATATATATATATATATATATATATATATATATATATATATATATATATATATATATATATATATATATATATATATATATATATATATATATATATATATATATATATATATATATGACAATTTGGAAAAAGTTTTCATGCGCCGTGTTTCGTCCCTTAGGACTTCATCGGACTAGGTGTGTTCGCACTGTAGCGACTACACATGCGCATGAACCAGAGACGCTGTGAATTTTAAATTAAAAAAATTAATCTTTTATAACGTGTTTTGGGTCTATATTATATACAATGTAGATTGGATAGCGTCGGTATCTTCAGCTCAGTAATTTATATTAACATTTTTGATATTTAAAAAAATAGATTTAACTAATTTTAAGTCTAATTATTTTTATATTGTATTTATTTTTTACGGTGTACGTATCATACATTGTCCCAGTAATAGCTAGCCATTGGTATTCGAGGATACCCATCTATTAGGACGGCGAGCCAATCCCTATTGCAGACTCTCGCTCTGGCACATTTGTGTTTGCTCAACATCTACAGAGCAAACCTGTGATTTATACTGCAACTATGCTGAGCAAACCTTAGTCATAGTTTCTGGCAGAGAGCGTGTTATCTAGGATGATCAATAATCTGAACAATACCAGCACACTCAAACCCTCGGTCACGATGACTTGCGACTACGTGCTAGCAGAGCTAGTGTTTCGTCTGCCCAATTTCACTCACAAGGCCTTGAGCAACTCGTGCTATGGTTTTCAGACACTTTACAAAGGTGCCGCAGCCTGGGATCGTCCGCTACTCCTCCAGACCGATAATATCAGGAAGTCTCCTTCCTGACAAATCGATCATGTTAAGATTCGAAATCCGGTCTCATATTTAGAAAAATTGTTTCAGTAATAATTTAGTAACAGCAGGAAATAAATTGAAATAGCCTGAAATATATGTTATATAATAACTGCAAATTTGAAATGTGGTTGGTGTTTTTTCCGTGGTGTATAAAAAGATAAGATTTGATAAGTTCACGAGATTTAATAAGCATCTGTCCCCAATCGCTCTAAACTTGTGTCAATCAATCAATCACATAAGTTAGCTGAACTTATGTTAAATTATTACACCCATATATATATATATATATATATATATATATATATATATATATATATATATATGTGTGTGTGTGTGTGTGTGTGTGTGTGTGTGTGTGTGTGTGAACTGAGAACGACTCGAATATAAATTCAAACCTTCATAACATCAATTTAAAATAGGGTTGTATAGCAATATCCTTTATTATAGAATATTCTATTCAAAGATGTATAAAAATGCTACACAAATGCATTCACTTTTCGATTTGTATCATTATATCACATCAGGCGTTAGTAAATGACTGATTATTACAGTTATTAGGATTTACTTACATACATGTGCTTCTACGTAGATGTTACTACATTGTATTATTATTTTTAGTTTTATTAATACATTACAATACAATGTATTGTTATGTTTTTTATTAAAAATTTTAAAAATCTATAAAAAAATAATTTATTTTTTTCTTGTTAAAATGTTAAAATCTCGTGCGTACGAGATTTCCGCGATATTTTGCTGTCATCGATGATGCATCTATTGATATGGCGCCTTAAAATTGGAATCATTTTAGGCTATCGTGTTTCAAATGTATTCACATTGTTTGAGATTTTTATGTGTAATTAAAAGATCGTTTTAATAAATGTTTTTCAAAACTGTCAATATTCAACTTTTAGTATTGACATTATTTACATTATTCGGACTATTGTCCTCATCTTTGTCGCCATATTTATCACAACGTTTCGGCTGTTGTACGCTCCGACCTTCTTCAGGTGGTTGGAATGTCGAACTGAATCCTTTATTTCGCTCACTGGGGTAGACTGTTCTAGTTCCACGTGTCATGTTTAATGGATATCAGTCATCATTTATCTCCTGAAAGTTCTCCACTGCCTTAACCGCGTATTGAACTCACACTTTTTAGGTCCTGTCACTAGATCTAACCAACGCCTTTAAATGCATTAAAAATTCTCAGAATTAAAAGTAAAAACGAACAGTAATAATTCGTATTCCAGATTAGTGAGTACTGTTTATTTTTACTTTTTTTTTATTCTGCTAAGCGTTATACATGTATGTATTTTTTAAAATTTCCATTCTCTTGAATTTATTTCACGTCTATAGTAAATAAAAGCGTAAACATAAAAAAAACAAACAAACTGAATATTAAAACAACAAGTGAATTTAAAAGAAGCAGAATATCAAATACATTTATTTGACAAAAATTTTAATATTTATTTATTCAAATATTCGAGCGTTTGTGTGTCTCCGGCTACAAAATAAATATACAAACTCAGTATTACCCTAAAATGGAAAAGCATAACTTTAGAAAAAAAAAAGAAGAATATTGAAGCAAAAAAATAAATTTACAAGAAGAAATTTAATTTTATTAATATTTTCGGCCTTCTTATGAAAAATATTTTTTTAATTTAATCTTTAGAAAATAAACTTCATTGTTTTTTTTTTTTGGTTTGTAGCAAACATAAATTACAGATTAAGCCCCGGAAACCAATTGGAATGAAAATTTCCATTTTGGTGTAAAGTTGCATGATTATTTCGTAATAATAGTAAAAGTGAAAGAATATCGTTTAGGAGTTACCGACAATCTTAGTTCGACCTCATTCACGTTTCATTTTGAATTTTTTTATTCTGTTAAACGCTATACGTGTACAGTGTCACCCGGATATAAGAGAGTTGTCGGGACTGGAGACAAAGTTTCTCATATCCGGGTTTCTCTTATATCCGGGTTACAATGTACATTAAAATATTCTATTCTCATGAATTTATTATCACACCTATAGTAAATAAAAAGCGTAACTTAAAAAAATGAATATTAAAACAACAAAGTTAATTTAAAAGAAGAATATTAAATACAATTATTTGACAAATATTTTAATATTTATTTATTTAAATATTCGAGTGTGTGCGTGTCCGACTAGAAAATAAATATACAGACTCAATATCACCGTATAGGGCAGTTTTGTGTGTGTTTGTGTGTGTGTGTGTGTGTATATCTATATATAAAATGAAGGATAAACTAAAACTAAAAAGCTTAAAGTGTGCTAAAAAGATTAAAATATGAAAGTGACAGAGAACTCAATGACAATTGATGGAACCTCAATACAATGATAATAAAATCTGTCTTACCAAAATGAATTTGCCAGTCATCAGATGTTGTTATGAACACCATCTGATGATTGTGTCAAGAATGAAACTTAAAGTAGTTTTAATTTGAAAAACACATCTTAATGTACATTTTATTATTCTATCTATCTATCTATCTATCTATCTATCTATCTATCTATCTATCTATCTATCTATCTATCCACTCATGCATATATAAAAAAAATAATATAAATAAATATATATATAAATAAATAAATAAAACGGCCGAGTGGCTTAGAACTTTCGCATTCTGACCATGAGATCCGAGTTCGAATCTGATCATGGTGCCTTTGTCAGAAATCGAACTGGAGGGATCGAACCCATCGTGCGGCACCTTTGTAAAGTCCCTAAAGAGCCAAGCCTTGTGAGTGAAATTAGTTAGACGGAATGCTTGGAAGCCATCGATAGCAAGCACGAATTCATAAGTCATCGTGACCGAGGCTGGCCTTGTCCACATTGCTGCAGTATAAACCATAGACCAGGCGTCCCCAATAGGGAGTGGCTAGCTGCCCTGTGTATCCTCGAACGGAGTGGCCATATATATATATATATATAGATAGATAGATAGATAGATAGATAGATAGATAGATAGATAGATAGATGTGTGTGTTTGTATTTATTTTCAACAAATTGTTCTGGTTGAGCGAAATTGGTGTTAAAAAACAATTATCAAATATCCGGGCTTTATGATAAGTTACTTGAAATTTTCATGATTTTTTTAATAGGGTTTTTAAGAAGGTTTTTAATAGGGTTTTTAAGAGGGTTTTTAAGAGGGTTTTTGCCAGAATTTCTACCCTGAAAAAGACTTTGAAATGCTCATAATTTTCACGTATTTTTCTTATGTATTATCATTATATATATATATATATATATATATATATATATATATATATATATATATATATATATATATATATATATATATATATACACACACACACACATATATATATATATATATTGAAATTTGGTTTGCGGATAAAAATAACTTAAAAATTAGTAGCATAACGAAATCATTTTGTTGATACAAAGTTACAAATCAATCTTGACCGCTAAGCTGGCACGTAATCAAAGATATTCCATCAACTCATCTTAGCGACGCATAATGTCGAAAAATTCATTATTCGCTTGTGGTGCGTTTTGGAGCAAGCCACTGACGAGACTTTCGGTATATATATATATTGTTTCTAATATTGATTTTTGTGTCGGCTGACTTTAAACTTAAACTACTCCAATTGAAGAGCCAAAATTACCAGTAATTTCCCGATCGAAAACGGATTACACTGCTAGTTTAATAAATAATTTAAATTTGAAAATTCAGCTACCCGATCTCATTCATGAGCATATGTAATTATATCAAAGTAAACATAATTTTAGTCCGATTATGTTCTAAAGGACGAAATGCGTCAGAGGCTAACTTTTCCCGCTTTGTCATAGATTTTCCTAATCCGCAAGGAAGCTACGGAGCTAGATGATGTCCATGTTTGACCTGGTCTTTAAATCAAACAGCACACCACTAGAACCACTTTTCACGGAAGAATGGAGAAAAGATGGACTCTAACGTGTACGACGAGGTCCAGAGATACCATGATTTACCAATGACGCAAGACCAATTACAAAGATATTTGGACAAACGATGGTGCTCCATTCACACAACCAAAAATTTGGAAAAATAATAACGTAATAATGTCGTTTTTTGACGTTAAAAAATACGTGAAAAAACGACATTATTACGTCATTATTTTTGCATCAACCTAATAGGTTGGAAAAGTTTCGCCAAGATTAATTTGCTGATTTCTGGACAGTGGATTTCTGGTTCTCTTTCAACCAGGACCTGAACCTACTAGATCAGGGTTCATCAACCTTTTGCTAACTCGGTGCCGACTTAGTGTTTTAAAATCATTCAGCGTCCCAACAGCATACGTATTTTTATACAAATCAATGTCACTATACCTGTTCTACAATATATATACAATATATAGTAATATATAGTATATATATATTTAATATATATTAAAATTGAAACAGTTAAATATCATCTTTGCGTTATAATAATTATTTTTTCGGACATGATGACATTTGCGGCTGCGTGCTATTGGAGATCGATTGGCATGTCGTGTGTGACACGCGTGATTTAGGTTGCACACCCCGTGCTAGACGACATCGTGTGGTGCGTTTTGGGGTAAGCCACTAAGAAAACCTGCTACGTCAACATTAATGAACTCATGGCTGCTAAGAAGGAAAAGTGGGTCCCAAATATCCAAAGATTTCATAGTTAACGATGGAAGAATTTCCTATCTGGAATTAAAACTGATAGAAAAGATACTGAATAAATGCTTCTTTTTTATATTATTTATGGCTTTTAGAAACCTAATTTTGTATTAGTTGGCCCCTGTTTATGTATAATAAGCTAGTTTTAAGCGTTTGTGAATTGTCCTTTCGAACATGTGTCAGTCGTGAAACGATCATAGTCACGAAAAGAGGAAATCGACGAACCGATTTCGAATTCTTACGTTCACGTTCGTATAAATACCTTTGGAATAAATAAGAATCAATCTCTCCGACCCCCACTTATGGGTTAAATAGAAGGTCTCGGACTCTTTTACCCGAGGCAACGATTCTGCTACAGTTGCAGTATGTATGGTGTCCCTACGACCCTAATGGGTTTATTTGTGTCGTGATAACTAACAAATGGTGGTATAATGATGAGAGGTGTCATCTTGGTGAAACGCGATAGTACTTTTTGTCTCATCTGCAACTAGCTGAGGTTTAAGTTATACCTGGAATATGCAAGGATAAAATAAACATTTTAAATGGACGGATTTTCAGGGGAGGGGTAGGATTTCAAATAAACTTTTAGGACGGGGTTTGAAGGTATCTGCTCAAATAACTATTAGGTTGGTGCAAAAATAATGACATAATAATGTCGTTTTTTGACGTTAAAAAATACGTCAAAAAACGACATTATTACGTCATTATTTTTGCACCAACCTAATAGAAACAGTCATAATTGGAAACAATTTAAACCAACTAAGATTCCTTGAATATATTTTACAAGTATTTGAAACACTTGAACAACTACAAAAATAGCTAAATGACATTAACTGGGAAAATCTCCGGGTAAGATTATATTGTATAGGAATAAAGTGACACTATTTACATTATTCGGATTATATTCCTCATCTTCGTCGCCATATTTATTACAAAGTTTCGGCCGTTGTACGTTCTGGCCTTCTTCAGGTGGTTGGAATATCGAACACATGCGGAGAACTTGAAGAGAGGAATTAACAGGAGATAACTGGCATCCATTAGACATGGCACGTGGTTTGTTGTTGTTATTGCTATTCTCTGGTACTCCTTATTACTGGTTCCCATATGTATTCATTTCTATGCTTGGTCGGCTCAGGAGATTTTTGTGGCCTAGCATATGTGTTGATTCCTTAAGTTTATGAATTTTCCAATGGTGTTCCTTGTCTATGATCTCAACCTGATCCCACAGAGGGTGGTGATCTCCATTCTCTCTCCATATGTAGTCAGCCACGCCTGATTTTTCCACTCCCCCTCGTGTTACAGCTTTCTGGTGTTCTTGAAGCCTTACCTTAAGGGGTCAGCCTGTCTCCCCTTTATATTTCTTTCCGCAGCATGGCAAGTGGAACTAGAACAGTTTACCCCAGTGAGCGAAATAAAGAGTTCAGTTCGACATTCCAACCACCTGAAGAAAACCGGAGCGCACAACGGTCGAAATGTTGTAACAAATATGGCAACAAAGATAAGGACAAAAGTCCGAATAATGTAAATAGTGTACATAATACCTCATCTCAGAAATATAGACAGATACCGAAATAAAGTGACCTTGAGGGTACTGGAGTTTGAACACAGATCATCAGTGAGCAAGCACGGACGATTCCATTATTAAATAAGTAGATCACGTGATCGTAAAAGAAACGTATAAATAGTAATTAGTGTGGCGTCTAAGTGATCGATATTCTTTAAAATATCCACTATACTATTTCTCTATACTGATCATTATACGAATTACTATTCGGCGATTACTATTTGAACAAGTATTATTAGTTCGAGTATTATTTGAAGACGTTACTGCTATCAGTATCTGAATTTGCAAAGTCTCGTCTACAACGAGTATTTCGGAAGTGATAACGAGCATTCATTGACCTAACGAAAGTTACAATGAGTAAGCGGCTAACATCACAAAAATTATACAATATTTTATTTGCACCGTTCTCAAAATGATTAAAATTCACATATTAATAACTATTTATTTATATTTTAAAACTTTAATTATTAAATTAAATGTTTGGTATTTCACTGAAAATTGCCCGATTTGACAGACGTCTGATAAAGTCCAGAGAAAACCAAAGGCCTGGATGTTGGCATAGCAGTAGCAAAGATGACGACATTTGTCCGAGTGTGAGTAATGTAGATATATATTCGCGTCAAAATTGCCTCTGAACAAGTGGAGGTGACTTTGTTGCAAAATACAGTTCCACAATCTTTGTCCTCTCTTCGAGCGAAAACTGCTCGTAGTGGTCCATCTTGGTATCAGATAAGACCTACATGTATGCTATGCAAATCACCTGAAAAAGAAAAAAGAAACAATGAATTCTTTAGAAAATATGAGCCTTTACTTTTGTCCCTCTTTTTGGGCCCCACAAAAGATTATAATTGTCTCCTGATAGAAACAATAAAAAAATTGTTGAAATTCAGAGATCTACGTCTCCCGTAAGAATTCTTGACATGGGAAGGGGAATCGATTAGCAGCGTTCAAATCCCAGTCTAATCTGTAGGCTTCAGTTTCGAATTCATTTTCTTGGAAAACGCACGGATCCATTTTTTCGCCCTCCGGTTATATAGCAGGGTAGACTGAACTTTCTAGAATTGAAACTCCAAAAATATTACTACGTCTTCATTTAGATTATTTAATAACATTTTTGACTGAGTTTTTAAAAATTAAGTCCATGTTTTTCTTAGATATTAATACATGATTATCTATGAACGAGATTTGATTTGTGAAATCATATTTGCCGTAAATGTTTCAAATTAGTCTGACGAGAATGTTCGTATCTCTATTACATCATCCCAATGACAATAAGTTACAATTGATGGTCAGCTCGGATGAATCATCACACTGTGGTCAGACGGTAGAAAAGTAATGATTAAGAACGAAATTAACATCCGATTCAGTCATCAGTTTTCCAGACCCCATCGCCATGTCCGTTTACACCCCGAACCGCCTAGAACGATTATTTTACAGGCGGTAAAAGAGAGAGAGAGAAAAAAATCAGACTGATGAAAATACCAATCTTAAGGCGTCCTGAAATTCCGGGCTCAGCTTATTTTGGCTATTCCGACGATAATCTGATGATCATCCTACCAATGACAACTACAAGTTCGCTTCCGCTATCTGCAGATTAGAGGCGCGTACTATGCAGCCGATGGAAGGACGTCGCCTTCCAGGACCTCCAGAAGATCACTCTGGCGTTGGAGGATATTTTGATGCTCTGCATAGACGGTGAAAGCTGGAGGGTTAAGGTGACTTTCTTGGCATGAAATTTAGCAGCAGCAGCAGCAGCAGCAGCAGCAGCAGCTCTCAAAAATACAGGTTACAGTTTCTTTTGTTTAGCGTCGATATCAAGTCATATCTATTTGAACATTTTTATGAATTCTTTCTGGCTTTACTAGCATAAAAGCCAGACTTCGTGCGGACATTTACGCTAGCTCACGTGGAGTGCTGATTGGTCTGAAACTAAGGAAAGCAGTAATGATAATTTTGAAGAAATTATTTTGATTTCCTCAGTTCACATCAAGGAACTTCAAAACCTAACTTAAACTCTGGTTCAGCCCAATTTCCGCCAAAAGACCGATTAGAGCCGACATTAAAAAAACCCCAAAAAACAAACAATAAAAAAGTGAAAATATTATACCCATAAAAAATATAACAATTTAAATGCAAATCCCCAGAAGAATAGTTGTCACCAAAAAACTTTGGAGTCGGGGATACAACAACTAAAAAAAAAGTGATATTTATAGTTAAATAAATATTAATATTATTAATGCTCTATTTTTAATATTATTTAATTTAATATTTTTTATATTGCGCACAATATATGAAAATATCTACTTTTATTTTTTAATCTTATATATATATATAGATAGATATGATTGCGCCCAGCATGAAACAGCTTGTCGCGTCTAGGTGTTGACTTCAATGTCCACTTTTATATTTACACACGCTCTATCTCTGATATTGAGCATTTCATCCCATGAATATAGCACACCTTAAGAGTATATTTCTTCATATATATATATATATATATATATATATATATATATATATATATGAGGTACTCAATTTAAGTAGAACCGCGCGCGTTAACCGAAATTAGTAATAAATTTTGTCGCTACATTTTCTAAGAGGATAATTTTCGAAAGAAATGGTAGAATGTAACTCTCGGTCGCATAATTAATATATAGATATATTATATTTATATATAATACTTTATAAGAAAATGATAAGTATACTACTAAATAAACGGACCGTTACTTAAATATGTGTATCCGTTAAAAATAATGCTTAAGTAATAAAACACATTATATGTAATATATTAAATATATTACAAATGTAATGCTAAAACACATCAAAATATGTTTGTTTAGGCATGTGCATATTATTAACTTAAAGCAAATCAAGGTTCTAACCGCCTTCGTGTTTAGCTCACTAGCTACTTTATAGTGAGTTCAGTCCACACTGAGTGACCGATAATTACGCCTGGTGCTAAAACAAAGTTAAATTACGTATTTTAGGGCATTTTGGGGGATAATGTTAACCGAGTTAATCTGCTTGATCAAGTTGGGAGCTCGATTACGGATGGCCTTCTGCCAGATTAAGCTAAGTATATAACGATACACTCCCACGACTCTACACGTTTTACATATTATTAATACATTCAAAAAGGTTAAAAAGGTTAATAGTTGATTGATATTCTTTGTAGATAAGACAAATTATCTATGGACATATATGTAATATGAGTAACTTCCGGCTATGAGTTGTTATTTCCCAGTAAACAATGACGGGCTTTTTTCTTCTCCTTTTTTCATTCTTTTTTTTCTTTAATAAAATTAAACCAAAAAGGATGTTTTTATTTTTATTTTCACCGTTACAAATAACGATGTCCATTTTTTTTCTTCCTTATGAAAGAGTAAATTCTGGCACTAGATTTAAAATGAAATCATAATGGCTGTATTTTAGCGTTAACTACATCTGGAAAGAATACTGAACTGTTACGTGAAATCTGTCCTTCTTTACAGCAGCGAATGTTAGATGATTTCATCAAAGTTGAAGAAGAGATTCGAGGCAACCTCAGAATATTACGGCTTTTCTAATTGGCTCTTCAAAATAAGACAACTAATAGTAAAAACACGACGTAATTCATTTTTCTCTACCACTGTTCAACCGGTGGCTGGGTATTACGTCATTTTTTTCTACCACTAGTGGTCAGGGCTCGGAGATTAAGGTGCTTGTCGACCTGGGTAACTTTTAGCGAATTTCGAACTGAACTCTTTATTTCATTTATGGCGTACAGGTTGGTTTTCGTTTTTTCATTACCCACATAGCTAACTTATGATTCATAGTTCAACTATACTGAGCGTAACTTAGTCCTTTATCTACCCCACCAGTTTTCCTTTTTTAAATTCAGAGTTGTCCTTCTCTTATACTAGCTGCCAACCATGGCTAGAGGGTTTAACCTTTCCTGCTATTTAATCCATAGTCGTGAAGAGAAGAAATGGATTAATGCCTTTCCCAAGGATATTTGTACGACAATGAATGTAATGTTCTCGATTGGAATTCGAACACAGCTTCTTCCGCGCCTCTAATCATTGCACCACCTGCACACCCTCCACTCTCTCATTTAGCAGTAATCAGCTTCTTGATTAACAAAGTAAATATTTCTGACAGAAGTCTAATCGGATGTGAAATCTCAAACAAATAATGACAAATATCCCATGAATCATTTAAAATTTCAACATTTTTCGCCTGAGGCTGTGTTTCTTAAAATTCTAGGTTTTTATTAATATTTTTTAAGTTTTCACTGAGAAATTCTTCAAAACGGTCTCAGTTTTGAAGAGTAACACACACACACACACACACACACACACACACACATCCTTATTCTTTTATATGCCATTTTTCTCTAGGAAGTTCATAGCTCTCCACAACTTCTAAGTCACTGTTCTGCCATACAAACACGTTAACTACATTACCCCTTGTTTTCCACTGCCTCTCTTTCCTTCAATATAACTTGGGAGTGTTATATTCTCGAATTTCTACTTTATTTGCTAGGCGTTCTCGTTATTTCAGCTATCTCGTTATGATTGTAAGTATACCTTCCTGGCTATTTCTATTTTCCTTAAAACCTCCTCGTTTCCCACATGGTATTATCATAATTCGTCCGTAGAACTAGATCTTTGTCGCTTCAAGTGTTGTTTTCATTTGTGAGATTATTCAATGCCTCATAGGAAATTAGATCTTACACGGTAGTCCTGAATTCTTTTATGTGTTTTTAAAGACATTTTCTTACCTCCTAATACTTTGCTTAGTTTGAAAAAATCATCTTTCACCATTCCTATACTTATTTGGATTTCTACATATATTTGTGCGTAATTTTGGTATTCTAACATAGAAGACTTCTTTTTGTAACACTGCCTAAGAAGTTAGGTTTCAATGAAGGTGATCGGTTTAATGACATTATGTAATGAAGCAAAAGTCGATCAGAAATAAGACGAAAACACTGTGATTTCATCAAGAACACTAAAACAAAAAAATTGGAGAAAGAAATACAAATGCAGAATGCATGATTAATTTGTTATTTATGGCTTATCAACACTTTACAGATTATTTAAAGCCAGATTGTAAGAATTTTCTTTAGATAATAATGATTTAGTGATACAAGTTTTAATAATTAACCTGTAATTGGGAGGAAACTGTGAATTCGTACCCTTTTCGAAGGATATTTGCGCATAAGGGAATATAACGAACTTAGGTATGATGTTAAAATAATTCAGATCTTGTACAGGGAGCCCACCGTCTGCATATAAATAGAAAACCAATTGAGTTAACAGAAATAGAAGGGGGCACAAGACAACGATGGGTCTTCTCGCCGGATATATTCAACCTCTACAATGAGGCTATTCTAAGGGAGCTGTAGACCTCATCGTGATTTATTATCGCTGGCTATAATATTAACTTACGCAGATAACAGACTATTAATTGCAGGAACGGAAAGGAATCTACAGGAATTCCTAGACAAAGTAACAAAAGAAAGCGGCAAGAAAGGACTAACCAACAATTTTAAGAAGACAGAATGTATGGTTGTCAGTAATCGGAAAAAAACCCAAGATGTGAATTACGAATTGGCGACATCAAGGTGAAACAAATGAAGAAATTTAAATACCTGGAAAGGGCTTGAGCAGAAGGCGGAAAGTATGACATCGAAATCCGAGGGTGTATTGGAATAGCAAAAGATGCCCGCGAAAACCTAAGCAAGGTATTAAATAAACAAGAAAATTTCGTTATAAACAAAGAAAAGAGCGTTGATTTGTTATGTAATATCAATCCTCCTATATGACAGTGAATGCTGGACAATTTCGTCAGATGAAAAAACTGGAGGCAACAGAATTGTGGTTCTACAGAAGGATACTGAGAATACCATGGATTGAACATGTGAGTAGCGAGTAAGTTTTAAAGATAATGAAGTAGAGTGGATGACGCAACGGTTGGTGGGTTGGATGACAAAAACAGAAACGTTAATAAAAGATAGAAATGGTAGGAATTAGTGGAGAGCCATAATCGGCCACGCCTTGAATGGAAATGGCACAGAGAAGAAGAATATGTAACTCACAATTTGGCATTGTCTCTTTTGCTAAAAACGTTACATGCTTTTCTTTTTACAGTTAATAATAGTTTCTTGCTTTACTGTCTTGTCAAAGAATTTTCATTCTATCTGCGTCTGTCATCAACGCAAACAACATCCGTTTATATTACATTGTTAAGTTTAGGCCCGCTGGTATAAAATCACAGTTGGATTTCTAGTTCTTGTTTAATTGTCATGCTGTGCAGGTCAAATCCGGTTAAAAACGGATACTTAGCTTAGTCCTGTTTCTATTTCTGTTAATTCACTGAACACATCCTTTATTCGCATTAAGTATTTTCATTTAACCGTTTGAGCCCTGCGTTCCGGAACAATTATAACCCATCTGCATGTGCCCCTGAGTCAAAATTCGCTAATAACTGGTATGTAATGTTTTCACATTAGATATAAAAAATAGTTACAAGTGTTTAGCCACCGTTCAACTGGTAGCTGGGTATTAACTCATTTTTTCTACCACTGTTCAACGAGTGGCTGGTCATTACGTTATTTTTCTCTACCACCGGTAAAGTGATGGTCACAAGGTTAATAGAGTGCAGTTTTGTTAAGGCATATTACTTAAGTATCAGAAAAGTTCAAAATAATGCCTAACACAGTCTAGCTGGGAATTAATTCATTTTTCTCTACTACTGTTTAACCGGTCACTGGGCATTAAGTCATTTTTCTCTACCACTTGTAAAGCGGTGTTCAGGGCTCAAAGAGTTAAGAGCATTGAATCAAAGAGAACCTTGTAAGTTGGGTGAAGAAGTACATGAAAACGGATTTCTTAACAATAAACCATGAAAATATATATAGAAAAGATACAGAGAGGCAACCTTATGCATGGCTTAGATGTGGGAAAAGGCTGAAAGCATATGAGAATCTAACTCACTACTCAAGCTCATGATCACCCAAAGACATGATAGAAAAAAGAAAGATCAGTTAATACTGAAAAATGCATTTTTACTCAAGGGCTACGTTCCTGAACAATTTTTAACTCTTCTGCTTGAGCTCCTGAATCAAAATTCGCAAATAATTGGTATGTAATTTTAACGGTAGATATAAAATTAGTTACAAGTGTTTACCCACCATTCAACCTGTGGTTGTGCATTAAGTCATTTTTCTCTACTGCTGTTCAACCGTTGATTGCGAATTACGTTATTTTTCTCTACCACCGGTAAAGCGGTGGTCATAGCTGAAAGGGTTAATCAAAGCAAGCCGTGACGCTAGTTCAAGCTATGAATTAAAGCCGCCCAAATATTAACGCTTCATGTTAAACTGAATTTTTAACCACTGAATTTTCTGCGCAGTAAAGTTTATTCGTACAAGTTTTGATAAGATTTCTCGTATATTCAGACCGGTTGTCGAAAATTAATAAATATGCTGTTTAATAAATAAAGGGAGCGTCTATTCAATTATGAGTATCCATTAAAAATAACATTTAAAGTGATAAAATCTGTCGGAATGTTATATAAAAAATCACTTCTTTAGAAATTGCCTTGTTTATGTTTGGATACTAAGCTGAGCAAACCTGGATATGACAAGAAACTACATCTGCGTCCTGGGTAGGACGATAGACTACAACCGACAGCAGAGCCTCTGGTCAGGAAGTTTTGAGGGACGTGGAACCACTTCTTGATTGCTGGTGTCCCCAGTTTCACCCTGACCCGGGGTGGTGGCAGTGGGTTGAGATTCCAACAGTAGGCAGGTGACTGAGCTCCAAACTGTGGTCAGGCTATTATGAAAATGTAAAAATAGGTTTTAATACCAGCAATGAATTTTTTTTAGGAGAAATTATTACCAGAAATACATTTTTGAAGAAAAAAATTACCAGCAATACGTTTTTGTAAAAAAATATTGCCATAAAATAATAATAATCTTGAGACATCAAATAGTCCATTGATGTTAATATGCCGTAAACCAAAAGAAATCAAACCAAACTAAAAAGATATGAAAATTTCCAGAGTCTATGACGAGAAGAATTTCGCTTAAATGTATTATTCAGGCTTGATCGGCAAACAGCCTTCTTGGCTGAGTCGGCTAAAGCACATTGGATTTAACCATTGTTCCCTCTATAGCATGATGTGCATTGGAAATGAAGAATAGGATTGCCATTTGTCAGGAATTAAGGCAAGTATTTCTGATAGAGTACCCTTATACGTATAATGCAAACAAGTTTATTATAGAAATGCATTATAAATGATTTTATTTCTACATTGTGAATACATGTTTTTTTTTCATGAATATAAACGTTATTTAAGAACGTACACGTATTTGAGTTGCTGACCCTCTGCTGTTTTTTCTTAATAACCGGCTTTGAGAATTGAGAATTTTTCATAAAGAAAAAAAAGTGTGCCTTCAACATGAAATCGAATCTGCATCCATTTTTTAGACACTAGCTCCATAGCAAATAAATTAAGTAAATGCACAATCATAGAAACGAGCATAAGACACGGATATGTCTTCTCGGTGGATTGATATAATCTTTACAGCGAGGCTATTCGAAAGGAACTAACGCACCACTCAAATAATAATAAAAAACAAAATATATCTCAGCATTGACAACAGAATGCCTGTTCACATTGGCAATTTAGAAAAATTCTTGTTGAAAATACATCTATACTTTTTCATGAAAATAATAAACAGAAACTAAAAATTCTTGAAGCTCTTTATATTAAGAAATTTATATCAAACCTTAATAAAATGAATTATGAATACTGTACGAATGTCTTAAAATGTTTACAGGTAATAACTTAAAATATCTAGGTTTTAAGTAATAGTTTATTACGAGAGGCTCCTATTAAAAATAAACAAAACTTGTCTAAATTATTTAATGAGACATGTCTTAATGAAAACATGCTGCTAACACACACACACACATATATATATATATATATATATACAAGTATAGGGTTGGTACAGATAGAATAAAATTCCGATAACCAAAAACACTATCTTTAAAAGAGTGGTCAACACAGAGAAGAGCAAATAATATTTATTCAAAATTATAACATATCCATGTGATATCATCATTACAAAAATTGCAATTTTGTTTCAACTCGTGTCTTATCAAGATATAGCCATTTTTTCAGTTTTCTTGTTTAAGTGTTTATTTTGGTTTTCAAAATTAATTATTGTTAATTTTTCCTCTAAGCATAATTTACAATTTTTGCTGTTAATATTGTATGAGTCTACTCTTTATATAATTTCACATTGGATTTTGGTGAGAGCATTGTTTTCTTTTTACGTCCATATATATTTTGATAGGCTTGTATTTCGTTCGAAACATATTTTGTGGCTATAATATCTTTCTGTAAAAGGTTTATGTAATTTTTTCGTTATTTAGGATGGTTTTGTATATTATGTTATTAGCTAAGCATTTATTGTTAAGTGTGCAATTTTCTTATTTTGCTGTATGCCATTGTTGTTGTAATTGTTATTGGTTTTGTTGAGTATCTTTTATCTTGTGCTTAGTTATTATTTTCATCACCTTATCCATGCGGCTGTAACTAATTTTGATTGTAGTTTTATTGATAACCTTTGATAATTTACTGTTTTTAGGGAAGTGTTTGTCACTTATTTTGAGGAATATTTCCTTATTTTTGTTTTTATTGTATAATTGTAGGGTGGGGGTTGAACTAAATTGTTTCTTTTTCTCTTGTTATTATTTTAATTATTCTCGCCTTTGCATTATAGTTTGTTTGAATATCTGCTGTTTCTTAGGGCTGATTCAGATATTTTTTTTATTTTCATTGAATATTTTTAGGCTACTTGAATTTGTTAAAATTATTTTATTTAAAAAAATAGGTATTTGCTTGAATGCATTATCGGGGGTGGTTAGAATTTTTGTTAATGTATATTCGGTTGTTTGTCTTTCTATACAATTTGTAGGTTCCGTTGTTTAGGTTGAATGAAATATGGAAGAAATTTACTATTTCTTTTTAATTTGATTTTATAAATAAGCCAAGGATTTTGAAGATTTTTAAAATTATTTATTTTTTATTTTAGTAGTTCTGCTGTTGCAGTTTCTTAAGATTAATAGACGGTCGTCGCTGTATAGACCTGTATCTTTTTTGTTAATAATATTAATTTATTGATTATGTATATGCGTATGAGTTCGCATTTACGTTGCCATCATAGCTACCCATTGTTAATCAAATTTATTATTATTATTATTATTATTATTATTATTATTATTATTATTTTATTGTGGTATAATATTGATTTTCGGCAGTGTTTAACTATATTTATGTTCTCATTAGGGATATTGATGTATTGTGTTGCTAAGTTTAATGCGTTGTTTAGTGTATATTCATTAATAGACTGGTAGAAATCTTTTATGCCTAATTATGTGAAGGAGTAGTTGTCTTTGTTACTAATGTTATTGTACCAATTGGTTGTTGCTTTAGTATTTTCCACTGATTTAGGTTTAGTATTTTTCTTAGTTTGGAGCATATTTTTCTAATATTTGTTTGTTTATTTTCCCAAAATTGCTTTATGTGGGGTTTAGTAATCTGCATATTGGTTTGGTCGGGAAGCTGTCTTTATGGCCTTTTCAATTTAATAAATGTTTCTAGTTTTGCTAATTGTTCTATTCTATTGTCTAGTTTTAGTTTTGTGGCTTTGCTTATAGCTTCCTTGTTTATATCCCTTTCTGTTTTGTTATTAGTGGTTTTGTAAAATTTAGTGACTTTTTTGTCAACTAGTTTATTGTAATTGTTGGTTCCCATTTTATAGATTATCCTGGATTTTTCTGCTTTTATAAATAATTTTTTGAGCTGGTTTTGCAATTTAAGAATTTTTTGTTGTAGGAGTTTATTGAACAATTTAGTTCATGTCACATTGACTGATAAACTTCTACAACAAAATATTCTCAAATTACCATATTAGGAAAAAGCGCACTCTCTTCAATTTTCAAAAAAATTCAACCTTAGTCTTGCGACTGCACGCTCCAAAAGTTTTTATCTGTTAACAATAACACACATTAAAAAAAAAAAAAAACATATTTCGATTCGCATTCAAAAAACAAAATAATAAATTCTAAAAAAATACTAAAAGCAAAATAATTTCGATGCCTGTGGATGACTGAATGTACAGTTGAAAGTACTTAAGAAAAGACCTTATACAGTTTATGACTACTAAAAACAAGGATCATAACATTCATCGAGTGATTTTTAGGTTAATGCAACTTTAAAATTTTGTTTGCGAAAGCATTTCGCCATTTTATATCATTAACTTTGCTAATCTACTTTTTGTATAAATGATTCATTGTAATATAAATTGAACTGCACCAAATATTTGAGATATATATATATATATATATATATATATATATATATATATATATATATATATATATAGTAGTTATGTAAAAAGCAAAACTGGTAGTAGTTATGTAAAGAGCAAAAGTAGATCAAATGGTCTATTTAGCAATTTCGACGTTAAAAAAAATTTAAGAAGGCAAAAAGGAAAAACGGAACAGTCCGTGTACGTGAGTCGTACAGGTAATCATCAGAGAACCAGGAACAGTTTCAAAGTTTTTCATAGAAAGATTTAAGAATTGAAACTCTTTATAGCATTTAAGTTTTAGAGTCATTTTTAAATCAAGGCGAATATAAATCTCTTGGGCTGGTTTTGCCGTCACTCCACTGACAACCAACATGGCTTCTGGTACGAATAAACAAATAATCATTGGTGGAATTTGTCATTATAATAATTGGCGCATAAAAAAAAAAAATGATTCACTTTGATAATTAGGTGTCATCACAAGTGTGGAATGAAATGTTCTTTTTGTGGAATGTGAAGCATTTATCCACCATCTGACCCTAAAGCTTTTTTTAGTGGGCCGACAACCGGAAATGTTTTTTTTTTCTGCTTTTTTTTTTTTGCTTTTTTTTTTTGCAATTCTCCTCACTCGCCTGCTGCCAACGTTTGATGGTTATCACATCATATTCATAAAATAAGTGTGCGTGTGTAAGGACATGATTAAAATAATTTGTTCGAGACACATTCTTACAAGCTATTGACAGTTAGTTTCTCATTACTTTGTAAATCTAGTTTTCAGCATGCTTTGCATGCGAAACATGAAAACCAGTTCGCAGTGTCATAAAATATATATCTCGAAAGCGGTTGACAGTGGTATTGTTTCAATGAGTTTCGGTATTTCTATACTTTCATGTATACAAGAAGAAGAAGAAGGAGAAGAGGAAGAAGAAGAAGAAGAAGAGAGAGGAGAAGAAGAAGAAGAAGATGAGGAAGAGGAGGAGGAAGAAGAAGAATAGAACATGAGTAAAAGAGAAAAGGAATAAAGGTAGAGAAAGAGAGAAGTGATAGGATAATGCGAAAAGATGAGAAAAAAGAAGGGAATTAAAGAATACAAAAGAGGGAAGAAGAAGAAGAAGAAGAAGAAGAAGAAAGAGAGGAGGAGGAGAAGAAGAGGACGATAATAATTTCGTTTTCTAACATATGTTACTATGTGAGAAAACGAAATTATTTTTGCACCAACCTAATATATATATATATATATATATATATATATATATATATATATATATATAATACTAGTAATTCTCCGTTGGAAAAATTTTAGGTTGGTGCAAAAATAATATCGTTTTTTGACGTTAAAAAATACGTCAAAAAACGATATTATTTTTTGCAACAATACCTCGGATAGCACAACTCGTAAGTCTATCAAAGCAAATTGGTACCCGAGTAAAAATTGTAAAAAAAAAAAAAAAAATAAAATAAATAAAGAACTAGAAACATCCGAACAGGGTGAAAAAAATCGTCCAGTTTTTATTTCAAAGAAAAAAAAAACCAAGCGAATAATAAAGCTAAAAGGTAGAGTGCTCAATGCGTTAAGTAGAACAGGGATTACCCTGAAGATCCGTTGAGGTGAAACCTAAGTAGGTTGTTTCTGGCTCTTTAGGAGTTATTTCATGCATATATATATATATATATATATATATATATATATATATATATATATATATATATATATATGCGCGGTTCCTAGTAGAAAGCGCTCAATATCAGTGACAGAGCTATCATAATAAGTTGTGTGGATATGAGTTCCGTTATTATTTACTTTTTTTTGTAAGTTTTCACGCTTTTGTGATCATCAGACAAACTGGTTCATTTTTTAAAATTGAGTCTATTTATGCTTGTTTGACTATGTTTTTTTATATGTTGTTAGACTATATATATATATTGGTTTCAACCTTTCGTTATCTTCAGGCGAAGATACGTGAAGATAGCGAAATCGGTTGATCTCATAATTTTCTATGCTTAAAAGCTCTATACGTTAAAATTTATCTTCTTATATGTGTATTGGACACATTTTAATACTACTGTTTCCTGGTCTAATTCAACCCTGAACTTTAACTGTATCATTAATATTATCATTATTATTTTATTTCCTTTGATTTCTATCAGTCAAGCCAATTAGGTGACCGTCCAAGCTTACTTGAGCCTTGGTGTTGCCTTACATTCGGCTTGGAAGACGTACAGGTATTTTTCAGGGTATTATTTAAGAAAGAAAAAGTGCGTCTTGTAAGCCGAAAAATACGGTAAGCATACCTTCTACTTGTTATTGGTAACTGACCACGAGCGTTGCAACATGAATTAGCAAGCTCCTATGTTAAGCGTATCTTTGTGATTGAGGTTATAGGACGAGTTGGCCACTGAGAGATTTTGTTACAGCCATGACATTGATAAATGTAAAAGTCGCAAAGGAAAAAGAGAAAAAGGCAAAACATTCTCCCCAGGGAATATTGTCTGTCACCAAAGACCTTCAAAAATAGAAGAATGTTTTTTTTTTTTTATCAAAAGAGTAATAAATTCTGAAATGTAAGAATTATGAGTTAAATGTCCGACTGCTGAGATGAAAAGACCCTATCTTTCTTAATCTGTTTCTTTCTTTCTTTCTTTCTTTCTATCTATCTATCTATCTATCTATCTATCTATCTATCTATCTATCTATCTTTAAGTTTATATATATATATATATATATAAGTATGAAAGACAAATATGTTTTCACACACACACACACACACACACACACACACATATATATATATATATATATACACACACATCTGCTTATATCTATCTAAATCTATTCATTTCTAACTTGATGTCTAACTACTGTTATACACAATATATATATATATATATATATATATATATATATATATATATATATATATATATGTGGGTTTGTGTGTGTGTGTCTTTAAATAGATTTACATTAAAATTGTTTTTGATATAAGAAAAATTAATATATCTTTATCTCATACTCTCTGTCTGTCCATCTATCCCTCTCTGTTTTTTGTCAGCCTCTTTTTTGTGTCAATTAATTGAAACAAAATGAATAATTCCGTTATTATTTACTTTTTTTTGTATTTTTCCAATGAAACATGACACAGTTCACATGTTAGCACTTCGTATGTCCATCTCATAAAGTCGTTCATTGTAGATTGACCACAGATTATCGATTCGATTTAAATCAGGAGTGTTTCTGGGTCAATCTATTGTATTTTGATTTGCTCACTGGTAAGGCTTAACAGTGTGTTCGTGCGACGTTACAGTTTTCGTACGCTTCCTTGGAGTAATGTTCATCGCAGAGAATAGATGTAGGACAACTAATCGGCAGTTGAGACAATAGTGTCTTGGCGAGATAAAAATCTGATGAAATCACGAATGACGCAATATCTTTCAATGCCAAACAATTTCATCATACACCCCGAAAATAGATTCACATTACTGCACATGACAGAAATCGATCTCACCTTGTCACTCCAGTGGGTCTAAAACTGACCGTATGGGGAAAGAAAAGAGACTAAAACTGTTGTTTCAATTAATTTGAGCAAGGTGTATTTGCGTACTAACAGCGTTTTTGTTAATAGCAACAACTAACAGTTAATACTTAACACTTGCACAAATAAGGTTAAATGCATTCGATGTTTAATATTTTGATGAAATCTTTTTCAGAAAAATCATCCTTAAACAGTTATAATTGATAAAGTGTGTGTTGAGTAGACATCTCTGACATTTTTAAACAAAGAAATTACATCATCTATGAAATCTTCATATTTCGTTGGTACATTTCAGAAACTATGTCTGCTAACTACATTTTCGAAGCATTTAATGGACTTTCCAATTCAACATCAATTCTTATGAACTATGTTGAAGTTTGGGGTACGAAAATAAACTTAGTAAATATAGGCACAGAAAAGGTCTCAACAAAGGATAATTGAGGCTTGCGTTTCGATGATAGAATTTTGTGGATTAATATTACAGCATGTTTAACTTGAAAATGGTTTTCTTGATTAAAGAGAATAGAGATTGGATTCATATCAGGCGGCACATTTCCTTTGGTATCACTTTCGATCCCTAGACAAGTAGGCATTAATTTCACTTATAAGAAACTAAAAATAAGAAATAAAATCAAACAAGGATATTTATTCAAAAACGTGTAATCACTAAATGTAACTTTGATAGTACAAATAAATCAATCATCATGGTTTAGCTTCGCAAAACAAAGATTACGAGGGAGTCTGTACACGTCGCTTGCAGACACCTTTGTGACTGATAAGCCCACTGCGGGACAGGCATACACGGTCGCAGGAGTTGCAGCTAAAAGTCCGGCCTGGGCTCAACAGCATAGCATTCCAGTGCTTCCTCCTCTGCCTCTTGTCCCTGAGAGCGGCCCTGCAGGTATTTTCAAAGGAGACAGCATGGTTGGTGGTGAGATGCCAGGCATCAATTCTCAGCTAGGGTTGATCATTGGCAATGGTTAATGTGACAGTCAACAAAGGATTTTTTCAGGCAATCTTTGAATCACTCTGCGGCGATATCCAGTGGAGAGCTCGCCGTACAATAAAATTTTAGGACAGCGATGATTGTCTATCCTGGAAACCTGTTCAGTCGAACGTAACTGGTACTTCAGCAGCATGGCCTCAGTGCTGGTGATCTTCGCCTTTTCAAGGACTTCAATATTGGTAACGATGTCACTCCAGTGGATATTAATGATTGTGCGGAAGCAGCGCTGGTGGAACTGTTCGAGGCGTCGTAGGAGATGTTGGTAAGTGGCCTATGTCTCTGAGCCGTATAGGAGAGCGGTGAGGACGATAGCAGCACAAATGAATGTATAGCTGGCCACTTGCATTCGAGGAAACCCGTCTACTACAAGGCAGCCAGCCAATCCCTATCGCAGGCGCTTGTTCTAGTGCATTTGTGTATTCAACACGCACATAACTCAACTGTGGTTTATATTGTAACTATGCCGAGCAGACCTTAGTTACAGTTTCTGGGAAAGAACATGTTATCTAGCGTGATCAGCAATATGAACAAGGCCAGCATGTTCAAGCCCTCGGTCACGATGACTTGTGACTCCGTGTTAGCTATCGACGGCCCCCAATGGTTCCGTCTACTTAATTTCACTCACAATGCTTGGGTCGACCCGTGGTATGGTTTTTATGCACTTTTCAAAGGTGCCACACGATGGGATCGACCGCATCCAGTCTAATAAAATCAGAAAGTCTCCATCCTAACAAATCGACCATGGTGAGATTCGAACCCGGATCTCATGGTTAGAATGCGAGCGTTCTAACTACTCGACCCATACAAATAAATACTGTGGAATTAAATGTCTCGTAATTGCTTAAAATGACTTTCTTTTCGTTTCGGGTAAAATATGCAGATATTCTGAAGTTTGCTTTCTTTTCTTTTTCCTACAATTTTTTCGTTCTTTTTTCTTTTCATTTCATTTCTTTCATATTTCAATCTGTTCTTTCATTTTTCTTTCTCTTCTAAACTTTTCCTTTTATTGATCTTTTCATTTGCCCGTTATTTCAATCTTCTTTCTTTCTTTCGGGCATTTTTTTTCTCTTTTCTTTCTAACTTTTTTCTCCTATTGATCTTTTTATTCTATTTTTTTCATTGTTCCGTTTTTTCAATCATTTTTCTTTCTTTTCTCTTTCTTTTCTCTTTCTTTTCTCACCCTCTTTCTTTTCTTTGTCATTCCTTTCCAACATATTTTCTCTTATTGATCTTTTGATTCTATTTTTCACTTGCCCTTCATTTCAATCTTTTTTCTTTCATTTGTCTTATTCTTCAGTTTCTTTCTTTTATTCGACTTTCCTTCCTAACTTTTTTCTTTTAGTGATAATTTCATTCTATTTTTTTCATTTGCAAATTTTTTTCAATCATTTTTCTTTCTTTTCTTTTATCCTTTTATCTTTTATTTGTTTTTCCATTTTAACTTTTTTCCTTCATTGATGTTTTTTTCGTTCTATTTTCTCATTTACGCATGATTTTCATCTTTTTTTCTTCCTTTTCCCTTATGTTTCGCCATTTTCAATGTTTATTTTTATTTTCATTATTTTCTCTGTATCGGTCTTGACTGATTTAGTTCAATTTCTGCGTGTCGACGAATATTTCATTTTCTTCCCAAAATTATTTTTATGGAAAGAAAAAAAACAGAAACAGATAGATTCTTCTTTTTAAAATTTAGCCTAACCACCGTCATGGCAATAACGTCTAGGTTGCGGGGGATGGTGTTAAATTTCTATTTTTTGCAAAAAAAAAAAAAAAAAAAAAAAAAATTACAGAGGGTTATACGATAAACATGTTGCAGATGTATGAAAATTACAATAAGGTAACTCAAATCCTTTGGAATCACAAAATATTACTCAGCCCAGAAAATCGTAAAGAAGGACAGGACAACTGTCTATATATCTGAAATGAAGTATTATGTATTTATGAAGTATTGTGTATGAAGTATTTACATTATTCGGATTATTGTCCTCATCGTTGTCGTCATATTTATCACAACGTTTCGGCCGTTGTACGATTCAAGAAGGCCGGAGCGTACAACGGCCGAAACGTTGTGATAAATATAGCGACAAAGATGAGGACAATAGTCTGAATAATGTAAATAAAGACAGGTAAATTAGAAGCTTTCTATATTAAGTTAATAAAATTTTTTGTGATTCTGGACTGCAGTGGAAATTTTTGTCTGAAAGATCACAAAAATATCATCTATGTCACACAGTGTGACGCCAACCGACACATCCATCCATCTTCGTTGAAATAAGTTTTTTTTAAAGCCAACAAAAACATTGTTATCGATATAAAGTTTTTAGGAAGTTTAAATAAACATATTTTTTAATGAGTTTTTATTTTTATCGGATTAATTTCTGTATTTTCGTTGAAAACTCCAAAGTTCGTGTTTTGTTTAACGTTCCAAACTTTTCGATTGGCTTCAGTGATTATCAAGAAAGAAAAGATTTCAATGAAATTCAAACTGCGGATGTTAGTATTCTTGTAATCATTTGGGGTTTTAAAACATTTCACTTGCCAGTTGAGCATGATGTAACTTTCTGGATTTTGAATCTCTAGTCTCGCGAGACGGTGACGTAGTGCGTATTCCGAGAAGGACAGGAACTAAATTTCATAGCGTTTTTAAAAGTGAATTTGAAAAACAATATTTTCAGCACCCTCTAAATTCCATACATTAAAAGTGTTCGTAGAAGGATATTGTCTTCCATCGGGACAACGCCAAACGTTACGTCCCTTTGAGGACCCGATAGAAATTGATACACCTTGGCTGGGCTGGGATGCCCTACTGCACTAGCTGTACCCATTGAATCTTGCATCTTTGGATTACCACTTATTTCGATCGCTACAAAATTCTCTTAATGGCAATAACTTCAATTCTCTGGGTGCCTGTAAAACTAATTAGACCAATTCATTGCCAACAATGATGCCAAGTTCAGCGAAGATGGTATTATGAAGATGGCAAATATGAGGGTGTTGTAAAATGGCACATATTTGGTTGAATAAATTCTTATGAGTATATCTAACTATTTGGAGGCTCAGATGGTGTCAGTAATATCGGCGCGCAAAGTGATTTAGGCATACCGAGTTCAATTCCCGCATGATTATATTTCATTCACTTCGTGCTAAATGAGGTAGCCACACGTATCCGTGGATAGCAATCTACTAGGGCGGCTAGATAATCCCCATTGCAGACGCCTGCTCAGGCACATTTCTGTTTGTTCAACACCCACAGAGAGCCTACCTGTCCTTAGAGTTTCAGGGAAAGAGCGCGTTATCTGGCGTGATCAATAGTCTGAACAAGGCCAGCACGCTCAAACCCTTGGTCTCGATGACTTGTAACTTCGTGCTAGCACAGCTATCGACGGCTCCCAAGGATTACCGTCTACTTAATTTCACTCACAAGGCCGTGGTATAGTTTTTCAGGCAGTTTCCAAATGTTCCGCATCCTGGGATCTTCTCCAAATCCCTTCATATTGATCACATCTCAATCACGTTCCTGACAAATCGACCATGGTGAGATTCGAACCTGGGTCTCATGGTCAGAAAACGAAAGTTCTAGCCACTAGGTCACGTGCCCCTACTTTGTGCTAAAGCTAATGTAAAAGGCATGTATCCATCTTCCTCTACCTGTGTGCAGAAAATCTGAGCCCTCTTCACTAAGGCGGCAACCAGTCTCGGAGAAGGAAAAACTTTGAATTCAAACCAGCTTGAATTGAGTTGGGCTTCATCAGGCTATCTATCAAGAGTCACAACTGCTGCTATGACTGCAGTAAGTGCGGTGCATATATGAACTTCATTCGTTACGGAATACACATACTGACATAAAAAATATTGTTTTTCAAATTTATTTATAAAAACGCTGTAAAAATTAGTTCCTGTCCTTATACAAACACAACTCTTTCTTGTAGAATGACTTGTCATAATTACAACCAAAGGGTTATAAGACAAACATGTTGCAGATGTATGAAAATTACAATAACATAAGTCAACTCCTTTGGAATAACAAAATATTACTCAGCTCACAAAGTCGTAAACAAGGTCGGTAAAAGTTATTTACATTATTCGGACTATTGTCCCCATCTTTGTCGCCATATTTATTACAACGTTTCGGCCGTTGTAGGCCCCGGCCTTCTTCAGGTAGTTAGAATGTCGAATTGAACCCTTTATTTCGCTCACTGGGGTAGACTGTTCTAGTTCCACGTGCCATGTTTAATGGATGTCAGTTATCAGTTATCTCCTGTTAATTCCCCTCAGAAAGTTCTCCACTGCCTTAACCGGGTATTGAACTCACAATCTTTGGGTCCTGTCGCTGAACTAACTCCGTTATCCACTGTGCTATGTGTTCATTAAACATGGCACGTGGGACTAGTCTACGTTAGTGAGTGAAGTAAACGGTTCAGTTCGACATTCCAACTACCTGAAGAAAACTGGAGAGTACAACGGCCGAAACGTTGTAATAAATATGGCGAAAAACATGAGGATAATAGTCCGAATAATGTATTAGGTTGGTGCAAAAATAATGATGTAATAATGTCGTTTTTTGACGTATTTTTAACGTGAAAAAACGACATTATTACGTCATTATTTTTGCACCAACCTAATAAATAAGGTACATAATACCTCATCTCAGAAATATAGACAGATATTACAGTGGTCCGTTTCTACTTGTTTCACAGTAGAGACCAGGAATCCTTTCCATATTATAATCCGATATATGGTCATTTGGTCAAGTTCTGGGAAATTGGTTGGGTAGTGAATTTTTTAGCACCCCCTTGTATATGCGTATGAGTATATAATGAGTATGTGTATGGTGGATAAAACAAAAGAATCGCTCTTTCATGTGACTCATACAATACATGGTGGCAAATAAGTATCAGGCCGGCTAAGTCTTTAAACAGAACCGTCACTAAGTAAAACGGTGTTTTTCCGATTTTATGAAAAAGAAAAACAAACTTTCCCCGACATAGCCTTTAATTTTTAAAATTAGCTTTTAGCAGCATTTACGCTGTGAAGAGGACGTAGATTAATAATCTAGAGCGAGATAGAGAGATATGAACAGACTGAGATAGATAGATAGATAATGAACAGAGTTATATATATATATATATATATATATATATATATATATATATATATAAAGAAATATATAAGATGTGTTATATTATGGGATAAAGTGCTCAATATCAGAGATAGAGCGTGTGTAAATATAAGAGTGAATATAGAAGACAACACTTAGAGGCGACAGTCTGTTTCATGATCAATCCAAATAAATACATGAAGTAATAAACAAATTAAAAACTGTTCCCGCCAAAATAATAGTTAGAATAAACTACAACAATCAACCCCAAAATTGAATAAATAGCTTTTATTATCTTCCTAAAGCAAAACAAAACTATTAAATAAGAGATATAAATAAATTTTTACTACGTTAATAACAACACTGATTAAAATAAAAATAAAAATAAAAAAATAAATATATAAGACAAGAAATAAAAATAAAAATAAATAAAAACAAGCAAAATAATTTAACCCAAATAAATAAATAAACAAATAAACAACTTCTGGTAAAATAACCGCCAAAATAGACTACCCACAATGCACCAATGACCCGTGTATATAAATAGCCGAGAAAAATAACAGCACTCGTGGTCTGACGATTGCATCTAGCATGAAACAGACTCTAAGTGTTGACTTATATATATATATATATATATATATATATATATAGTGTAACCCGGATATAAGAGAGTTGTCGGGAACGGAGAAGAAGTATTTTATATCCGGGTTTCTCTTATATCCGGGTTTGGTCTATTTTGTTTAGGTAAGTATGGCTCTAATTTGGGACCAAAGAAAATCTCTCTTATATCCGGGTTTATCTTATATCAGGGTCTCTTATATCCGGGTCACACTGTATATATATATATATATATATATATATATATATATATATATATTCTACGTATATCAAACAGTTACTTTATTATAGATAGATAGATATGATGAGATAGAGATAGATGGATAGATATGAACAGACTGAGATAGATAATGAACAGAATTTATACATACATATATATACATACATATATATATATATATATATATATATATATATATATATATATATATAATTATATTCTACGTATATCTCACAGTACTATTGATATTTACAAAGCTTTGTTAAATAGAACTAAAAAGGCTATGTTGCGCCAATCTTCTAAGCAGATGGGCCAATAGAGCTCGAAAATGGGCTTTAGAGTTGTTAAAATCATCCTCTGTTGGACAACTTCAGTCATGGACCTGAATAAAATGATTATTCTAGAATTTTACCTGCCCAACAAGGAATTAATTTATTACTGTTTTAATGTGCTGCTTCATGGCCCATTGCGTTAAATGTGCTTAGTATGGCACAAGGCTTGGAGTATAAGGCGTTCTGTATATACCAATAGAAATTGTATGCTTAGCTAGCTTGTTGACTATCATTCCTCGTTGTGAATCACTGTATATAAGTATTTACTTAGTCTGGCACAAGGTAACATGCGTGGATCGCCAATTATAGATTGAACTCACTACCGTAGGAATAGTCTGCGAATTTAACCTATTAAATACAGTTTTGTGACGATTTAAATTATTTAATTTTAGTTTTTAGTTCATCGCATTTGGCACCGAAATATGCGGGCAACTATGTGTAGTGGTTCCTCGGGCTGGCGAGTTTAACAAAGAGATGGTAGCTGCAGAGAGCTTCGATCGGCTGCAGGCTAATTCGTCCCTCAAAGCTGAACAGTGCATTCAGTGCAGTGATAAAACAGCAACTCTCAGTGACTTCAACCTAGACTGAAGTCAGTGAACGGGGCGGAGTCAAAGAGCAACCGATGGTATCAACAGGCACGCGTCCATGATCAAAGATTGAGATCTAACCTAGAGAGGGGTGGGAACCACCCGGTCTGTTTACCCAAGACGCGCCACGCATGAATGATGTTTTACTGTGCAGGGATTGAGGATGATGACGATGAGGATTTAGTTTGACAAAGTTTCCCCAATAAGTGGTAAATCTTCACGTGACATTGTATTTTTAAACGGTTTGAAACTTTGGATACAATTAATGACACATATAATTGTACCGATACTCTAAAAAAACTCCTCCTAACGCATAAGCATCAGTGTCCGACTGAGTCTGAATAAACAGTAAATGAATTAGCAATGAACAATTAAAAATCACGCTTGTCTCTTCAGACTGGCACGCTGAAACAGCTTTAAGGGCGCAATATATGAAATATAAAATATGTGCAAGAAGTGCGGAAAAAGGAATAGGTAAGCCATGTTCGAATTCTGGAGGTGTTCGTTACATTCATTTCTCCCAGCAGGACAGACTCAGCTCTCTAGCCACGGCTGGCAACCAGTATAGGAAAAGGAAAACTCTGAATTCAAAACCAGTATGTAGGACTGGCAAGGCGTAGACTAAACAGCCATTGCAAATGTCCTAGAGTTCATTAATTAACTGTGATTCGGGGCTGTGGATTCTAAAGGGTCTTCCAATAACTTGGACCGATTTTAAATGTGAATTAAGTGGATTAAGCGTCTAATGATTTTTTTTCTTTTTCTTTCAGATTTGGCGGACATTTGGGCGATATCATTTTTCACACATAATTGCCATGACTTAAATAATATGATCCAATAGAGAAATAAATAAATTTTCATCAATAACACTGATTTATTTACTGCTAACTTTGATCCGTCTTAATGAAACACCTTATGTATAATCCGTCTTAATGAAACGCCCTTTATTATCTCGACCTAGATCGAATAAAAAAATCCAAATAAAACTTATTCATTTTTAAAGATTTAGACAAACCTTTTGAGCCCGTCGTTTCTTGACAATTCTGCCTGATCCTCTGGGTCAAATTTCGCAAATAATTGGTATGTAATGTTTCACGGTAGATATAATTACATTACGTCATTTTTCTCTACCACCGGTAAAGTGGTGGTCAGGGCTCAAAGGGGTAAAAACAAAACAAATGATCAGATTAATCAATTTGTCTATTTTCACTCTCTCTCTTTTCAATCTCCCCATTACGAGTTTTACCTCGAAAGATATTTTTAAATTCGATCGAGTATTAAATTTCAAATATCGCCCGTTGAAACAAACCCCGGATGATTACGCCAAATTTCAAAATTAGAAAATTGTACTATCAGCGTTCTTTTGCCAAAAGGTCAAAGGTCGAAAGATAAACTTGCACGAAATTCGTTGCTATTCAATATTTATAATCACACATGACCTATCAAATTTGTGTTACTGATATGAGTAATTATTATTATTATTATTATTATTATTATTATTATTATTATTATTATTATTATCTGGCATTTCAAGTAGATTTTATGACGTAATTTAACCAACAAAGGTGGGTCATAACAAATAAACATGGTTCCTGTCATTCTTCAACCCTCTACATCAGGGGTTCCCAACCTTTTTTGCATTATCGCTCAGTTTCACATAGAAAGATTTTCCATCGCACACCTGTATAGTAAATATTCAAAGTATACCAAAATTACTTGGTAAAAGTTTGTTACTGGTTCGTAAACTGATTTTACGATGTAGTTGAAAATAACAAGAGGAGGTAACAAATAACATTGACTTATGTGGCTGCTGCTACTACCATAATAAAGAACAAACGAAAGCAAATTTGACCATTGAACAGTATATATATATATATAATTTAGTTTATGGTCAATGTCAGTTTTATGGTTAGAGTTAGTGTAGCGAATGTTCACAAAAAATTGAACGATTTTTTTCATAATAATAAAGTTAAATAGAAATACACTACTAGCAAATAATAAAAATTCAGCGAATATTTTTATTGTTTCTGGTCTTCCCTTAAATTGTATCCGAAAAAAATGTTATTTCGTCTGAAGAACTATTTGAATGTTAATGATCCTTCTTAAAATGACAGAAAATACCAAAATATTCGTTGTTTGCGAGGATATTTATATCTTATCTCTTGTTCTTTTATACAGGTTATTTGCATATATCTTTTAATTTTTTCAGTTGCTCATCGCCCACCCAACAGTTGAAATCACCCACTGGTAGGCGATATCGCCCAGGTTGGGAAACATCAACAGAACCTTTCTCTGAAGTCTGTCTGTCGTTTTCTGAAGTATCTCACTTCGAACCACAGTAAGAATTTTACTTAGCCATTATCAGTTTATGATTCCGCTTCTTCCTTCCTACATTAGTTAGCGCGTGTATTACGTCCTGCCACTACCTCATAAATAATAGACTATTCAGTTTTGATCACGAGCAATGATGGAAAAGACATAACGGAAACTCTGTTTAGATTCAATGAAAAAAAATCAAGGGAGAGATGATAGAGGAGGCGATAGCATTCTCATGTGTTTCATGTCTGTTTCAGTGAAATGGAAATAGTTTTCAATTTCAAATCTTTTCATTTGTACACCCTTACTTCTTTAAAAATAACATACATTCATATTTATGTTTGATATTTTAATATTTTGTTAAAGTTGCTAAACTCAAAAATATTTAACGATGCAACAGGAGAAATTCTCCTAGGACTTTAAAGTCGAGGATGTCGTAAGCTTATTCAATCATTGACTTAAGAATTAAGATTCATCAGAAAATTAAAATAGGAAAATCGTGAAATGTTCTCAGGTATTTCTGTTAGGTTTTTCGGAAAATAATATCCGGTTTTAGAATCAACTTTTATTCCTGAATTAATATATATAATTATTTCTATTATTTCTATTATTCGGAAGGTTGTCCTCCTCTTTATTGCCATATTCACGACGTTTCGGCTGTTGTCCACTCCGGCCTTTTTCAGGTGATTGGAATTTCGAACTGAACCATTTATTTCGTCCAACGGGGTAGGTTGTTCTAGTTCCACGTGCCATGCCTTGTCCGGATGTGTCGGTTCACCACTGCAGTAGCCAGCGTTGGTTGAATCCAGTGACTTGACCCAAACAGTTGTGATTTCAGTACCTGGCTACTGCAGTACTCGCGGAAATAAAGGGTTCAGTTCGAAATTCCAACCATCTGAAGAAGACCGGAGTGTACAACGGCCGAAACGTCACCAATAAAGATGAGGACAACAGCCCGAACAATGTAAATAATTAAAATACATCATCCAAGAATATAGACTCATATTTAAATGGTGTTTAAATCAGTCAAAATAGAAACGGTGAAGATCTCTCATTTTCTGCCATCGAATTACAACGATGTCTATGTCTTTACGATAAGACTCTAAATGTTTGGACGACAAGAAATTTTTGAATGAAATTTCTGCATCCTCTTTCCAAGGATGTTGATTGACTATTGCAGAAGGACATCCTATACAATCTTCATCTTTGAGACTCATATTCCCACTATGGAACTTCAGAAACCAGCGCCGTACTGTCCCATCACAAGTGGCTCCTTCATCCCATGATCTGATAATGTTGGCACCAGTTTCAGAGGCATTGTGACCAATTATTTGATTTTTGCAAGTATTTTCAAAAAGTGTGCTTTCTACCGAAAAAAACAAACAAACAAAACAAAACAACACCCCCCCCCAAAAAAAAATGGATACACTCCCCCAAAAAAAACCGCTAAAATCTTCTATACTAATTTATGGTCACCTGCTAAATTTTTAACCACAGTTTGGAACGTTCTAAAAAATATGAAAAGATACAATTTAATAATCAAAACATTCTTTGCTCTTCCCTCTTAATAATAACATAAATATTTTGGCGATAACATTTTGTTTTGATTAAGTTTGGGGCATTTTTTCATCGTGTATGCTCGTTTTCTAGCAAATCATTAGGCGGTATACACACACACACAATCTCTCTCTCTCTCTCTCTCTCTCTCTCACACACACACATAAACACACACACACATATATATATATATATGTTGATAAGACAGACTGACGATATTTTCGTTTGCCAAAATCGTCTATTGCCCGTATGAGTTGATTTGAGATTTTTTGTTTGTTAATTATTTGCGCTATAATAATGAATGCATTGACAGCTCATTTAGTGGATCAGTTTAATTTTATATTAATACGATCCACTTGCATCATATACCGACGGATTTATTACTTTTATTGTTATTATTATAATTATATATATATATATATATATATATATATATATATATATATATATATATATATATATATATATCAAGAGGAAAGCCTTTTTAGCCGATGCATTTTGTTCCTCGAAACCTTTTCTCAAGGACCCAAACGCAACAGTCTAAATGACTTTCCTGTTTCTTTTTATTAATATTGTCTTACACACACACACACACACACACACACACACACACACACACACACATACATATATATATATATATATATATATATATATATATATATATATATATATATATGTGTGTGTGTGTGTGCGTGTGTGTGTGGATTTCTAGTGACTGCAAAACCTTTCCCTTTTACAGGCAAAAGTCTACAAAATTCGCGCTTATAAAATATATTAAAAAAGATCGATTTACAAATTGACTAAGTCCAGATCTACCTTGTCTGTAAGAAAGACCACTGCGGTCACTTGTCTGACTTATTCTTTTGTGTGTAGACTCCAATTCATGGTTTATAAATGTTTTCCTTTCTCACCTGTGAATTAACTTTAAATGTATTTGCTTGCTTGATACTATTTCATTTTTGCCCATTTTTCTTTTTATTGCAAACCTTATTAATTCTGTTCATTGGACACTTGTGTTATTTATTTTGCATTTTGACCATGACTTCTAACTTATCAATATATATATTTGATAATATCTGACATACAGCTGACTTTTCAGTTGCAATATTTTTACAAACATTATTATTATTATTATTATTAGTAGTAGTAGTAGTAGTAATATTGTTTAATAATTCCTGATATGATACTTAAAGTTTGATAATTCCTGATATACTACATAAAGTTTGATAATTTCTTATATACTCCTCGTGGAACAGAGGACAGCAGCAGGGGATATTACTGATTATTCAGTTATTTGTAGGTTCTTTTTACAGTCATTATTATTATTATTATTATTATTATTATTATTATTATTATTATTATTATTGAGTGAGAAAGACAATAAAATTACACTGGGGTACAAATATACAAAGCCAAATATGCATCATTATTATTATTAGACATGAATCTATTGTGATTAATATCCTTGATTGTTATAGTCTTAACATGTCAAACGTTGTACAATCCAGTCTTCTTTAGGCGTCTGTCATATTCTACAAAATTCCCTCAATTTAGAATTTAACCTTTTAATAAATCGATGGTGGAGTTTATTCTTCATTTCATTGTCCATGTTTCGGTGTATCTCGTACAATGTAATTAGTATTTGGTTGCGACTATAAAATAAGAGATTTGGAAACTATTTCAAAATGATATTTTTAATGCCATGTCACATCAAGAAGCGATCATGGCTCTCCACATATTTCTTTTTTTATTGTCTGTGAATTGGCAAGAATTATTAGGAAAGATAGTGTAGTGGTTTTCCGTTACCTTTCCCACCATTTCGAATTCACACTAGTCTTTCTTCTAGACTTACTACTATCGAGACTTTTTTAACAGATAGACTTCGCAAGTATGTTAGTACGAACGTAAATGCAAAGTATTCAGCTGAAATTTGAACTCGGCACGCCTATTCTACTTTCTACAACGATAAAGGTCACGCAACCCTTCCATATCTCCAATTGGTTTCTTTTTAAGAACATCCTATTTGTTCTTATTGACTATGTTCTTTTGTCGAAGAAGATATATTTGGGACGGTTTTCATTCCAAGGTTTTTGAAATTTTACATTTTCTTCCACCGTTTTCCTATGTACAAATCTCATTGATTTTGCTCAGATATTTATTTTCAATTCTATTAAATGTTAATTTTTTAAAATTAAATTTTTAAGCTCAGCCTTTCGAAATAGCAAGGTTGCGGTACCAACATTTTTTCTTAGTCGTTCGTTTTTCACTTGTTCTGATGATTTTCTTATTGAAAGAAACGTTGACAATATAATAAAATTTGAAACCTCCAACGGATTTACACATACGGATTAAGTATCATTTATCCGAAATTCCCAAATCCGAAAAACTGCAAAATCCGAAAATTTTTCAAGTGTTAGTATGCTTTGCCACAACTGAAAAACAGCATGGCTGCCCGTAGCATGATCATTGTGTTGCAGCGTTACAAATAAAATTCTGATTTGTTTCACTTTTATTTACATTTAACTGAAATCAGAATCAATGTTTTGCTTTTATACAAATCCTATAGCTGTATTTATTGTAATATTTTAATCAAAACACGACATCGTTGGTAGAGACTGATAGCTTACCGAATTTTCCTTCTCACACTCACAGTGATGTCATCTATGATGACCCTATCTATCCAGTTTCTCACACCTGATTTAGAAGTAGGGTTCAGTGTTGCATTTTTATGAAAGTAGTGATCATGTTTTTGTACACGTACACAAAGTACAAAACATTATTTTTAAATGAAATCTTAATTTCACAACTGAAAAATTCCTATGACCATAACATGACGAGCACCTTTACTTGAATTTGCATGTACACAAAAAATATTTAAATTTTATATAAAACTCCTTTCAGGGTATATGTTATTTATATAAGACTCCTTTCAGGGTATATAATCTGAATATATTATAAGATATAAAGGGATATCGTGTTTATGCTTGGGTTCTATTCCCAAGCTGCTCCATTTTATAGATTCTTTATACAATTTAAATAACCTGTATTCTGAAATGCGAAAAAAACTGATAATCTAAGCACTTACCCCGTCTTAAGAATTTAGGATATAGGATTCTTAACCTGTATTACATTTTACATACTTTGTTTGAATATTTCATATCAGTCATTTTATCTTTGTTTCTCTCTCTCTCCCTCTCTCTCTCTCCCCCCCTCTCTCTCTCTCTCTCACACACACACACAATTCAGTTGAATACTTTGGAGAGAATTCGCGCATTTGTAAATAGTGACTACTACTGTTGATATTGCAAGACTCTCCTAACGGACTTGAGTCCTCTCGGTCACTGACGTGTTTAATTAAATATAAATAGAATCTTCGACTGATGCAAAATCAACCGGGTTTCGATCCCGGCTTGAAGCGATCGGATGTCTAGGCTCATTGATGAGTCGTGATACAGCGAAACATTCTCTCTGTGGATGACATATATACTTGACTCTCCCCTCGAATTCAACGTATGAGGGTGAAGCAGATCAGTTCCTAGGAACCGACAGCCCGACACTAGTATATGAGATTTGATTATAGCTGTGAAGTTTTTGTGCAGAACCACCCACAATTTTTGAAGGGCCGAATGCAGAGACCTGGTGCACTACGTGCCACAAGGTCCCCAAACGACCATCCGCAGGTTTTGAATTCAGAGTTGTCCTTCTCCTACATCAGTTGGCATCCAAGGCTATAGAACCCAGTCTGTCCTGCTATTTACCCATAGCTGGAGGGAGAAGAAGAGGATTTATACCTTTCCCAATATTAGCACGTAAGTGAATGTAATGGATTCGACTGGAATTCGAACTAGGCTCTCCGGTTAATCAGTCCAAGCCGCTCCATGACGTACACACACACACACACACACACACACACACATATATATATATATGTGTGTGTGTGTGTGTGTGTGTGCGTGTGCGTGTGTGTGTAAAGTTGCGTGTTTCTCGTGCAATTTTGAAGGTACATGTAATGTTGACATTTGTCAATTGAAATACGCAGGTTCAAACAACAAATCTTTAACAGTTTGAAAACTTTGATAATTGCGGCTCTTCTGTTTGTTGGTTACACATGTAAATGTACAGTTACTTGTTTATTATCCGAAAATATCTACTTACTAATCTCCATGACAACAGAAGTGGTTCTGTCGAGTTACTATGGCGCGTAAAGCAATCAATGGTCACGCTCTGGTAATCCCTTGAATAAAAGGAATCCATATTGTCTGATTTCGTTCATGGTTTCTTTTTGGCGTCAAGATATTTACGATTTCCTTTCTGAAAATGGTGACGTCTTTTTTTTTTTTTTTTTTCTTAAAATATTTTGCTTGTTATTTGATGAATTTCTTTCAAGTTATTTTCTATTTTTCTTCTTCAGGATCGATTTCTTTAGTTTCTTCTTTTTTTTTTCTTTATTTTTATGCTTTTTTCTGTTTTCTCACATTTTTTTTTTCTTTCTCCATTTTTTCCTCATTCTTTAATCTTTTTACATTTCTTTATTGTTTTTACAACTTACGAACATTTTGTGTGTTATTTAATATATTTTGGGTTGTAAGAATAATTCTTTTTTTTGCGTGTATGTGAATATTGTCGTAAAGGTTTCTGTAGAAAATAATGATTTACAGGTACAGGCCCCACTATTCATACATTTCCCAACAATATTTGCGCTGGAATTAATGTAACGAACACGACTGGAATTTGAAATTGACTCGGCGATTTCTCATTCCGAGCCGCATAATCGTTACACCACCCCGACGTCAAAGCTAACAGCGCCAGATATTCCCAAGCATTCACCCATCTAAGTACTGGCCAGGATCAAGATTGCTTAACATCGATAATCTGATGTAAAACGTGATATGGCTATATAAACGTAAGAGACAAAGAACAGACATAAACTGATAGATAGACAGATAGATAGATAGATAGATAGATATGGATAGACTGAGATAGATAGGTAGATAATGAGATTGAGATAGATTGATAGATCGATAGACAGATAGACATAGAGACAGATATAGAGATAGATATGGAACAGACTGTGATAGATAGGTAGACAGATAGACAGACTGAAAGATAGACACAGAGGTATACAGATAGATAAATAGATAAGGAACAAACTTAAGTATATATATATATATATATATATATATATATATATATATATATATATATATAGAGAGAGAGAGAGAGAGAGAGAGAGATAGATAGACAGACAGGCAGAGCTGTTTAGCAACCTCGATAAGGAACAGAGTAATATATATATATATATATATATATATATATATATATATATATATATATATATATATATATTGTCTGTCTATCTATCTATACGCAATCGGTCTTATATATGGTTGATCGTATCTCTCTATTTAGATCATTTCTACATACGATCAACCATGTATAAGACCGATTACGTATAGATATATATATACAGATAGATAGATGTGGACAGACTGAAATAGATAGATAGATTGATAGACAGACAGACAGACACACAGATAGATAGATAGATAGATAGATAGATAGATAGATATGGATAGATTGAGATAGGCACACAGATAAATAGACAGATCCACAGCAATTGAATTTTTAATTTGAACTTATAATTTTTTATTAATATATATATATATATATATATATATGAAGAAGAGACTGAGAAATTGTACATAAATAGATAGATATAAATTGTACATAAATAGATAGATATAAACCCACTGAGATAGATAGAAAGACAAACGGATTGACAAGGTAAGCAGGTCCCGCTGTTCATGTAAGTGTAAAATTCTGGCAATGTTTTTAAGAACATCAATTGATTTTCAGCCTTTATTTTCTCCAGACGTAAAATCAGAATAACTATTGTCGTGTATTGTTAATTAATCACTTTATTCAAATTGCCTATTTGATCCAAGTGAATTGAACGATTATAAGTGTCTGATATTTATACATCTAAGAACAAGAATGACAGTTTGTCCTTTTTTGATGTAGGGTCACCAAGTACAATTTGCCATTTATTTAAATCGGAAGGGGACTTGTGTGCTCATGCCTGAATAATTTATCTTACAGTCTCTGAATAGTTCAGTATTTACACATCACAAGATTAGATTAAATGATGTTTCATTGATGGAAATCTCTTTAGAACTCTTTCTTGTTACTGCGCCCAATATCACCGCGCCTGTTCTTGTCCAATGATAAAGAAACCTTAGAAACGTCTTTAATTATCTCCTTATTACTTAGGATATTAATCAAATGTATCATGTCTTTTAAAAGCTGTAAGGAAAATTCTGTATCTAGAAAAGGAAGAAGCACTTGACTTTTATTTTTAAACGCAATATTGCTATGCACCTTCCGGAAGTAGGTGATTATGGCTCTCCCCAATTTCCTTTAATTTATAATCTGCGAATTATTATAGCGTCATGAGAAATGTCGCCGAGCGATTCTTACATGGGTTTGAATTAAGTGGTATCCTTCTCCGAGACTATTTACCAACCATGACTAAAGAGCGCAATCTATTCTGCTATTTAACCCATAGCTGGAGGGAGAAGAAATGGATTTATTCTTTTCTTCAAGAAATTATTTCAAACAATATATATTTTTGAAGTAGATAATTACTGGCGATTAAAAATATATTTACGAGAATCCAATAAATATAGTTTATAAATGAATATTGTTTAAATCGTGATCACGTTTTTATGGTTAGGATATTACATCGAAAACATGTCAAAATCGCTACACAATTGCAGTCGTGTTTCGATGCCTATCAAATGCATCTCATCAGGTGATTGTAAATTACTGGCAAGTGAATGATCTATTTAGATTTAAAAGGAAAATACAGCCTCTATTTTACAAAAAAATATAGTAGCTATAAGATTATATATATATATATATATATATATATAAAGGTTAAGGGTCAGAGTTGTATCAGACCAGGGAACAGTAGAACTAAAAAGTACTGAATACACATGAGAAATAATAAGTAAAAATAAAAATAATATGTAGAGCTTTTAAATTTGAATATGAGCAGAGGTCAATTAAAATATGCGATTGCGGTTTTGTCGTTTAGAAACTAAAGCCAGACGAATCCGCGGTCGCGTATTTTAATTGAAGTGATTTTCAAACTATATATATATATATATATATATATATATATATATATATATATATATATATATATGTGTGTGTGTGTGTATGTATATTTGTGTGTGTGTGTGTGTGCAAATATATGGAAAACTAGAAAAGAACACGTTAGGTAAATAATTCGAAGTTCTTTATTATTTTTGTTTTTATTTTTAAAAAACAGTGATCAATACAAAAAAAAAAATAGAGTCTAAATTTATAATTATATATATATTTTTTAAATATGATAACTTCGCTACATAAGAGTTCTCATGTTTCAAAAACAAGAGCCAAAAACTTCAATATAATTATTAAAATTAAATTAAAATGTTAATAATTTTATTGGGGTTTTGGCTCTCATGAGAACTATTATGTAGGGAAGGAATCATATTTTTAAAAAAATAAATTTAATTATATATATATATATATATATATATTGTAACACTTTTCACGATGTAAATACACGCTACACTCTGATCCGTTATTTCCTTTACCAATAAAATAGTAAAAGACAATCTAAATACTGAACGTTACTAAACTTTATGTTCGTTATTAGAATAGATTTGTTATTGCAATGGGTAGCTAAAGGTACATCAAGTGAATATAAAAAATGAAGTATTCAAATATAATCTCCCATAGTCGTAAAATGTTGACATATAGATAAATGGAAGTAGATATGGAATGATTCGATGTCTGGTAGGTGAAATAAGCAAATGATTTGGCGTCTGCAGGATGAAAAAAAGTTTAAATAGCTTGTGTAAATCATTAGCGCTACATATATAAAACGTATCATGAAAGATCTAAAATATGAAATAGTTTTTTTTTTTTATCGAAATGTAATAAAACTGTGTCTAAAACCACTGATCGCAATAACACATAAATTATATTTGCCTTTAAAACTTGTTCAGTGAATACTTCTTGCTCAAGTGGCGGCAATTTCGCACTAACCAGACGGTAACTTTATAGCTGGAGCGGTCATTAGGGACTTCTTCGAAAACGTCGATGTCGCTGATCTGCTATCCTTAATAAAGGAAGTAGGATAGTAGTTCAAAATATTAATATCTTACTAGGCATGTGTTAGTTACAGATTATTAGTACTAGAAATATATAAATTTTTAAAACATTCATGGAACTGCTCTTGCTGCTAATTAATATTAGATGATTAATATTAATATTGTTATGTTATTTTTTATTTTCAGCTTTGTTATACAACACTGATCGACTAATACTCATTTGTACGTAGCGTAGTAGATATAAGTATTGTTTAGTCAAGTACTGAGTTCAAAGAGAGGTCAGGTGTTCAATCCCAGGATCTGGCGTCTCAGCTTCAGTCCCTTTCTCACCGCTGTAAGGTTACTCTTTGGCCTTTTCTATAAATAATTTCATGTTAATTCTTCGGATGACCTCTTCGCTATGGTGCCTTCAAATTTAAGGGCTAGACTGGCAACGAGGTCTCACAGTTGAGCTGGCTAGATGTAATCGAAAATTCTATGCCAACAATTTATTTTCTCGCACTTCTCGCTCATGGAACACCCTTCCGATTCCATGCTTTTCAGGCCAACTTCAATCTGCAACAATTTAAATGCAATATCAATCGCTATCCGCTATCCTCTTGATTGCTCTTCTTTTGTTCTCGCTCCTTAGCAATGTTCCTGTATCGAATTCTTCGACACCCAGCAAACCCTTGGCCTCGGTGTCTTTGCTGCATTGCTTGGGATAAACTCCATTAAAAAAAATAAGGTAGTTTATTAACACAATCTAGTTTAGCTAGAACGAACCATTAGCGACATCACAGATGTTAAGTTGCGTCTGGTTCCCTAACTCCCCAGACTTCACCCCTCTTGATTATTATGTGTTGTAAGACCAACAAAACTTCCTCAAATACCAAAGATGAACTGAAGGCAAGGATTATGTCAGCATTCACCTACTTAAATAAGTGTTAAAAATAGTTTCAGACTATTATTTTTAGTGGCGGTGTATTTTGACTCAGACCTTCTGAGGCTGACCTTTGAGGTCAGATGGTAGACACAATATGGCGTGTCATTGGTTGAATATAAAATTACCAGCATTCACGATGAGAGGTTAACTATTCTTTGTAGGGGTAGAATACCGTAGACTCGATGAAGGACAGAGGATTAATAAGAGGGGCAAAAATAAGTCAATAATCAACATACGTATAAGATATTCTATATCAGCCAAAATAATGGCTACCTGATGGTGTTCACAGTATATTTGGTCGAAACGTCGTGTCTATAATAGTAGCCATAAGGACAAAGATGCGAAGAATTAAGTCAAAGTTTAGTCATGGATACAAATAAAGACAGATTTTGATATTGAAAGACCTAAGAAGCACTAATAAATATACCATCAGACGTTAAATATAAAGTCTCCAAATAGGAGTTCATTAGACATGTGCTACAGTCAACAACATAGGCACGTGGCCGAGTGGTTAGAACGCTCGCATTCTGACCATGAGATTCGGGTTCCATTCTCATACTGGTCGATTTGTTAGGAAGGAGATGTTATCTTACTTTTGGAAAGTGCCTGAAAACCATACCACTGGTTGACTCAAGCTTTGTGAGTGAAATTGGGTAGACGGAACCCTTGGGGACCGTCGATAGCTGTGCTAGCACGAAGTCATCGTGGCTGAGGTTTTGAGCGTGCTGGCCTTGTTCAAATTGTTGATCACGCTAGATAACAGAAACTGGGGAAGAGCGTGTTATCTAGCATGATTACAGTATAAACCACAGAGCAGGCGTCTGCAATAGGGATCGACTAGCCGCCCTAGTAGATGGGTGTCCTCGAATACGAGTGGCCAGCTATACATACTATAGTGTCAATCACTTGAATCAGGTAAGAGTGTAAAATAACCAACATCAGCGGAAAAAAACGCAATAATGAACATCTATCCCATATCAACCAAAATAGCGGGCACTGAACGAAATGTTGTGCCTATAGTAATATCTATAACAACCAAGATGGAGATAATAATTTACTTAAGTATATTGACAATTACTTATCTAAAATAAATGAAATTCTAAAATTATCTAATTAAATAAAAACGAGGGTGAAATGTAACACCAACTAAACAAATAGTCAAATTTAAAGTTTAGTTTTAACAACACGATTTGTAAACTGTACACATATATATGATAGAATGATAATTTAAAAATATGTCCTTTTGGAAGCAAATATTTACGTTGGCGGTTAGTCGATACGTTTTTTTTTTGTCTGTGAATAAATTCTGATGCACTCGTTGAACTTTTCCCTTTGCTTGCATTGAGTCAATACTCGGAACGACTGGTGTGCGTCTATTAACACTCGGGTGTACATAATTATTAATGTGACAGATATTCCAAGCAGAGAGAAAGATAGAACGAAAGAAAGGCAGAGAAAATTGAGAAAAAGAGAGAGGGGAAAAAGAGAGTTAGAGAGAGCATAAGAAAGAGAAAAAGATAGATAACGAGAAAGAGAAAAAGAGAGAGAAAGTAAAAGATAATGAAAGAGACAAAGAATGTCAAGTATGAAAGGAAAGAGAGTGAGAGAGAGATAGAGAGAGAGAGAGAGAGAGAGAGAAGAGAAGGTACAGAAAGTAAGAGAGAGAAAGATCGACTGATTCGTTCAATCAGTGAGGGTGAGAAAAATAGAGAGCGAAGGGGAATCCACACAAACTCACGCTCGTGTGCGCGCGCACACACACGCATACACACACGCACACACACACGCACACACAGAGAAAGAGAGTGAAAGAGAAAGAGAGAGAGAGTAAAAGAGAAGAGAATCGTGCGAAAGTAAGAGAGAAAAAGAATGAAAGAAAAAAGCGAAGTGAGAGAGAAAGTGAGAGGGTGAGGAAAATACAGAGCGGACAGGAATCTATATATGTACCCTCACATATGCATAACCCTCTTCATCCGCTATAATCATCATCCTTTCCCAAGTCAATCAGATGGGTAGGCTTTTCAGCGACGCCCACTGGGATCGCTTCTCCAGACCGAGAACGTCGAGAAGTCAGCTTCCAGACAAATCGTCCATAGTTAGATTCGAAACCGGCTCTCATAGGCGGAACATTTTAATCATGTCTTTGGTGTTGGTCGCGCTTAGCCTTGGTACAAGTTTTCGAGCTTGCCACCAAGAGTGGCCCTTATAAGGAGTTTCGAACTGCCGACTGCATCCTTCTCACAGTAAATGGATCACGCAAGTCCCTCCACTACGACAAGGAGCCACCATGAGAGGTAGAAACATGGAAACTTAAATGCATAAAGACCCATATACACGGTGCAATTGATAAATTGCCGCCTAATTTAGGCCAAGATGAAAATAACACTGGCATCTGATTTTGACAGATACATTTACCAAAATTACATAAAAAATATCTTGTAATACTAAAGAGTTAATTTATGCAATAAAATCGCCACTGCCTTCAACCACGCCATCTAGAAGACTTCGGAATCTCTTGCAATTCTTCTGGGCGGTCTCGTGTTGTATAGCCTCCTCATTCTGGGGGGTCTCTTGGTCACTGCACCAATTAATATAATGTTGTATAGCCTCTTCTGGGTTCTCTTGAGGCGACGGTATTGATTCACTGGTAACGTTGCTTTCTTTCTCGACCGTTGACCGCCAGTTGTTTTGTTCGGAGATAAAAGAGAACATCAACAAAAGGGATTTTAAATCTTACTAGTCTATTAACCATGTCGACGGTTACAACTTCTATCAAGTGGGAGTTACTACACCCTCTATTGGGGAGCCGCTTTCAAACACGAAAATCTCATCCGTCAATTTCTTTTGACATGTAACAACCAACTCTCGAAAGTGGGTGGAGGGGGTTTGCACAAACGCAATTTAACAGGTCCAAACAACACCGAAAAACTCATTCCCTCGTTCTACTCAACCAATCAAAATTGACATCCTTATTTTGTCTACCATCTGACTTCAAAGATCAGTCTCAGAAGGTCTGAGCCAAAATACACTGCCGCTAAAAATAAAAATTCTGGAACTATTATTTAACACTTGTTTCAGCTGGTTAATGCCGCCATAATCCTTGCCTTTAATTCATCGTTGATGCTAGAAGGAGTTTTCTTGGTCTCTCGCTCAACTATGCCCAACACATAATAACCAAGAGGGTTGCAGTCTGGAGAGTCAATTGTGTATCATGGTGCAGATTCCTGTTGCCAGATATAGGGTCTTGCAGCAGCCACCCTCTTGAACCAGGACAGCACTAGCTCGTCAAGACACTGGCTGTAAGCTTCTGTGTTGAGTCTGAGGCCCCGTAAGATGAGGAATGGAGGCATCGCCATCACTAGTGATCACTCCAAACCCCATGATGCTGACTGGATATATCATACAACTCTTTCCGAATCATCTGCACTGTCCTCGTATTGACACTCAAACACTCTAAAATTTTCATATTGAAGCTTCCGACGCGAATGCCAAACTGCAGCATACCGTTTTCAAATTTCTGCCGCAGTGAATTGCGTCATAGTGCTCTTTTTCTCACAGACGATGTCCAACTGATTTTACTATACTGTGCATTCGACAAAATAAAAAAAACAAACACCACTCACAAGGTGAAATTAAAAATATAAAATGGCGACAATTTACCCATTGCACCACGTATATATATATATATATATATATATATATATATATATATATATATATATATATATATATCATTATTCGCGGTCATAATTCTAATAATATATGTAGATGACTTAGTGTTGATAGCAGACACGGAATGTAAGCTACAATCACTCCTACAGAAGGTAGTAAAGAAAAACGAGAAGAAAGCACTTAAAATCAATTGTAAGAAGGTAGAATGTATGGTTGCTAACAAAAGGGACATCCTAACATGTAAATTACAAATTGGGGATACCAAAATCCAGCAAGCACTAAAATGTAAATATATAGAAAATGTTTTAACAGAGAGTGGTAAAAGTGTCATCGGAAACGCACTGAGACAACGAAAGATGCCTTCCAAAAGCTAAGTAAATTATTAAGAAAGAAGAAAATGTTGGATCAAAAAATAGGAAAATTTCGTTAGAAATAAAGAAAACAATAGTGAACTGTTATGTAATATTGGTAGTGCTATATGGCAGTGAATAATGGAAAACCTTTATAGATAAAGAAGAGACTTGAGGCAACAGAAATTTTGTCCTACAGAAGGATGATACGAATACCATGGGCCAAATATATGAGCAACGTCAAAGTTTTAGAGAAAATAGAAACGAAGAGGACGCTTATACTTAACATCAGAAAGAGACAGTTGAAACTTTTAGAGCACATAATGAGGAAAGACGGCTTGGAAAATCTGATACTCCCAGGAGAGATTGAAGTCAAGAGGGACATAGAAAAACAATGCATAATATATTTAGTGAGCTTGAGTAAATGTTTGGCAGAGAAGAGAACCCCAGAAGAAGGGGCTACACAATATTGTATTAATTGGCGCAGTAACCAAGGACCCCCTGAATGAGGGGGCTATACAACATAAGTAGACCGCCCAGAAGAATTTCAGGAGATTCCGAAGTTGTCTTCACGGTGTGGTTGAAGGTGATGGCGATTTTATTGGATAAATTAACTCAAGATATTTTTGTGTAATTTTGTTAAATGTATCTGTCAAAATGAGAAGTCAGTGTTATTATCATCTTTACGTAAAAGAAATAACAAAAAGACAACCTTTACTGAGACTTACAAAGGACAGGAAATTATGGAGAGCCATGATCACCTACGTCCTGAAGAGGCACAGCACATAGAAGAAAGAAAGATTGCTTTTATCACTTCAGTTGTAGCTGCTAAAATTTCCATATGATATTTTCAAATATTTCAAGTGTTTTTTTTTTTGATAGATTATGTAACAACCGACTGAATTTTCTTGCGCAACCAATGTTCAGGTATCTTCTTTCAGGTGTTTCTACTTTGCTATTTCACTCGGTAGCAGAGACAAACAAACAAAACATTTTTGAAAAATTTGCTAATCGCATTTCACGTTATTGGCCCTTGACGCAACAAAACCTCATGGATACAGTTGACAACAAAACAAGAGATACTGTGGTGATAACATTGATCTCTTTATTGGTTGACAGGTAATCAATCCAGGTAAAATATTTTGGGTGTGACAGAGATCTATTTACAAACTATTCTCTCTCTCAATCTGTAGTTCGAAAGGATTACAGGAAATAGACACAGCTGTCCAAGTTCTAGAACACAAACACACACACACACACACACACACACACACACACACACACACACACACACACACATATATATATATATATATATATATATATATATATATATACATATTACAATGAATCATTCATAAAAAAGTTAAATTAGTAAAGTTAATGAGATAAAATGGCGAATTCACTTTGCTAACTAAATTTTTAAAATGCATTAACCCACTAACCTCTCGATGAATGTTATGATCCTTGTTTTCTAAAAATATGAACTGTATTAGGTTTTCTTTAAATATGCAAGTACTTTCAACAGGTTCTCCGGTCATCCTCAGGCATAGAAACTATTTTCTTTTTGGTAAAATCCGGGTATCATCAGAGACAAAAAAAAATATAATGCAAATCAAAATATGTTTTTTGAAGTGTGTTATTGATTAACAGATACAAACTTGTAGAGAATACAGTTGCAAAGCTAAGGTTGAAGTTTTGAAAATTTAAGTGAGAGCGTTTTTTTACTAATATGTCAATTTAAGAAGTTTTTTGTTGTAGGAGTTTATCATTCAACGTTGCATGAACTAAATAGTTCAAATAGTAGGGCAATGTCTTTGTTGTTTTCCTGAAAATTTTCACGTTCGATCAATTCTTTTAAATCAAATATGTGGTGCAGTTTAATTTATATTACAATGAATCATTCAGACAAAAAGTTAAATTAGTAAAGTTAATGATATAAAATGGCGAATTCACTTCGCTAACTAAATTTTAAACTGCTCCACATATCTGATATATATATATATATATATATATATATATATATATATATATATATATATATATATATCTTGTCACATTTCTCGTTGTGCTTTTTCTGGAAATAAAGTGTGTAAAAACTGACAGAATGCTCTGTATATCCGAGCGCTTTCAGTTATTCTGTTAGCCATTATCAAGGATGTTTTTTTTTAAATATTCAAATGAATATGTAGATTTTTATATATGTGTATCTATAGCGATGGGAATGTTTTTATTTGTATTTTACAAACACGGTCAGCACATCGTGGCCGTGTTCATTCTTGAAGTTACTGCGCGTTGGCTTTTTCTTTCTTATTATTAAAATAAAAAAATATCTCCGTTATTTTAAACCTCTTTTCATATGTGGATGAGGCTATTACAGTTGTATTTTCTACGAGTAAGTTGCGGATAGAATTTGGTAGGTTTTCGTGTGTGTTTAAATGAATCTTAGTTCAGATATGGCCAGAGAGATGTAACGTGAGTCTTCTTGATAGGCATGTAGTGGTATGTCCTATATAATTATTCATGAATTTGATGTGACCAGGATCGCACTCCCTTAAGTAAAATGTAAATTCGTAAATGATATTGATTCTCTGTAATTTGGCTCTTGCAGACGGGTATTTGAGGTTGACAATAAGGTTCGCTGTTTTTATAGTAGATAATTCATTTAATTATCTTCATCTGGTCGACATGGGTTGTGTATTTCTTTATAATGTTTTTAAGGGAAAATTCGTGTATAAGATTTTTATAGAAAATGTTAATATTATTTTTTTTATCAATATATTCAGTGTTTCTATTAAATTCGAGAACCGAGGTTCCACTGTATTTGAAACACACACACACACACACACACACACACACACACACACACACACACACATATATATATATATATATATGTTTATATATATTTAAAATATATAAAGAATAAATATATAAAAATAAAGAAATAAAAATGAAAAAATAGAAATGAAAAATAAAAATAAATAAAAACAAGCAAAATAACTTAAACCAAATAAATAAATAAACAAATAAACTACTTCCGGTAAAATAACCACCAAAATAGACTACCTACAATGCACCACTGACCCGTATATATAAATAGCCGAGAAAAATAACAGCACTCGTGGCCTGACGATTACATCTAACATGAAACAGACTGTCGCCTCTAAATGTTGACTTCTATGTTCAGTCTTATATATATATATATATATATATATATGTTCGTGTGTGTGTATGTGTGTGACACTATTTAGTTATGGTAATTGGCTAACTAATTAAGCATAGAAATTAAAACGAGAAATACTTAAGGCGAGAAAGAGCTATAACGAAAGACAGACCGAGCGACATTTTTTTTAACAACATCAACAAAAAATTGAATGGGAAAAGATTTTATTTCATTTACGAAGAAAGATACTTTTTCGCAGAAGACAGGAAATCCGTAAGAGAAAACCAGATTTCGGATTCTGTCAGAATTAATTAATGTCATGATCAGATAGTGACACGGCAAGGAAAACAGAATTCTAAAAGATACACAAAGCCGGGCCACGCATGCGACCGTGGAGGAATTTCAGTGAGACCACCCTAAAAGAATAGCCACTAATAATCTTTCAGAGATATCATTTAGTTTTGGTTCTTGTGTCCAGCGAGGAGACCCATCTGTTGTATGTCCGGATCTTGACATGAGAAAACAGAGTCGAGTAGGGGGTCATTATTATTGTCAGACATGGTGACTCGAAAATGAGCATCTGGTGGTACGAGAAAAATAAAGAATTTGATTATCAAGTAAAAACGACCACACAGTTTAAAAGTTGACTAGCAGTGATTAATTAATCTGTGGAGATTCTGCTAAGTGGATTTTGGGTGGCTCAGGATGAGATAAAATTTTAATTATGGCCACATGGAATTCATAAGAATTCTGACCGATAGAAAAGAAGGAAAGAAAAGAAAAGAATTTTTGGGGGCGATAATTTTAAGAAGGCCAAGTCTAGCCACACCCACGCTGCCGAGCGATCATTGGCTGAGTTGTGGCGTGAGTAATAGGCGAAGAAGAAAGTATGAGAAAGGTGGGTAAGTTGTTGACACCCACTAAGAGGATTGGTATGAAATACCAATATGAGAAAAGGAAGAGTCTAGGAGGATAATTCTCCTCCAACCTCTCCTCACGGACGAGGGAGAAAACCCCCAAAAATGGGAAGTAATAAATTTTCCTGTCCTGGGGACAAAGAAAATTTTTGTTGGGAATTAAGAATTGTGAAAGAATCAAAACCACGACAGGCCCCAACAACGGTTTTGGTCGGTGTCCATATAAACGAACGTCCCCGGGCGTTCAGAGTTGAGTTGGGTTGAAGATCAGAGACGCAGACACAGATTGACAGAGAGCTGTTGGGCTCGGAGAATAGCGCCTCGCAGGAGCTGACCAAGATTTCCACGTCTTTCGACTTAGTCTTCCTACCAAAAGGTAGTTTTTATTGACGAATGACTTAAGATACCATAACTCACTTAAGAAACGCAAAAACTGTCATGAATCCAGAGAAATGTGCCG
>OZ010578.1:2443983-2473983 GCA_963932145.1 Acanthosepion lycidas
TTTCTTAATCAATTTTCTAAGGCTACCAAGAAATTAATCCGCGAACATGAAAGGGTCACAACGAAAACTAATCGATATGATATGTTTAATTTATTTAACCAAACCTGTTTTGTATATATATATATATATATATATATATATATATATATATATATATATATATATATATATAAATATATATATATATATATATATATATATATATATATGCGCACTGCTGATGAGTCCTAGATAGGACAATACGGCCGTCCAGTGCTTTGTGCATTCTGTTGAGGAATATTCTAGGCTCGACGAATTACTATATATATATATATGTGTGTGTGTGTGTGTGTGTGTGTGTGTGTATATATATATATATATATATATATATATGTGTGTGTGTGTGTGTGTGTGTGTGCATGCGTGTGCGTACGTGCGTGCATGCCTGTGAGGACGTGCTGAAGAGTTCTCAGTCTTACAAAGTTATTAAAAAAAAGAAAATGTTATATTTGGTCATTTTTTTTTTAGGGAAGTAGGTCGAAACAAGAACTTAGCAGCAGCGGCTCGTAAAGTATGACAAGTAGATAGGAACAGTCAGAGAGAGATAAGAACAAACAGATATGGATAGGAATTGAAATAGATATAAACATAAAAATGAACAAGTGATAAGAGCCGATTTCGATAGAGAACAACTAAGGTACATATAAACATGGCTACAGCCTAGCACAGATAAGAACTGTCTGAGTTCTACACATGATGTCAGATTGCATTATGCAAGTCAATATTAAGAGAATTATAAGCTAATGCTTAAAGTCATTGGATTAATATGCCATTTGAATCTCAGCTTAAATATATTCAGTTAGAACTAATTATAATAATGCAGTATAATTGCAATAATTGCTGAAGACATTAAGTTTATAATTCCTAGAAATTCATAAACGTCCTTAAGGACACATGGCACAATGGATAAAAGCGTTGTTTAGATGCAGTGACAGGGCCCAAAGAGTTGAGAGTTCAATACCTCGTTAAGGCAGTGGAGATCTTGGAGAGGGAAATTAACAGGAGATAACTGAAAACAGACATCCATTGGACGTGGAACTAGAACAGTCTACCCTAGCGAGCGAAAATAAAGGGATCATTTCGACATTCCAAGCACCTTAAGAAAGCCGGAGCGTACAACAGCCGAAACGTTGTGATAAACATGACGACAAAGATGAGGACAATAGTCCGAATAATGTAAATAGTGTATATACAACTGTTTTCTAAGATCAATGTTTAATAAAGACTTCGAGTGAATTAAGATTTTTAGCCTTAGCTAGGGCCATTTCTCATCGAACCGCAGGCTAAAGAATCACAGAAAACTGTAGAATAACAGAAATAACGTGACTTGATGATATTCAACAGCAGCAACAAGTGAAATGGGTAGAAGAAGCAAGTCGAAGAGAAAATAACGGCATAATCAAGAGGTTACCGATCGTCATTACATTGAAAAAAGGGTTAGGAAGGAAACAGCCATCAATACTGAAAAGAGAATGAAATGTTAGTCGAAATGAGAAACCTCTTTTGTTCACAAAATGGAAAGATTTGATAAATTGAATTGAACAGTAGCATTGGCTGATCAGTCAATGAATACCGAATGCTTCCACACAATCATTAGAGTAACAATTTAGGGGAAAGGCTATTGAAATTATTATGCATCTAGTGTTGTTTATCGCACTATATATATATATATATATATATATATATATATATATATATGAGATAAGATAATTCTAAGGATCCAGGCAAACCTACCTAGGTTTCACCTAAACGGATCTGAAACCCTTTATTTCGCTCACTGGTGTAGACTGATCTAGTTCCACGTGCCATATCTAATGGATGTCATTTATCTCCTGTTAATTGCCCTGACGATCCGTTTAGGTGAAACCTAGGTAGTTTTGCCTGGCTCCTCAGGATTATCTTAGGTTTTGCCCTACTTCGTGTATTGAGCACTTTACGTAGTTGTCTTTTTACTCGTGTTGAAGTTTTTTTTTCCTTTGGACTTTGAGCTTGAACTCTGCACGATTGTTTTCGCCTGAATTTTACGTTCTTGGTTCTTTCTTTTTTTATTCCTCATTTTTCCTTGGGTACTGGTTCTACTACAAGTCGAACTATCAAAGTAGATGAAAACGCAACTGGAGTATTAAAGAGAGTTTATTTAGAGAAACTTTACGAGCGAAATCAATCATTGCATCTCCAGATGTGAAACCGATCATGTCATGGCCAAACATCCTCAGATGAGAAACTGATAGTGGCATAAGCCACACATCTGGAGATGCGAAACAAATCATGGCATAGACAAACATCACCATTTGACAAAGCAATCCTGGGATTGACTAACATTCCCAGATACGAAATCAATCATTGCATATTCTAACATATCCAGACGAAAAACAGATAAACATCTCCAGATGCGAAACCAATCATAGCATAGCAAAACATCTTCAGAAGCCAAACCTATCATGGCATAGTCTAATATTTCCGGGTGCGAAAACAGTCATGACCTAATATTCCAAAATGCGAAACAGATCATGGCATAGCCAACCATTTCGAGAAGCAAAACTGATAATAGCCTAGTCCCAAATTTCGAGACTCGAAACATCATGGCATAACCAAACATCTCCATAGGGGAAACCAATCATAGCTTAACATCTGCAGATACAAAACCAATTATGGCATAGCGTAAAATCTTACGTTGAAACAAACCATTGTATAGCCAAATATCTCCAGATTCGAAACCAGCGATGGCATAGCCTAATATCATGAGATACGAAACAGATCATAGCATAGCCTAACATCTCCAGATGAGAGACCAATCATTTCATAGAATAGTGTCTCCAGATGCCAAGCAGATCATCGTATAACCAAAAATCTCCATATAAAAATCATGGCATAGCCTAACATCTCAAGATGTGATACGAATACACTAATGACATAGTCTAATATCCCGAGCCGCGAAACAGATCATGGCATAGCCAAATGACTTTAGATGCGAAACCTATGAAGAAGATCATAGCATAACCAAACATCTCAAGATGCGAAACAAATCATGTCATAGTCAAACATCTCCAGATGCGAAAGCAGCCATGTCATAGACTAATATCTCGAGATATGAAAAAGAACATAGCATAGCCAAACATCTCGAGTGGGAAACCAATCATAGACTCTCCTGATGCAACACTAATCATGACCTGAAATAACGTCACCAGATGTGAAGGAGATCATCGCATCATCAATCACAAAATGCGAAGCAAATCATGGTATAGCCAAACATCTCCAGATAGGAAAACAGTCGTGGAGTAGCCTAATATCTAAGATAAGAAACAGATGATGTCATAGCCACCCGACTCGAGAAGCGAAACTGATCATCGCATAGCCAAACATCTCGAGATGCAAACAAATCATGACATAGTCCAATATTTCGAGATGCGAAACAGATCATGGCATACTCTAACATCTCCACATACAAAACCATGGCATGCACAAACATATCCAGTTGTGAAACCAGTCATGGTATATCCTAAGATCTCAAGATGAGAAACAGATCATTGCATAAACAAACATCTCCAGATTCGAAACCAATCATTGTATAGACAAACATCTCCAGATGCGAAACCAATCATAGTATCCTAATATCTCGAGATGTAAAACAAATCATAGTATAGCCTATCAACTCCGGGTGTAAAACCAATCATGGAATAACGTAATATCCCGAGATGCGAAACAGATTTATGGTAGATCCAAACAACTCGAGAAACGAAACCGATCAAGCAGATCATCGCATAACAAAACATCACTAGATACGAAAAGAATCATCGCATTGCCTCACATCTCCAGATTCGAAGCCAGTCATGGCATAACCTAATATCCAGACATGCGAAGCAGATCAGAGTATAGCCAACCGACACTTGAAACGAAAGCGATAAAGCATAACAAAAAATATCCAAACAAATCAAGCATAGACAAACATCATGAGATGCGAAACAGATCATAGCATAGGCCAACACCTCCAGATATAAAACATGTCATGGCATAGCCTGACATCTCCAGATGAGAAAATGATCATCGCATCACCAAACATTTCCTGATTCGAAACCAACCATGGCATAGTCCAATATGTAAAAAAGATCAGAGCATAGCCAAACGTCTGCATGTGCGAAACCAAACATGGAATAGCATAACATCTCCAGATGCGAAGCAGACCATCGTATAACCAAACATCTCCAGATGCGTAACAATCATCACATATCCTAAAATCTCCATGGCATAGACAAATATGTGTAAGTACGAAAGCAATCATGGCACAGCCTAACATCCACTGAAGCAAAATCAATAATAGCATAGCCACCATCAAGAAATGCGAAACAGCTCATGGCGTAGCCAATCGACACGAAACATCTTCAGATGCGAAACCAATTGGTGCATAGCCTACCAACTCAACTCAAGGATCGAAACCAGTTATGGCACTGACAAACATCTACAGATGCAAAAGAAATCATGGCATAGCCTAATAACACGAGATGTGAAACTGACTTGAGTAGGGAAACCGATGAATCAGATCATCGCATAGCGAAATATTCCCAGATCCGAAAAGGCATAGCCTAACATGCCCAGATGCGAAACCAGTCAATGCATAGCCTAACATCCCCAGATGCGAAACCAGTCAAGGCATAACCTAATATCCCCAGATGCGAAACCAGTCAAGGCATAGCCTATTATCCGGATAATCGTAACAGATGATAGCATAGTCTACGGACTCAAGAAGCGAAAGAGATTAAGCAGATGATCGCATAACCAAATATGTCAAGATACGGAACCAATCATCGCATAGACTAACATCTCCAGATGCGGAACCAATCATCGCATAGCCAAACATTTCGAGATTCGAAACAGATCATGGACTAGCCAAACATCTTCAGATGCGAAAGTAATCATTGCATAGCCTTACATCACATGCAAAACAGATTTGCATTATTCGACTGTTTTCCTCATCTTCATTGCCATATTCACGTCTCGGCCGCTGTACGCTCCAGCCTTCTTCCAAAGGCTTGTGATTTCAATAACAGGCCACACTCCTACTTCTCAACCTAGTCAGCCCTTATTTCAATTTCAATGTTACACCTGCGAATGAAGACATGTATCCCTGCTTCGTAAAATTCAGTTATTTGCTGATGTAACGAAGTCCAAAGAACTCGATTACTGGTCTTTTTGACAGATTTCCAACAAGGGAGCCATTTTCATATCAGTTCATTTATTCATAAACTGAGTAAAAAAAAAGACAATTAAAGATCAAGAGTGTATGTGCTTTGACATGTGGTACCATAGTTTGAATAATCTTATTAATAAATGCCCATCCTAAGACAGATATTGAATTACTTTTTGACTCATTCTCATAATTTATTGGTTGCTATAAAAAATGTAGGCTCAGAATAAGCCATCGTCTCGGTGGTCATTTACAGATGAATATAAAAAAATCGTAGTCTTTGCACAAGGTCACTAATGTAAAGCACCCAGTGAGAATCTAATTCACTAAATAATATTAAATAAGTAATAAATCTGTTAACGTATATGACGAGTTATTCTTCCTCGCTGAAAACTTAAAAATGCTTATTTTTTATTACCGTTAAAATCATAATGAAAATTCTACAAGGACAGTATGAGGTGAATATGAATTTTGTACACTGAAAATGAAATTATCTCTTTATTGGAATCTCTTGGTTCATCTGACTCTTTCATTATCGAAAGTGCAATTTGGTTGCAGTTTCGTTCCAAGGATTCATCTTTTCTCATTACAGTGAAAGGAGAGTGCCAGAATCAATTCCTGACATATGTGGCGTTCCAGAAGGAACTTTGCTGAGGAAACTGGACAATCTTTCGTACAAATTCTAGTCAAACGTGGGATTCTCACTTTAAACCTGACCATGTGTCATATTCACTTTAAGTGCGGGAAGCAGACAAATTCTTATGTGAATCTAAGCTGAAACTAAATATAAGAATCTGAGTTTATGATTTAACACGATGGCGTCATTAAATCAATCCACCGTCCTTCAAAAACCTAAAAGAGTTTACGAAGTTCTCTGTAAAAACATGTTCGCTAAAAGATTGTTGATGCTAAATATAAATTCTTAACCATTTAATCTTGATGCTAAGTTCTATTTATAACATAGTGATAATCGTTATCTCCGGCACTGAGTCATTTTGAGCCGCTGATATGAGGGAGACGAGTTCATTCAGATAAACAGTCTTGATGGATTAGTTTTCGTTCGAGATTCCAACATTTAGATATTTTCCAAAAATTAGCTCCATTTTCCTCCGCTTTTTTGGGTATTTCTATCGACATCTTGTCATTTGTCAGCTTCTCATAAGAAACAGTTTATTTTCCAAGACCTCACACTAAACACACTATGGCTATATAGTCAGCACATCTGTTTCTACTCGAGTATGTCGAAATATAAGTACGTGATTGGATACGCTGACCAATTACAATGCGTTAAACTATCAGTAAACATGCTTCCGGCAGCGTTTTTCTTTCTTTTTTATGGTCAACATCTCGTCTGTAAATCCAGATTCGTATCAGTGTCGTGTTCTCTTATCCAATATCGAATTTAGTTGTCGTTTACCATCTTGTATTCGGACAGACAGATTGGCAGGATGGAAATTTGCTAAAGAAATCAGATATTTAGTTTATCAATGAAAAAGAAAAAAAAATACAACTGAATAATAAGTTTTTATCAAAGATACACCTACAACATAACTTAGATAGTTGCGTATTTCATAACTGCGCCAAAAGCCAGTGTTCAATTATTCGGACTGTTATCCTCATCTTCATTGCCATATTCACAACATTTCGGTCGTTGTACGCTCCGCCTTCTTCAGGTAATTAGAATTTCGAATCGAACTCTTTATTTCGTTCAAAGGGGTAGACTGTTCTAGTTCCACGTGTCATGCCTCTTCCGGATGTCTCAGTTATTTCCCTTTAACTCAACTTTCTAAGTTTTTGGTTCAGCACTGCTGTGGCCTGATACTGAACGCACAATTCTTTGGGTCGAGCCACTGGGCTATGTGTCCTTGAGGACATCTTTGTGGGAATTTTGAGGAATTTTAAACCTAGCATTTTTTACCAGTGGTCATATTGCAATTTTTCCGTCATTATTATAGCATTTTTTACCAGAGCTTATATTGGAATTTTTGTTGTTATTCATTGCTTTTCTCTAGCACTCCTTATTACTGGTTCCTATATTGTATTCATTTTTATGCTTGGTCGACTCAGGAGATTTTTGTGGCCTAGCATATGGGTTTGGTTCTGAAGAAGGCCAGAGCGTACAACGACTGAAACATTGTGAATATGGCAATAAAGAGAGGATTTGTAGACTTTCCTTCTTGTAACGTTGCGCAAAACAATCTTCTCTTACTTATCCCAATTTTGTTTGTACCGTATTGATCTAGGCTAACAGCTGTACCCTTACTGTTGGTTTTAGAAGAGAGCATGTGAGACAAGGTAAAAAAAGGATTTCGAAAGCTGTCTTCTGAGCAAAACAAACTTTAGTATGTAATTTATGCCAGAAGAGGACAGAGGCATGAGTCAAATTTAATGTCCATCAGGAATCTTTGATTTAAGAGGAATTGTGGTGATCTTTATACACTGGTTTCACCCTAAATGATACCAAAGTAAGCTTTGATCTCGATGCTCCATCAAAACCTCAAAAGAATCTAGGGGTCTCTTCTGGATTCAAAGAGAAGGTGTCCTCATAGCTACCAATGTTGAATCGGATCTCAAATGATGTCGGTCGGTTCGCCCGACCAATGAGAAGGGGATTTACTGATATTCTTGCAAGAAGATCGAATGATTCATTGAAGAAAAACTCCGGAAACCACATACGCTCCACAGTCGACATTATTTTGACAGTCTAGAAGTGAAGAAACAATTTTTTTACATATTAAATATATGCCTTTACCAACAAAAAATTACAAGAGTCTTAGTATGCCGTGAGAACAATTTCTAACTAAAAATGAATCCTTATAAATATGTAAGTGATGTTTCGGCAGTGATTGGATGGCTAGGACCGGACATGCTACTTACAATTCATCCTCACACCTTAGGGGGAAAGATCCACTCAGACAGGTTCTTCCTCAGAACTATTCCCTTTGTAGAACAGGCTCTCAAGTGGATGCTCCCCTGACCACTACAATCTCAACGTCTTTAAGTCTGGGGTCAACATTAATCTATCCTGCATATCTTCACAATATGCAATTCTTACTTCCTCCCTTTATGCTCTTACAACTGAATTCAGTAAGTCTCTACCTTGAGTGATTCTTGGGCCTTGTATTGGTTGATCAATATTATAAAAATCATACAACGTTGAACTGAATCAGAATATAGTTCAACTCGATCTGCGACAATTCCAGCAGTAGAAAGCCAATTGGAACAACAGAGTGAAGCCTGCGTGCAGGAGAAAGACAAATATGATAGATAGATAGATAGATATGAACTGGCTGAGAAAGAAAGAAAGAAAGAAAGAAAGAAAGAAAGGAAGGAAGGAAGGAAGGAAGAAAGAAAGAAAGAAATGATTTTTCTTTTTACGGCTTATCAACTTTTTGTAGGTTATTTAAAGCCAGAAAATATTTTTTATATTTTAATAATATTTTGGAGAAAGTAATGAGCTTACTGTTACAAGTTCTACTAATTAACTTATACCTGTGGAGAGAAGAGGTCGATTCATACTTTTCCCAAGGTTATGTGCGCATAAGTAAATAAAATGAACCTGACTGGAATTGAAACTCACTTTCCGATTTTTAATTTCGAGCCGTTATCCATTACACCACCTGCACATCCAAGCTTACAGCACCTGGTATCCCAAAGAATTCACACATCTTAAGTACTGACCTGACACCACGTTGCTTAACTTCAGTTATCGTAAGAGAACCGGTGCTTCAATGTGATATTACTGTAAGCCAGATAATTATATATATATATATATATATATATATATATATATATATAGATAGATAGATAGATAGATAGATAGATAGATCGGCCCATGACAAAACTGACAATACTTATTGCATATTGAGAGAAATTTGAACAGATTGCTATAGATTCTGATATATAGGTAGGTAATAATAATTTCGATAGAGCACGCTGAACAGACTTCGGTATATAGTTATATGAAAATTAATATATATATATATATATATATATGTTTGTATGTATGTATGTGTGTGTGTGTATATATGTATGTATATACTTGCGTATCATGCAACCTTTGTAGACCCAATTTTGAAGCTAATTTAACTACAGTAAATGGATATATAGTTTGGTCAACTGCGTCGCCAGGGCCAGCAGTACATACGCTAATTTTATATCTCGGGTATGAAGCGATCCCCTTCGCTTCAAAATTAGTTTTTCAAACATCGCATAATACGCGAGTATATATATATATATATATATGTACATATATATGTGTGTGTGTGTGTGTGTACACACACACACACACACACACACACATATATATATATATATATATATATATATATATATATATATATATACATAGAGAGAGAGAGAGGAGTTAGGGAGAGAGGAGTTAGGTGGGTTCACTCGGAAGAATTACATTTCTGGCATTCCCGATGTCAAAAACAGATGTTCAATATTCTGTTGTTTTTTTTTTCTCCTTCTGAGGGGCAGTGTCGTATAACGCATATTTTGACAAGTCCACATTTTGATAAAAAAAAAAAAAAGAAAAGAAAGGCCCGGATGTTTCGTAATCTGTTAAAGTAAAAAAGTGCTGAACTCAAATTATTTACTCTTTTGAGAAAGCAACTCTCTTTTTCTTTTTTCTTTTTTGCTTCTTCAGCGAAAAATGTCATCTTACCAGTCTGGTTAGGCTCAATTATAAAACCAGTTGCTGGGTGCCTAGAAAAAAGGCGACATCATTAACTGGTCTCACAGGCAAATAATCGCTACACCGAGATCCAAACACGCACTGGACTAGCAAAAGTAATATTCCAAAAGCTAAGCAACGTGCTGAGAAACGGAAACAAACAAAAAAATGTGCTGGATTGCTATGTGATATCCATTCGCTAATATGGCATGGATGAGGAGAAAACTGGAAGTTCTACAGAAGGATACTGAGAATTCTATGGGCGGTATGTTTATGCAAAAGTAACTCTTAATTGCAACAAAAAGAACACACATACTTAGAATCAGGAAAAGACAGCTGGAATTTCTTGGACACTTAATGAGGAACTACGGCTTACGATGGAGTAATAGGTAGAGGTTCGGATTGAGGAATCAGAGAGCTGAGTTCGAATTCCAGTCAAATTCATTACATTCACTTACGTGATAATACCCTTTGGAAAAGTATGAATCCTCTTCTTCTCCCTCCAGCTATGAGTAAATAGCAGGACAGACTCGCAATTTTGGATGGCAACAGGTCTACCGCAGAAAGAAATGGTAACCTAAAGCGGGAAGAAAATCTGCCTCGTCAGTCATGTATCGAAAGATACATGACTGACGAATGCATCACGCATGGCACATAACTGGCTGACTTGACGGCTTGAAAAACGTAATCCTCACGGATAATATTGTGGGCATGAAAGATTGGAGAATATAGCGAGCTACTTACCTGACAAGCTTGTTTAAATAAATGGTGGGATCCTTACCAAAGGAAGAAAGGACAAGAGATAGGAAGTTGTGGAGAGATATGATCGTCTATATCTTAAAGGCATGACATACATAAAAGAAGTGAGTTCGATCATTAATGTGGGTACAGTTAATGCGACTCTGTTTCCCACTAAGCTTCGTCAATAATTATTTAGGATACCAAATATGGCTCGAGGCAAGCTTACCGAACTCGTCTGATAGACCGATTCAAATGCTTAGATCCTCAATATGTGCTCTCGTTGTTTCGTCTCAGACAAGTTAGTACTTAGGATTTGAGCGATAAAGTGGGCTAAAATTATGTTGTGTATCGACAGCATATTCAAAGAACGTGAAGATACACGAAGCAGAGCAGCAGATTTATGAAACTGAGTTATGAAGTCACAATTCAAAATTGAATTTTGCAACTTGCCATTTAGGGGTCTACTTTTGAAAGGCGAACTCTATTGAAAATTGAATTTCTCAACTTGCATCATTTGCTGACAATTTTTGAAACGCAATAATAGTAAATTATGAATTTTGAGACATTCAGCATCTATATTTGAAATCCCAATCGTACGAAATAATGAATTTTGATCATTATCATTTTAGGGCGATTACATTTGAAATTGATTACAATTGTTAGGAAATGATTTAATTTTGTTACTTGTTACTTTTTATTTTCTGAATTACTTTGAAAGTGAAGCCTGATCAAATTTTTCATTTTAATATATGTTTGCGGGTATAGTTTTCAAAAGCAGAACTGTAATAAATTTGGAGTTTTGGTACTTGCAACCTTTTTTTTTGAAACTCCAAAGTTACTAAATTTTTATTTTTTGTAGATGAGGTATTATAATTACTTGCATTATGTACATTATCCTCATCTTCATTGCCATATTCACAATATTTCGGCCGTTGTACGCTTCGGTCTTCTTCAAGCGAGTGGAATTTCGAACCGAACCCTTTATTTCGTCCACAGGGATAGATTGTTCTAGATCCACGTACCATGCCTCTTCCAAATGCCTTAGTTATTTCACTTTAGCTAAACTCTCCAAGTTTTAGGGTCACCACCGCCCTAGCCTGGTATTGAACTCACAACATTTTGGAAGAAGCCCGGAGCGTACAACAGCTGAAACGTTGTGAATATCTCAATGAAGATGAGGCTAACAGTCCAAATAATGTACATAATACAAGTAATCATAATGCCTCATCTCAGAGATATAAAATTATATTAATGTTTTTATTTTACTTTTAGGAAATTTGGGTACGAAATTAAATTTTGAATTTTTCTACATGCGACTTTCAGAGTGACTTGTTTCCGAAAGCCGAAATCTTGCGAAGCTAAGGGACAGCATTTCTACTGTATTAGTCTACTAAATTCTGAATATTACTATCTAGGTAATAGGTATGTTACTGTCGTGTCCACTAAAATATCAACTACAATATTTATAAACCAATCACACTCAAGAAAACACATCTTAAAACACACCAATAAAATCATAGATTACAAATCAGAATGTTTGTTGTATTAGTCATCATTATTTTTAGGTAGATACCGACCAAATATCGTACGGACGTAGTAGAAGACATACCACGTGACTTCTTAGGGCTAATTAGGAATAAATAAATAATTTAATTCTGGAGCCGATTTTGTTACGAAAAAGTGTATAAAAACATACGAAATCCGTTCCCAAAACAATATACACGCGGCTGTCACCAAATTACACAAACCTCTCACTGATGAGCTTCATGACCTCATGTTAAAAACGACAGCACTGACAAACTCCAGACCATGGCAACACCGCCAACAGTAAGAAACAATTCGAATCTCTCGTATCCGTTTTTACTATGAATCACGCACGCACATCTTGACTTTTTCATACAAACACACATATCCCATTTTATTGTTTCTCACACACGTACACAAAGATAGTTTATATTTTATTTCAGAACTTTATCAACCCAAACAAAAGACATTACTTTCCAATCTATTATCAACTGTTTGTATTCTTATCGTTTTGTTGAAACTACGTCGTCTTTTCTACTGAATTTTATTCCTTCAATAAAAAGCGTTTGATTATTTTAGACGGCCAAATTACAAGCGACCCTGTAACGATATTTTGCTAATGTATTGAATCCCGACACTTCAAATTTTAACATTCAACGAAAAATCGAGTAGAAGGATTCCTACATCACCATTCACATAAATATAGTAGTAAATACTGTATGTTGGTCTGCTGTTAAAGATTCATCTCCAGCTGTGCTGGTTAAACTCTCTGTCTCCGGGTAGTGAGGATCCTCAGACGAGGTTATGTCGAAGGGCAGAGTCTCGTCTCGGGAAACAGCTACTCAACCCCGTTTTATACGGGGTCTACGGGGAATTTTTATTCAGCCTACGGGCTCGGATATCACACATTATATACGGCCTTGTGCCGCGTGGGAGTTTGGTAGATATCCTGCATTTGGTGATTCATTGTGGAATTCACCTGACTCACATCTAACAGTTAAATACTTCTACGCGCCGCTGGCGAATCTTCTATATGTTGTTCTTGTCTTGTATTATCGTTCATTACCAACCTTCGTTTGATTATTCTATTCAGTAACCTTCCTTAGGTTACAACAGAAAGAAAATCTACGGATTACTTTCAAAATCGCGGAGTAATAATTTTGAAGTTTGCTACACGTAAATTTCGGTAACAAACGGTGCTAATTTTGGAATGGTTCTGTTTGTATTTGTGGCGGTCTTTTGAAAACACAACGCCATTAAAATGTGAAGTTTGTTATTCGCTACATTCGGGGGCTCCACCCGATGTATCAGGTTGTATGAGTTGGAAACCGCAGAAAGGTTGACAATGTGTTGACCCAGGCTTTGTTAGGTTCATTGAGGTTAGCGAGAAAAAGGTATTCGTGATTTAAAGAGATTTACTGTCAAGCAATCTATATCTAGTACGAACAGGGCAAAAAGCATGAAGGATAGCAATAATAATTCATTCAGTTTTCGAAAGAACAACAGTGGAGATAAAAAAACTGAGGTCAATGAGTACAAGGATTATAAAAAATGTCTTTGAAAAAGGAGACTGGAGTAATATCAATGACAGCTAAGGATCAGAGGTTGTGGATAAACCGGCTAAAGGTGAATGGTGATAAAGTCAGAACTGCAGAATTATGCAGAATATATGGGGAGAGAGAGAGAGAGAGAGAGAGGGGGGGAAGATTTTCGGTTATATTGTATCAGATTGCAAGCGTATGGCTTAGAATGGATATAAGAAATGGAGACATGATAAAGTTTCGGCCATTATTCATTGGAAGTTGTATTGAACCTCGTTACAATTATTATAAACATGTGATCACAAAGGAGAAGAAAAAAACTCGAGAATAGCAAATTGAAAATCCAGTATGAAACTCCGATAATGGTATTGGGCTCTTTGTGGTGCAATAATGGACAAAATGAAAAAAAAATTCTATCTGATAAAAGTCTCCTATCCAGTTGACATGAAAATTGAAAGCAAAGATGTTATATAGGAATAAAGTGTCGCTTGAGTTTGAACATAGTTTGCCAATGAGCAAAGACAGACGATCCCATTATTGAATTAAGTAGGAAGTCGCGTGGCGTCTATATTGATCGCTATTTCTAGTCTATCTTCTATTACTATACGGATCGCTATTCTCTACTCTATTTTCTATGCTATTTCTCAATTCGAATCACTATACGGATTACTATTCAAGCGAGTATTATCGAGAAAGCACTTTTAGTGCAAGTCTTATTCGAAGGCGTCTGACACCAGTATTGTTCAACGGCGTACTATAGTTGTATCTGCGATTGCAAAGTCTCTACTACAACGAGCATTACAAAAATGACAACGAGTATTCGTTGGCATCACTGAAGTGGCAACGAGTGTTCATAGACACCACAAAAAAGGAATAGGTTGACAAATCCAATGATTTAAAGAATGACAATTTTGAAGGTTTGTTGAGGACAAGGTAATGAATTAACTATAGTACCAGTAATCGCTGGAACACTGGGGTTTTGTACAAAAAACATGTTGGATTAGGATTTGGAAATAGAACCATTGCAAGTCGCCTGTATGGTTTACTGATTTTGTTTAGCGGCATATCAGCATCTATATGGGTTATTTAATGCCGAAATCTAAATATTTTGAACGCAATTGCATACTTTCAACTGCAAATAAAATGTATGGCTGGTCATTTTGCTATATGTTTTTTTTTGTACTTTCATAGTATTTTGCTTTTGTTTGGGGGTTTACTATTTGCCCCAAACTGAGACCCCAACAGGTGTTATCACCCCTGGTCAGAATGGAGATGGGAGCTCCTCAAAACCTTCAGTCTTCCGATCGGAGGCCTTGCTGCCGGATGTAGTTTATCGTCATACCGAGGACTTTCTTGAGGAATGGTAGTTAAATCATATTATTAGGTTGGTGCAAAATGTCGTTTTCGGCCTTGTGCCACATCTACTAAGTGTGACGGCTGGCAGATATCCTGCAGTTGGAGATTCGTCTCCAGGTGTGCTTGTTAAACTCTCTGCCTGCGAACAGAGAGGATCATCAGACGAAGAGTTGGTTACACGCTCCTCAAAATCTTCAATCTTCCAATCGTATGCCTTCCTGACGGATGTAGTTTATCGTCATACCCAGGAATTGCTAGGGAGAGGAAGGATAATCACATCATATTAAATACGGCCTATTGAGAAAAAAAAGACGAAACAACCGTTTTTTTTTCTTAAGCCACAAGTGGAGACTTCTTAGCAGCAATCAATGATGTGATGAAGCAAAATAATAATAATAATAATGAACCCAAGATTATGGAATCAGGGAGTTGGTAAAAACAACTACAATGATTGAAAGTGATGAAATTCTAAAAGTTTGGGAAGGACCAGCAAAAAAAGTAATTGGAGTACCAATAATCAATGGAGCACTAGGGTTTAGTACAAAAAATCATGTGGAAAATCCTGGATTGTGATTTGTTCGATTGATTAATTATTTCGTTTTTTTTACGGCTTATCAACATTTCGTGGGTTATTTAAAACTGAAACATATTTTAGTTTGTAAGAATAGTTTTATTTTGTATTGTAAGTGAATATTGCATTGACATTTCTTTTATAATAATAATGATTTTTCCAGATACAAATCCTATTATTTAACCCATAGATGGGGATAGGCAATGGATTCATACCGTTCCCAATCGTATTTGCGCGTAAGTGCGGTCAAATGACGCAGAAAACCCCGGTTCTCGTTTAATCACCGAAGTTAAGTAATGTTGAGCAAAATCTGAACATTTTTTTCTGTTTTAAATAACCCACAGAGGGTTGATAAACCGTAAAATAAAATCAATCAATGGGCATAAGTGAACGTAATGAATCTGACTAGTATTCGAACTTGGCTTTCCGATTTTTTATTCAGAGCCGCTACCCATTGCAGCAATCGCAGATCGTGGATTGTAATCTGGAAAACGAACCATCGCGAAAAATGCTGGCCTGATCGGAACATAGTTCGGAAAATATTAGATACAACCAATCAGTGCACAGAAGAAAGGATCGATTTATTTTCTTAAGACCTGATTCCAAACATTTTCCTGCCAACCAATACCAGGTCATTAGTAAGCAAAATAATAATAATAATAATAATAATAATAATAATAATAATAATAATAATGATGATGTCTGCTTATTTTCTTTGTCGAATAACGAACTAGTGAAATACGAAACAAAAATGTGTTTCATTGGTACACATTGTCTACCAGCTCAGTTTTATTTCTTTGTCTTTTTATTAACATATTTGAATGAAGTCGACCTTGGGCTTTGTCTGTTTGATTAGAGATTCATCATCGCGAAGAATAGAGATTATCACAATGGAGTGAAACTGGATGACGGAGATTTTCTTTGGACAATGGAATCGAGAGAAAGGATTGATACACGCGCGATACACTAACAAATATCGACATAAATAGACATATTTTAAGTAGATGACATGCTCGGATTGAGGAATCGGAGAGCCGAGTTCGAATTCCAGTCGCATCGGTTACATACACTTACGTGCTAGTGCCCATGGGAAAAGTATGAATCCTTTTCTTCTCCAGCTATGAGTAAATAGCAGGACAGACCGGGTTCTATAGCCTTGGATGGCAACTGGTCTACCGTAGAAAGAAATGGTAACTTAGTGCGGGAAAAAATCTGCCTCGTCAGTCATGTATCGAAAGATACATGCTCGCTTAAGCGCTTATCACGTAGCTGACTGCCGTAAAGAAATAGCGACACGACCATATAGTTTGCCAGCTGGGAAAAAAGTGATATAGTTATAAACAGGATGTTTAACATGAAATTTTAATACGAAATATTTTTTTACTTGCCTAACATCACCACATGCAAAGCAGATCTTTGCATTATTCGAACTGTTATCCTCTGTCTTCTTCAGGAGCACATGGCACAGTGGATAAAGACGTTGGTTAGATCCAGTGACTAGACCCAAAGAGTTGTGAGTTCAAGCAGTGGTGAACCAACAACCTTGGAGTGTTGAGTTAAAGGGAAATAACTGAGACATCCGGAAGAGGTATGGCACGTGGAATTAGAAAAAAATCTACGGCAATAGAAGAAAGGGTTCGTTTCGAAATTCCAATCATCGCATAACGAAAGAACCTCAGAGGCGAAACCAGTCACGGCATAGCCTAATATACGGATAATCGTAACAGATGATAGCATAGTCTAAGGACTCAAGAAACGAAATCGATTAAGCAGATGATCGCATAACCAAATATATCAAGGTACGGAACCAATCATCGCATAGCCTAACATCTCCAGATGCGTAACCAATCAACGCATAGACTAATATCTCCAGATGCGGAACAAATCAAGAATGGTGAACCAAAAAACCTGGAGAGTTGCGTTAAAGTGAAATAACTGAGACATTTGGAAGAGGCATGGCATGTAGAACTAGAACAATGTACCTCGGTGGACAAAATAAAGGATTCGGTTCGAAATTCTAATCACCTGATGAAGGCCGGAGCGTACAACGGCCGAAACGTTGTGAATATGGCAATGAAGATAGAATAGCAGTATGAATAATGTAAATAATACAAGTAAACCTCGTCTCAGAGATATAAATATAAATATTTTTTTTAATCATTTCACCTCAAGCAAGGCAATAAAGCCACTAAGACGCAAGGGGTTACTGAGCGTGAGAGAATATGAAAAGAAAGAAAATATTATTAAGAGATCGATAAAAGAACAGGGATTAAGAAGACAGAAGATAAAACGATTTTGATGTCGCGTTTAAAGTTTAAAGATCAAATTTAACTAGATAGCAAGAAGCTGGAAGGGAGTTCCATAAACGAGAAGTGCGAGAGAAGAAACTGTTAGCATAGAACTTACGGCTATATGTTGAAATTTCAACTGTAAAAGGATTGAGACCTTGCCGTCATTCCACAGGGTGTTCCAAAAGTCGCGTCACCATTGATAACCTTATAAATTTTATATTTATTTACCAAATGGAATCATGTTTCTCTATGTGGCAATATATTATTAAAAAAAAAATTATCAGTCGAGTTATGGAAGATGATGTCATGAAAATTTTCCCTGGTTGCTATTTCACAAGCGTATGTGATGCCAACGAACACTCGGTTGCCACTTTTGTAATGTCAACGAATACTCGTTGTTACTTTTGTTATGCTTGTTGTAGTAGAGACTTTGTAATCGCAGATACAACTATAGTAACGCCGTTGAACAATACTAGTGTCAGATGCCTTCGAGTGGCACTCACACTAATAGTACTTGATCGATAATACTTGCTCGAATAGTAACACGTATAGTGATCTGAATAGAGAAATAGTATTGTGAATAGAGTAGAGAATAGCGGTCCGTATAATAATAGAGGACAGAGTAGAAAAACGATCGATTAGACACACACTACCTCCCATATATTTGTTTCCTCTATGATCACGTGTTTTACTTAATTCAATAATGGGATCGTCTGTGTTTGCTCACTGGCGATTTATGTTCATACTATACTGTTGGCAGCGACACTTTATTCCAATGTAACAAGTGTGCGTCTTCTGCCAATTGTCACGTGACTTTTCGAACAGCCTTTAGTACTACGCATAAAGTCATAAAGTCTAGGTACCAAAAAGGAAAGTTCATTAGAATAATTACCATGAAAGTATTTACAGAAAAGGCACAGTGATGCCACGTTACAGTGGGTTGGAAAGTGAGTGAAGCTGAGATGCCAAGTCAGGTTCAATGACATTGCACAGTCCTTCTTTCTATGATGACGACTGAAACGAATGGCAAACATAAATCGGTAAAATAGATTCTGGCAAGAAAAACTGTCGTTCAGCCTCACTCACTGAACCAACATTCTTAGCAGTAGACCTAGGAATTTATTCAATATAATCTTATCTGTTATTCTTTTTATATTAACCACCAATATTTTCATGACTAAATTTTCGTTGAAAAAAATGTTTAAGTCACAAATTTTTACATTTCCATAAGGATTAACCGCCGACGAATCTCCGCTAAAAAAGGTTTTACAAAGATTTCGACACAACACAAACGGGATTGTCTTAAAAATTCGTTTTAAAAACAATATTTCAGATTTCGGGAAAATTTTTCATGTGTTGAAATCTATAAACATTTTTATTTTTTAAGCAATCACTTTCTAGAAATTTTATTTTAATTACGAGCCATGGATTTTTGGTTAGTATTACTATTAGTAAAAAAAAAAAAAAGGATGATCACGGAATAAAAAATGATTTTACCGAGAGAATTTATCTTGACTTCTATGATATATATTTATGATAATATATTTAAGTGCCTTCTTTAATGTAAATATTCTGAAAAACTATCGACATTTTTATTTCTGTGTATAAATACTTGTTGCAAATTAATTGATTTAAAAGAACTTTTCAGAAAGAAAATTACAATTTAAAAAATAAGCGTTACTGAAATTAGCAACTCTGCCCCGCCTCCCCAGTAGCCATGGTGTGTGTGTGTATGGGGTGGGGTCCCACACAATTGGGAGTCTTGGGTAGTAAGCACCGGCTCTGTTGATTATTATTGTTGATGATTGATGATATCACTTAGGTAGCAAAAAATACAAAAAAAATGCTGAAATTAACCCTTTTGGGGCTTCAACTTGTCGAGGGTTCCTGTCTAGTGCGCACCGTACCGGCTACGCAGATACACAATGTATATTATTAGTTGATGACTGACAATATAACGTCAGTTTAAAAATAATAAAAGAAATGGCGGATGGCCATAAAACAGTGCTGAAAAAATGTCAGAAGCCACAACGGGCTCCAAAATATCATAAAATTGAAAGAATGTCAAATTTAAAATGGAATCGTCAAGCGAGCGAGTTAGATAGATTTGAATATATGTAGATATATTCTCTCTCTCTCTTTTACATAAGCGTTAACAGGAGATAACTGATAACTGACATTCTTTAGACATGGCACCTGGAACTAGAACAGTCTACAGTTAAAATATTTAATCCTTGAAAATGGCTAAATGTATAGCCGAAAGCGCTCGGATAAAAAGAACATTCGGAGAGTTTTTATATAATTTATCATCCGAAAAGAAAAAAATTATTAGATCGCATGAGAAATTGTATAAAAAACTAAATAAAAGCATCTTGTATGTCATATTCAATGAAATCTGCATATATATATATATATATATATATATATATATATATATATATATATATATATATATAGGATGTAACAGCAAAATTGTCAAAATGTTATATTAGGTTGGTGCAAAGTTAATGTCGTTTTCTCACATAGTAACATATGTGATAAAACGACATTATTTTTGCACCAACCTAATCTTAGAAATGATTAAAGATATGTTACTGCAATTCTCCGAGGTTTTTAATAACACTATTGGGGTCTAGTTTTAACAAGAATTTTTTTTTAGCTCTAACTTGAAATGATGATCCCTCTTGCCGTTGTGAATTCCTGATCCAGTTTTCCTCTCTACCGTTCCGTCTTTTTCAAACTTATTCACCGTTCACGTGATGGTTCTTCAATGGACTTTGAAGATGGAAGCTAGAGTATCAATGTTGGTACTATTACTGAAGGCCTGAATGATTTTTGTCCTCTCATCATTGCTCAGTTGGAAAGACATAGTGGGGCTGACACACAAAACGATTTTAACCTGTTCTCTTTTTAGCTGAATAACTCAAACGGTTTTTCAGTGATTGTAACGACAAATGGTGTCAAGAGCGATAAACATCTTATTTGAAAACCTGAAAAAAAAAAAAAAAAAAGAAACTCAATTGGTTTAGTAGGTTTTTAGTTATTAAAAATTTTGTGGGGTGGACAATTGTCCCATACTGTTACATGATTTGGACAATTTTGCTGTTACAATCGGCGCACACACACACACACACATATACACACACACACATACATAAATACATACATACATATATATATATATATATATATATATATATATATATATATATATATATATATATTGTTATATCTAGATAGAGAGATTCGGGTTGTGATAGATCGGCGCTGATGGTACAGACGTATAAATTTATGAAATATAAAATACAGTAATCCTTTAAAATGGTTTCACTGACTTTTATGGATGGCTAAAACTCGTAAATTTTACTTGGCGCAAATATCCCGCCGTCAACAGACAATATGCTTAAATGATGAATGAACCTGAAATTGTTCATTGAATTGCATTATTCTGTCATTCTGTTTTCTTTTCGTTCGTTTTATTTTTCAGAATTTCCAATGCTTTCTTTTCGGTTATCTTTTTTTGTTTATCTTGCTTTATCATTAACTTATATCTTCTTATTATTATTTGTACTCTTCGTATTCTTTTTCTTCTTCTAGCTCTCATTCTTCTCCTCTCTCTTCTTCTTCTTCTTCTTCTTCTTCTTCTTCTTCTTCTTCTTCTTCTTCGAATTCTTCTTCTTCTTCGAATTCTTCTTCTTCGAATTCTTCTTCTTCGAATTCTTCGTCTTCTTCTTCTTCTTTATTTCTTACTCCTTTTCTTTTAATTCTTCTTCTTCTATTTGTCTTTCTTATTATTCTTCGTAGTCTTCTTTTTCTTCTTCATTTTTATCATCGTATTCTTCTTCTTCGAATTCTTCGAATTCACCTTCTTCTCATTCATTTTCTTTTAATTCCTCTTCTTCTAATTGTCCTTTGCCTTTTACTTCTTCTTCTTCTTCTTCTTCTTCTTCTTCTTCTTCTTCTTCTTCTTCTTCTTCTTCTTCTTATTATTATTATTATTATTCCATTTCTTCTAATTCTTCTTCTTTTTATATATGTTCTCCTTCTTCATCATCGAATTATTCTTCTTTTTCTAATTCTTCTTCTTAATCTCCTTTTTTTTCTCCGTGCTCTTTTTCTTCTAGCCCTTCGCATTTTTGGTTTCTATTTTGTTTCATTCAACTCTCCTTCCTTCCTCCCTTCCTTCCTTCCTCCTTTCCTTCCTTCCTTCCTTCCTCCTTTCCTTCCTTCCTTCCTTCCTTCCTTTGTTTTTTTCAAGTTTTAGCTTTTTTGTCTTTTCTTTCTTCCAGATTTCTCCTTCTACCTCCCCCTAATCCATAAATTCATTGTCCCCTTTTCCTCTTTACTTTATTTTCTTTCTTATTTCTTTTCTTATTTCCTTTTCTCTCTTTTTCACTTTTCTTTCTCTCTTTCTGACTTTTGGCTTTTTCTTCTTCCTTTTTTTCTTTCTCTTCCCCCATTCTCCTTCTTTCCATCCTTCTTTCATTGTATTAGGTTGGTGCAAAAATAATGACGTAATAATATCGTTTTTTGACGTTAAAAAATACGTCAAAAAACGACATTATTACGTCATTATTTTTGCACCAACCTAATACGTTAATCGGTTACTTTCTCTTCCTCTTTAAACCCCACCCCACCCCGCTTTTATGAGTCCGCGTTACAATGCCGTGGGCAGGGTTATTGAAATTATTCTCCACATGAGCCAGATTATTTTTTTTATTTTCTTCCTCATATAAACATGGACACTCAAATCCAGCCAGTTGCATAGCTACCGACTTCCTAACCACATATAATGAAACTCGACCGAATATTTTGGCGCCGAATATTTTACAATTAGAAAGAACGCACCTGTCTAGAACTCTCGTATAGATATCGAGTCGTGGAGGTTCGATTTCTTATAATGCTTAATACAGACTCGGCAAACGGAATTCAGGTCAAGACTGAATTACGTAGAGAAAAAAACACCAACCCGAGGGTCATCAAGTATGACCCAATGAGTCAAATCCGGCCGCCGTGACATTTCAACTTATCCTACCATTCGATCTCATGACATAATTTTTCTGTTATCTTCCGTTTATCACTGCTTTGTGGGACCGATTCCCAAGAGGATGCTTCCCTGATCCCTACAAACTGTTAAAGTCTAGAGTTAACCGTTATCTTCCACACATATTCGCATAAACTGTGCCACTTAACATGTAACCCTCTACTTCGAGTAGCGCTTGGGCCTTGTAAATATATCAATATCAATGTAACAAAAGTATAAAAAAAACTTGTTGTTTACACTAGAGGGTAAAGATTTGGAAAAATCTTTCAGGTCTCTGAATCGCTTAGAAAATTGCAGATCAAAACTAATTTACTAGCACCATTAGAACCAGACAGACTTTCTCTTCTTGAAGGCTTTTATTATATCTTATAAGTTGTAGCTTCTGTCTGTCTGGTTCTGGAGATAGACCTCCATAACCATATATATTCTGAAACTACATTACTCAGTGTACTTGGAAAAACATATTTCATTTTGATCAAAGGGGCTCCCCAGGGGGCACAACCCCAACTGAAATTTTTGTCCCCCTTGATTTAAATTAAATTTAAATTTGAACAAAGGAATGACTCCTATCCAAAATATAGAAGAAGAAAGCCAGAAGATGGAGGTCACTTTGGCAAGATCATTAAGTAATACTGAAATGCATCATTTTTCTTCACAAATTATAATGAAATCAATCATCTCACAAAAAGAAATATGTGACACGCATCAAAGCACGGGTAATTTGGCAAATATTCAATAATAATAATAATAATAATAATAATAATAATAATAATCCATAAAGTTTCGTTAAAATCCTAGCTGTTTTTGCCAAATCTACATTGCTTGCTAATGGTAATATCAAGGCTGGCAGATTTTAATTTTTATGTAATCACCTCTCAAAAAAAAAAAAAAAATCAAACCCCAAAACCCTCACAAAAAAAAAACACCCCAACTCCCAAAAACAAAAAAACAAAAGAAAATGACTTCCCCCCAAAAAACAAAAAAACAAAAGAAAATGACTTCTCCCCACAAAAAACGAAACAAAACAAAAAACAAACAAAAAACTGTACACCATGCAATAGTTTCAACATCCTAGCTTAGTTGGAGTTAATTACACTGATGATGGTTTGGAATTTAATCATTACTTCCAGCGGTTGTCCACAGACTTTTGGCCTATAGTATATATATCTTATATTTCTAAGTATGAATGAAAATTATTTGAGAAGGTGCAGAAAAGTCAGACACACTTGTAAAAATCTGACCAGAAGACCAAACATCAAAATATGCACATTAAATTTCAATTAAACGATTCCAAAAGTTCGTATTGACACTAGTGGAGCCATAAATAAATTGATTTATGTTATAGATGTCATGCGATATTCCATTCCGTCGATCTTGGCGAACGCATCTACTACGTAGACGTCCAGAACCTGGTCTACGGGCAGCGGAATGTTCATCCGACCACTTTCGCCAACACAAAAGAATCATGGATACGGAATATTCAATATACCAAACAGTTTTCCGAAATGACCTATATAGTTTTTCAAAGTCCCACAAATGTTATACTTTTCAAGCGACTCTAATTGAAGAAAAGGAATTCGTATATATCTTTGTCTTGACACTGATGACAAAGTTCTCCTTTACGACTTTGAATTTTCTCCCAGCATGCGTTCATGTGTAAAACTCAGACACAGACAACATCACTAAATTTGAAAATTTTACCAGAATGTTTATGACGCCAAAAATGTATAGAATGTACCCTGATCAAAAACGTCATGGCCTTTCATGTTGTCCCAGTTCTTCCATTGGCATATATATATGTATGAATGCCGGAGGAAACCTTCATAGTTGAAAACGCAGTAGCGGAAAAGATTAGTGTTTATAATATCTTTATATATATATATATATATATATATATAATAGACAGGCTTAACGCTAAATAACGTATATAGGAGGACAGATTGGTTTATATAGTCTTTGATGGCAACTGGTCTAGGAGAAGGACAACTCTGAATTCAAAACCGGCGCAGGGTCGTTTGGGGACCTTGTGGCACGAGGTACGCCAAGTTTCTGTATTCAGCTCTTTAAAAATGTGTAGTTTGTTCTGCACAGAGCCTTCACCATTATAATCAAATCATATGTGCAGGTTGTCTGGGTGTCGCTTCCTAGGAACTGAGTTGACTGATCCACGAACGTCGTAAAAACATCGACATCTCGAACGCACACTGCAACCTCGAGATCCTTTGTCTCGGGGCCTCGTTCGAGAGGTGACGACGCGACAGTCCACGATATATATAGAAAGGAAAATATATATATATATTTGTGTGTGTGTGTGTGTGTGTATGAAAGTGATATTGAGGTTCACACCCAGCGGCGACAGTCTGTTTCATGCTAAACGCAATTGTCAATACTGAAATGCTTAAATGTCCAATTTTATATTTACATACTCTCTATCCCATACATTGAGCATTTTAACCCATAAATATAGCATAAAACTAACTGTAAAAAGGCAGTATAAATTATTTTATTGAATGGTAAATAGTGACTTAATAATCTCCATGTATTTCATATGTTTAAGTCATGAGTTATATTTTTATTTTTTCTGCTACGTTATTTTTTTTAAATTAACACATTCCTCGCTATTTGTGTTTGTTCATTTACGTACTATTTTGTCTCGTTTTCTAGTCTTTTTGCTTGCATAAAGTCTTATATATATAAAAAAAAACAACATTTCTTTGAGCTTCTAAAACACGTAATATATATAATCTTTACATACGTACATTATATGTTCCACAGGTTGACATAACCCGGTGCGATAGTAGGGATAAGCTCCTTTTGTCTATAAAATGCTTCCGTGGCATGCATCTTAATTAGCCTCTGGCAACTATGTCCAGCTTCAAGAATGGGCGAAGACGGAAAACTGGCACCTCATAACCAGCTGCTTCGGGTCGATGGCGGCAGATAACTCAGAAAGGCAGTCCAACTAGGGCAAGGAAAACCCTGATTTCAAAACTCCGCTGCTTTGCGCTCATATCTAAACACGGGAAGGGCTATGGAAGTACATCGTGAGAAAACCCGGAGTGGAGTCCCGAAGGCAATTGGCTGTCAACCCTGACGACTTTCCGCGGCCAAGCCGTCCCCAAATGTAATACTTTGTTATACCTTTGGATCTTGTCGGTAGGACCGAGATGGGTGGCATGTAGTCTGGGCAGCGCATGGTCTCCCTGTACCATCATCAGTCCTGTGCACTAGAAAGATCACCTCAGTTTCCCGACCAAATGACAGAGTATTGACCAAAAATAGCGTTACTTATGACATGAAGAGATGCCAACTATATATATATATATATATATATATATATATATATGCATATAGTTAATGGTCAGCATTGAATTGGATCACGAAACAGCAGTGTTAAAAAGTGCTCAATGCATGTGTGAAAAAAAACCCTTTTGAACCAGAGATCCGAAGTCATGAGCCGTTGCATACAAACAAAAAATCCTCTTAAGCTCAAATGAGGTTAGTTAAAAAGTATGTATATTTTAATTAAACGCCACCGTTACATTTATACCCTTGCTTTCCTCCTCCTATTACTTCTACGCACCCTCCTCCTCCCTTTATATCAGACCCAACGCCGCACGTTTGTTTATTCATTTTTAAAAATAATATAGAGATCATTGTTTTTTGTGTTTTTGTCAAATAAAGGCTTGGGGTGTCAACTGATAAAAACGAAACCAACTGATCTCCTAACCTTTAAAGTATATATATATATATATATATATATATATATATATATATATATATATATATATACAAAAACACAGACAAACAGACACACACACATATATATATATATATATATATATATATATATATATATATGTATGTATATATATATATATATATATATATGTATGTATACATATATATATAAATATATATATATATATATATATATATATATATATATATATATATATATATATATATATATATATATATGACAGGGAGAACTATACGAGCTACTTTTCTTTAATTCTACCTGCTTGAAAGGTGTTCGAATTCTATATCCCACTAACATGTATATATATATATATATATATATATATATATATATATATATATATATATATATATCTTTACATATATATATATATATATATTCATATATATATATATATATATATATATATATATATATATATATATATATATATATGGTGGGATGCCCTCATTGAATCAATAGCCATGTGTCCATCATTGTGGAGGAATCGGTTGTGCTTTGACTTGGCGTGATACGGGCTCCGTCAGCTATAATTGCTCAAGAGATCCTACGTATGGGCGAATGCCTTTCCTGCTTCCAGCCTAAATATATGGAACGGTCTGGTCTGTTGATCAGCTGCATAATGACCCTACAACCTCAGCCGGTCATGCTAATGAGGATGACGATGATGACGATTTATATGATAGGATATATTGCAAATTGTGGATTATTTAAATTATACTTCGTATTCAAGCTTGTAATTACAAATGGGCGATTTGATATATTCATAACTGAGTTACTGAGCAGAGAATAGGCTGCGTCAGATGGTGTTTCACCCATCATCACAATTTGCTGCAAAAAACAAAACATTAACCTGAAAACTTTAGTCACATTCTTAAATTGCCTCGTTAGATCTAGACTTTCCTATGGATGTCATGCTTGGCGCCAAGCCCGTTCAGAAATATCTAAACTGTCAGCTGTATAAAACCGCTTTCTTAAATCAATCGTTAAAAATGACTTTGAGCGAGTGAAGCCTGTGGATATTGGCCATCCGTCTTTTGAACTTGCGCGAACATTATCACAATGAAAGGAGCTGTACCACATAATAGAAACCACACCAAAGAAGAAACAGCTAAAATGGATAGAATATGTCCTTCGAAGAGAAAATAATGACATAATCAAGATGTTGACATTGCACGCTAATTCAAATAAAAGGCTAGGAAGGAAGCCGCCATCAATAATGGAAAGCGCGATAAAAGATAAACTTAAGGAATCTATTTTCCTGAAAATTCTTTGAAGAGAAAGATTTTTTAAATTTCAACCGACATTTGTACTCGCTGCTCGGTCAGTAATGGCCGAATGTATCCTTATAAAGAAAACTGTTAATATTAGCATTACGCTCCTTACGTGATATAGATACTTGTTGATTTCTCTTAAATTGAGTCAAACAATAAAGAGAATATACGTAAAGCAAAATATATAATCGCTCAACGCTTAACAAAGCACGTCGACCAGTAAATTATTGACTAACGCTTAGAGACTAACGCTTTTAAGACAAGCAGACTTTTGCAAATAAAGTGCTCAATATATATATATATATATATATATATATATATATATATATATATATATATATATATATATATATATATATATATATGTGTGTGTGTGTGTGTGTGTGTGTGTGTGTGTGTGTGTTAGGAGACCTTACCCATAATAACATAATGGACTATTCCATACGTAATAAATACTGCACCTCAAGAGGAAGCAGTGAGCGGAGTCTCTTTCGCGGTGGTAAACCAACCCTGAACCCGTTTATACGGGTTCAAAGGGCATATTTTTGTCCGAGCCCACGGATTTGAAAATCCCACGTTAAGCCGGATTTGTGCCACATGATGCCCTCGCGGGCGGTGGGGGGGATGATTAAATACTGTTCAGTCTGAAGTCTGGAGTGAAGTCCGTCAGAAGTCCGTCAGTCAGTCAGAGCGAGCGAGTCAGACTGTTGAGTCAGAGGCAGTCCGAAACAGAGTCGCGTTCAGACAATTACTACTAAACCTGATTGTTCGTACTAACACTTTCTACTTCTCTGTATATATTCCTGTTTGTAATATATCTGTGTTATTCCATATCAGTGTTCGAGTTCTTTCTTTATTGGTTCTACCTTGGACTATCACCGCCGTCGGTACAAGGAACCGGACCATAACAAATAACAGTTAATAAATAAATGTTCAAATGACTTATCTTCCGACATGAAATTATTGCAGAGATAGCGTTCTGATAAATCTATTGAATTAATTAACAGATATCACATTTATTTATTATTTATTTTGAATACGTTATATAAAAACATTGAAAATAAAGTTAATAAATTATTTTGTTTCATGCAATGTCAATAATAATAATAATAATAATAATAATAATAATGGTAGTACTTACAAGTAAAGCACACACATTGCGAAAGAGTATGCACCATAGAGGAAATAAAATAATATTAATAATAATAATAATAATAATAATAACAACAACAACAAAAAATTAACATTTTCTATATAATGTCTGTCAAACGTTAAATAAATTAACGTTCGTTAGGTTCGCAAAGTAAACAGTGGCGTAATGGATAGCGGCTCGGATTGAGGACTCGGAGAGCAGAGTTCGAATTCCAATCGAATCCAGTACACACACTTATGTGCTAATATCTTTGGGAAAGGTATGAATCTTCTTCTTCTCTCTCCCAACTATGGGTAAATAGCAGGACAGACGGGGTTCTATGGCCTTAGATGGCAACTGGTCTGTCTCGTCAGACATTTATCGAAAGATACATGATTACCTAAGCGTGTGTCACGCATGGCATATAACTGATGCTAAATAAATATATCTGTTAATGAATTTAATAGTTTTATGTTACCCTGACGGGTGAAACGGTGTCTTTGTAAATCTTCAACTCGTTGTGAATCGTTTTGCCTTCTTTTTATATGTACAAAAATAAAGACTTTTTTTCCTCCAAGATATTAATTCAAAACAAAAACTCACATTAAGAAATGCGGAATTTTCGATCAACATTAAAACTCAAGATACTTTAGCTTCTTCGCCCCGACGCAAATAAATTCTTCCAAGAAAGAAAATAATGCACCTGAAAAAGAAAAAAGAAAGGTCCTGAAAAACATTAAGATTTAATCATCATCGGTTTTGCTTTTGTTATTCCTCATTTATTGGGAAGGGCAATCCCTGTTTACAATATTTGTTTTAAAAATATTTGGTTTCAAAATCTTTCTCACTCCGCTGTTCCAGCCA
>OZ010578.1:2478983-2628983 GCA_963932145.1 Acanthosepion lycidas
TTTCAGTTGACCATATAAATATCAGTCAGTTATGTGCCATGTGTGATACACGCTTAGGCGATCATGTATCTTTTGATAAATAACTGATAAGGCAGATTTTTCCGCAGTTGGTAGCCATTTCTGAGGTAGATCAGCTCTAGAATGCGGTCTGCCCTGCTGTTTACTCATAGCTGGCGGGCGGGAGAAGAAGAGGATTCATAACTTTCCCAAGGATATTGGCACGTAAGTGAATGAAATGGATTTCACTAGAATTCGAACTCCGGTTCCTTAATCCGAGCCGTTATACATTAATCCAACGTGTGCTATATGAATATACAATAGCGTTTCTAAATTCTTCTAGTTTTAAACCACATTTTGGTTGTTTGTTTCAATAAATTCATTTCAATTTTGCCTTGGAAAAAGTCCACATTAGACGAAAGGCGTTGGCTAAAACTACAGTTATCCTCCTGTCTTTTTTCTTTTATATATATATATATATATATATATATATATATATATATATATATATATATATATATATATATATATATAGTTAGTTTATGCAAAACTAGGTAATCCGTATGGGTAGACCCAAGGAGGATGATATCCAGAGTATCAATGTAAATATAAATTCAGAGCAAATATGTTTGAACTGGTCTGTTTTTATTCAAACAATATATATATATATATATATATATATATATATATATATATATATATATATATATATATATAAGCTAAGTCAATTACGTTACCTTGGTTTTCATCGTTTTGGTATCCTCACGCGATTTGGGATAATTGGATACTGAAAGATCGATATTTTTTTTTCTATTAAAGATCAATATACCTAAATTTTAGTTTGTCATCCTAGTTCCATCCTGATACCCTAAAGTAACACCGACAATCGAGAAAATCCTCCTTAGTTACAATTAGACGTTTCTGTAAGTGCACTTCTCTATGTACCGTGCCACTCCTCAAAACGTAGGCCATCATGGATGGCCCTCGACAACTTTCTGTCCCTTGTAGCTCTTTATAAATTTTCTTCTTGCTATTTCTCTTAAATCCTATTCTGCCATCCACTTCGTCAATCCCATCAAGTATGTTATGCATTGTTTTCATCTGTCCCACTTGCCCTCAATCTGCCCCGTGAGTATCAGATTTTCCAAGCCCTCCCTACTCATTACGTGCCCCAGAAATTTCAACTGTCTATTCTAGATTTTAAATATAAGTTTCCTTTTTGTTTCCATTTTCTCTGAAATCTCGTCGTTGCTCACATGTTCGCTCCATAGTATCCTCAGTATCCCTCTTTAGAATCGTATTTCTGTTGCTTCAAGTGTCTTCATCTTTGAGAAGATTGTCCGGCGTTCACTGCCATATCGGAGGACAGGTATCACGTCATAGTTCAGTACTTTTTTCTTTGATTCTAACAAAGCTTTTCTGTCTCTTATTTCACTGCTTAGTTTTAGCAAAGCATCTTTGTCTATCCCGATGGGTATTTGCAGTTCAGTGTCGCACAATCCGTCCTCTATTAGAAGACTTTCCATATATTGAAATGTTTGTACTTGTTTCATTTTGGTATGCCCGATTTGTCATTTTCTCTTTGTGATCATCCTTTTGGCTACAGCCATCCATTCTGTATTCTTGTAATTCCTGTTTAGTTCTTTTTTTTTCTCTCGTTTCCTTCGTCGCCTTCTGTAGGACATTTTGTGGTTTTCTTTCCGTCTTTGCTATCAACACTGTGTCATCTGTATGTTGCTCCGTGTCCGCCAATATATAAATCCTGTTAAGACATCGACTTTTCTCGGAATTGCCTCCTTGTATAGATTGAATAAGTTTGTACGATGTTTCACAAGTACGAGGCAGTACCTAAAATCTTTGAACAGCGGTGCAAACAGAATGTAGTACGGCTTATTGTTGTTATCATTTGTGAGCAGCAATAATTGTGAGATCGTAGTACATATGCTTAAAGGGACTACTTCGAAAGAAACAAGGAAAACATCCTGTTAAAGAAGCAATTATTTTATACTTATTAAGAAAGATAAAAATTGCCTTTAAGAAAGAAAAAAATGCGTTTTTTTCCTGGCCAATCTAATCACTTAAGTTCAAAGTAGAATGAAATTAGAAAAACATTTTCGCTAAATTACTTAAGACTTAGCCTAAAAGTTGGAAATGGCAGAAATAGTTTGTAAATGACTAAAAAGCATTGGTTGTTCGTTAATTAATGAATTTAGTTTGTTGTCCCGCAGGGTCATTGGCCAGTGACAGTTACCGTTAAAGACATCAAAAGAAAATAATTTGCCGACCCTCACAAGAGTGTATACGTTGACTTCCTCCTTCATGAAGAGAATAGTCGACTTGAGAGGAGGTATGTAACGATTCGTGACATGTCACAACAGGAATTGCTTGCCACCCAGTATTGCACCGGCGCGTCTTATTTTATTTATTTATATGGAATAGTGAGTGGAAGGTTGAAAGAAGACGAACTTTGTTTTGCCTAAGGAAAACTTATCTGTGATGCTTTTTTGGTTTGATGTTGTCGTGGCGGAAGCGTGGCGTCTGACGCGAAAATGCGTGAAAAAAAAAAAAAAGTAGTTTTCATTATTTTGATTATAACTGAACACGAGAGCGCGGGCACAAACATATACACACACATATTGACACATACACAGATGAAAGTGGGGGAGAAAGTGTTAGATAAAATAGAAAAGAGAGAGAGAAGTTAACTTTCTATCAATACACAGGGGATTCTGAGAGCGGCAAGAAGTAGGGCAGGATACTGATAAGTATATATATATATATATATATATATATAAGTGGACATTGAATTCAATACTTAAGCGACAAACTGTTTCATGCTAAACGCAATCATCAGACCACATGCGATGTATTTTTTTTCGACTGTTTATGTATACGGGTCAGTGTTGCATTGTGGGTAGTCTGTTGCATTGTAGGTAGTCTATCCCAACGGTTATTTGGCGGGAGTGGTTTGTTATTAGGTACGCTCTATATCAGATTGAGCACTTTATTCGATAAATATAGCACACCTTAAAACTACACACACACACACACACAGACACACACACAGACACACACACACACATCTATATATATATATATATATATATATATATAATACGTCGCACATATAGTGCTGGTGTTAATAAAACAGTGCTCGAAGTAATATAACAGAACTATTAAGTATATATTAATAAATATACATATTATCCCTGACCGCTAGCACGACTCGGAGTTTTATGCACAACGCAATCTTCAAGTACTGCGTATGAATTACTACTGTTTCCTGGTTTGATTCAACTCTGACTATATTCCTTTTATTTATTATATATATATATATATATATATATATATATATATATATATATATATATATATATATATATATATATAATAGGGAGTATTGGAGTATGTCTTCTATTTATAGTTTCAGTGGTTGGATTCGATTTTTCATGGATTTGATAAACAATCGTCTGATCCATATTTTGCCATTTCTTTAGCAATGTTTCTTTAAGGGTTGCCACTGACGTGATTTTGGTTGCATGCCATCGAAGTCGTCGGTGAAGGTACTCCCAAACATGCTCTATTGGATTCATGTCAAGGACTTTGGGCTACACATGGCAGGGACATGATTCCTTGCGATTCCCCCCCCCCCAGGCTTTTGCTACTTTACTCGTATTTCTTGGCGATCCATCTGCTTGAAAAAAAAAAGGCAGACAATCTTGTCAATCTGATTGGTTTCAAATTGTGGGAGTAGTCCTTTCTCTAAAATTTGACAGAATTTTGGATTATTCAACCGCTCGTCAACAAGAATCTGCTCAGATTTCCCTCCAAACCAGAGAGCACCCCACACCAATCCCTCCATATTTCACGATCACCTGCAGACATTCAAAGTTCCGAGTCTCATTCTGATTTCTCCAAACAAACCTGTCTCGAATTCGAATATTGGCAGAATTTACTTTCATCTAACCAAATTACAGACTTCCAAAATTTATAATCTTTGCACTCTTCCCAGCCCATCCACCTGATCCTGTTAACCTGTGAAATCAAGGGCTTCTTTCTTGCAACTCTTCTTTCATAGTCTAGCTCTTTCATAGTCTTTCTCACCGCATATGGCGACATTTCCATGCTGTTAGCGACATCTTTGACGATCTGACGACGGTTTCCGGTGACTTCCCTCTTCAGCGACCTTTTCATTTGCTCAGACACGATGCTTGGTCTTCCTGAACATTGTTTCACATGAATCACCTTTATTAAATTTCTTGACAATATTATCAACCATTTGAGGATTAACCTGGAAAAACCTTGCAATTTCTCTATTTGACTTGACACATTGACGTCATCCTATTAATTGCCATCGGAGAAATTCACCAATTTCCTTACTTTCGCGAACTTTCATTGCAAAATATAAGTCAACTATCGTTCAAAGGTGAGAGTAGCTTGATACTAACACGAAAAAAAAAAAGAAAAAAAGAAGCGTTACTACACAAGCCAAAATTGCTGTAATCAAGAGTGGGTAAAAACTTCTCATAGCACATTGTATATATATATATATATATATATATATATATATATATATATATATATACGTATACACACACGCAAATATATATGTTTATGTATGTATATATATATATACACACGTACGCACAAAGACATATATGTTTGTGTGTATGTATATATATATATATATATATATATATATATATATATATATATATATATATGCATACATACACACACAAACACACACACACACACACATATATATATATATATATATATAAAGAGAGAGACAGGGAGAGAGAATGTGATAATGAAAGAAATAGATATATTGAGAGCTTGATAAGAAGATAGTGAGCGATAGAAAGAGAGCGAGAAAGTTTGTGAGTGAGAAGATGAGTGTAAGGAAAAAGGCACATTAAGAGAGACAAATACAGAGAGACAAACAGAGTGAAATGAAACCAGGATAACATATTGAGAGATAGAGATAGAAAGAAAGAAAGAAAGAAAGCAACCCTGTGTCTTTCCTCTAAATATTTTCATGGTAATTGTACTGATGAGTTTTGTATTTGCAAAATAAATATCTTTATTTATATTTATAAATATCTTTATAATTCTTTGGTACCTAAACTTTTAGAAAAGCGTAATATTTGATTGGCATCTTGGTCTCATTCTTTTACAGTTGAAATTGTTAGATGTAAGCATAAGTTCTATGCTAAAAGTTTCTCATCTCACACTTCTCGTTTGTGGAAGTTGCTTTCTGCTACTTGTTTTTTAGTCAACTTCAAAAGTTTAAATGCAATCTTCTATCACCCTAATTTATTGTTCTCTCTCCTTAAAAATGTTTTTTTTCTCATATTCTTTTACACTCAGTAGCACTATGCATCTTAGTGGCTTTACTGCCTTGCTTTAGATGAAATGATTAAAAAAATGATTAAACTCCAAAATAACTATGTAGATAATGGACATTAAAAAATGTTTGTTGGGCTCTTGCAGGCCGGATGTGACTCGTGGTTCGCAGTTGGCCTATTCCTGGTTTAGAGAAATTAAGGGCCCCACAGATAACGAGAAAACTAAATATGGTGCTACAGAAGGATGCTGACAATTTCATACACTGAGCGCATAAGCGACTTAGGAGTCTTACAGAAAATGGAACCAAAAAGTACAGAATGATTTCCTTTACTTTTCATTCTTTTTTCCTGTTAATTTTTCGTTTTTTCTCCTTTTAATTTCTTTCTTTCTTTTTTCTATTAATCTTCCTTTTGTGGATCTTTCTTTCTTTTATTTTTTCGTTTCCTTTCTTTTTTTTCTGTTCGATCTTTTTTCTGTTTCTTTATTATTTTGCGATTTTTAATAATTTGTATCTATTTCTTTTAGTAACTCACCTCTTTCTTGAAACGTTGATTTCTTTCTTTCTTTCTTTCTTTCTTTCTTTATTTCTTTCTTTCTTTCTTTCTTTCTTTACGAGCTACTTTTTTCGTTGTGAATCTTTCTTTCTTTTTTGTATCCTTTTCTTTTCATTCTTTTTTCTACTTATTATTTTTCGTTTTTTATTTTTCCTTTCTTTCTTTCTTTCTTTCTTTCTTTCTTTCTTTCTTTCTTTCTGTTACTACTTTCTTTCTTTCTTTCAGTTACTACTTTCTTTCTTTCTTTTTTTCTTTCTTTCAGTTACTACTTTCTTTCTTTCTTTTTTTCTTTCTTTCAGTTACTACTTTCTTTCTTTCTTTCTTTATTTTTATTTTGCTTTCTTTATTTTCGTTTTTTTTCCTTTCTACTTTCCTTACTTTATTATTATTTATTATTTTTCGTGTTTTTTTATGTTTTTCTTTTTTGTTTTTTCTTTCTTTTGCCTTTTATCTTTTATTTACTTTTCCTTTTATAATTACATTTTTATTACTTTATCTTCTATATTTTTTTTTACTTCTATTTTTTCTTTTATTCTTGAAATATTTCCATTCATTCCCGCTTGATTTCCTTTCTCGATTCATTTTTGCTTCGTTCCTACCAGGTTTCAACAATGGCGGCCACAACCTTACCAACATAAAATACGCAGATGACACTGTACTGATAGCAGACACGGAAAATAAATGACAAAACCTTCTACAGAAGGAGAGCGAGAAGAAAGGACTAAGCATAAACTACAAGAAGACAGAATGCATGATCATCTGTAAATGACAGGTCAGGGACACTAAAATCAAGCAAGTGCGGTGGTTTGAATATCTGGGAAATGTTTTGACAGAGGACGGTAATTGCGACACTGAGATCCGAACATGTATTGGGATGGCTATGGACGCATTCCAAAAGCTATGCAGAATATTATCAGACAGCAGGATTTCATTGGTAACAAAGAAAAGATTACTGATCTGCTACGTGACATCTGTCCTCCTTTACGGCAGCGAATGTTGGCCGATTTCCCCAAAGATGAAGAAGAGACGGAGATGTGGTTCTACAGAAGGATCCTGGGGATATCATGGATCGAGCATGTGAGCAACGAAGAGGTCTTGGAGAGCATGCAAACAATGAGAAGGCTTATCCTTAACACCAGGAAGAGGCAGCTGAAGTTTTTGGGAAACGTAATGAGAAAGGAGGGCTTGGAAAATCTAATACTCACAGGTCAAATAGAAGAAAAGAGAGACAAGGGAAAGCAACACATGATATACCTGGTGGAGTTAAGCAAGCGGATGAGAGAACGTGGCCTGGAGGAGGTTGCAGAGGGTTGAAACTTATTGAAAGCTACAAGGAATAGGAGAAAGTGGAGAGCCATGATCGTCTACGTCCTGAAAGGGCACGGCACATAAAAAGAAAAGAACTGTTCAATTTCTATTCTTTTTCTTTTCATTCAATTATTATTTTTCTTCTTTTTTTTCTAAAATCTATTTTTTTTCTTTCTTTCTTTCTTTCTTTCCTCGGATTTTAAAACTTATTCTATTTTATTTTTACTTTTCTTTTCTTGGTTTAACCTTTTGTGCTTTCGTTCTTAACCAACTTCTTTTTCTTTAACTTTCTGAGTCTTACTTCGTTTTTTTTTTCTTAGTCTACCTTCTTTTCTTTTTGTTTTCACAAACTTTATTTCAAACCCCAAAACTTTCTTTCATTCTTCGTAAATTATCTAAATATTTTTCTTATTTTCTCACACACCCAATATCATAAACAAATCCAGTGTTTCCATAGTGACGAACTCTCTGACCTCAAAAAATGTCTCATTAAAGAAAATAATTGTTTAAACTCAAATTTGCCCTCAGACACGAACTTTGCCTTGACTCCACCCTCGGGATGCCTGTCTTGCACTATATTGGCCCCAGTTATCCTTTATCGTCTGCTTAAGGGTATCCCAATTACCCGAAGGTCCCTTCGTACGCCACTGATCAACCTGCTGTTACCACCCACGTAGTTCCAGGTCTTCCAGGAACTTGCCTTTCAGATAAGGGTATCAGGATTCTTTGTATGTCCAAGAGTCTCTTAGCGTTTAGAATTCAAACTAGGTGCAAATTTCTGTTTAACTTTTCGCTTTCTTTGTCAAAATTATTTCGTTACGTCATATTTCTTTCTTTCAGGATTTTTTATTTACCATTTGCAGTATTTTCTGTTTTACTTCTTTCTTTTGAAACTTATCTTTCTTTCTTTTTTTTTTCTTTGGGAATCTTTTTCTTTTTTTTTTCTTTCTTTCACTTTTCTTTGAGAATCATTCTTTCTTTTTTTCTTTCTTTCTTTCTTTCTTTCTTTCTTTCCGCCTATCTTTGTTTGTTTCTTTCTTTCTTTCTTTGTGTCCTCCTTTCTTTCTTTCTTTCTTTCTTTCTTTCTTTCTTTCTCATTCTCTATTAACTTTATTTTCATCTTATTTTCCTTGACTCCTATTCATATTTTTACGCTCGCTCCTTTTTCTTCCTTTTCTTATTCATTTATTTTTTCTTTATATTTTTTCTTCTCAATTTCTATGATGGAGATCCTGAGTACGTGCCATCATATTTTAATTCCAATTCCATATCATAGTTTATATTTTGGAAATATTTACCTTGAGTCTTATTTCTTGCAATCCTTGGTAGACATCTAAATAGTAAGGACTCAGACATACATTGATATACAGAAGGATGTTAATATTTTCTTCAAGATTACTCATAATGAATATAGTCCCGAGTATGACGATAAACGACACCCGGCAGCAAGGCTTCTGATCAAGAGATTAGAGGTCTTGAGGAACGTGGAACCACATTTTAATTGTTGTTGTTCACCCTGACCTACCACTTGTTAGGGTCCCAGCTATAGACAAATAGTGAACCACCAAACAAAATGGATCACTATGAAATTGTAGAAATTAATTTTTATAGCGAAATGCCAGCAATAGATTTTATATAAAAAATGACCAACACTACATTTTCTAAGAGAATAATAAACAATACCTTTTATCTTTAGTTGAAGGTATAAAACTGTGTTCCAAATATTTGGATTTCGGCATTAAAATAGCCCACAAAAGTTGATGTGCCTCTAAACAAAATCAACTAAACAACCAACATAAAAAAACTCTTTCGTGATATTAATTCAAATAAGATCCAACAATTTCTGAAATCAAACTGTATTCCAAAATATAACTTTATCAGAACTGCAACATAAAACACACATATCACCACCTCTAGCAATTATATTCGCACAAAAGTTGAGTATCATCTACCATGTATTCAATTGTGAAAGCAGAATAACATATATCATATTTTTATTACTTCAAAGCTCCCAAGGAAATTAAATTTCGGCATTAAATGATTCATAAGGAGTTGATTAAACAAATAAATAAAATCCGAAGAAACAACAATGAATACAAATAGCATTAGTATAGTAAATCATCACTAAATTGGCTTTGGAAAAGCAAGAACACGGTTTTCTATTAGTAAATTCTTTTGGGATGTGGTATGGAATGCTTAAATGATCAGTGCCCATCTCTTTACATCTGTGCTTGTAGATGCTCAGAGCACAGTCCAGGAAGAAATTAAAATCAGTGTGACTTCTTGTCGTAACCCCGGTGAGGTTTGAAATGATTCGGCGTTGGTGTACTCGCCAGACACGTAAGGTATTATGGATATATATATATAGTTCCTATATCAGATGTAGACATTCAATGGATTTAGAGCTTGCGAGGCGATTTCTAATTCATGTGAAAAGGAACTCTTTATTGATGCGACCCTATACTGTTGTACTGTCAACATAGGTATACACTTTTCTATTGGAGATGTTTGATGATATATGCTATCATTACACACCTTAACAGAACTAACGCCAAATTGGATTGACTTTCATAGAATGGTGAGATTTTAGTTAATACAATGCTCATTAGTACTTTCGCCGTAATGGATACCCGTCATGGGTATGACGATAAGCTACATCCACGTCCTGGGTAATCTAAACTATTTCCAACTGCAAGGCCTCTGATCAGGAGGTTTTGAGGAGCGTGGAACCCCCTCTTAATTGTTTATATTCCCATGGGCATCCTTCCCTCTCGCGCTTTTATAAACTGCTGGAAGGATTCTTCTTCGATACCCCCCCCCGAGATCTGTCGTTACGGCCTTCTTGATAGCCTCCATGCCTTCAAAACGAGTCCCCTTGATAATCCCCTTGAGCATGAGGAAAAGAGAAAAAGTCATACGGAACAAGATCAGGTGTTTCAGTACAGCAATCTTCTTCTCAACCAGGAATTGCCGGATGCTCAGGACGTTGTGAAGTTCATTGTTGTGGGGAAGTAACCACGATTTGTCCTGTCACAAAAGGATGTGAAAAAATGCAATAGTCGCAGAAAGCTAAGATTACAGTTATATACTCCCAAAATATCATGTGAGATGATAACACAATCCGCTTATCCCTTCTTTCGCCGATAGCTCACACGGCTCACACTGTCCCGTTACTTTTCAGACAGACCTCGTATATATTGAGAATATGGAGAGATAAAATGTGAACCTAGACTTGAAGAGGAGAAGACCATAATGATCGGTGAAGCATCCTTCCAGGAATCTGTTTCACAGAGTAAAAATTCTAGGAAAAGTAATAATTCGGACCTACGAAATAAGAATCGAAAGAAGATGAATCGACCAAATCTGGCAGAAGAGATGGATTTTCGTTTGCTTTGGTTTAGTTTGTTTTACGGCATATCAACCTCAGTGGGTTATTTAATGCCTGCAAGATTTTTTATTGCTGGTAATATATATATATTTTTTAAATGTACTGTTGATAAATTTTTTTTTCCTTCAAAAATATATTTCTGGTAATATTTTTTCTTCAAAAATGTATCGCTTGTAATTTCTTTTTTCAAAAATGTATAGCTGGTAATAATTTTTTTTATAAAGTATTTCTGAAATTAAAACCTATTTTTACACTTTCATAGTGTTTTGACTCCACTTTGGGGGTTAACTATTTGCCAATAGCTGGGACCCTAACAGGTGCTACCACCCCGGGTCAGGGTAGATCTGGGAACACCAACAATTAAGAGGTGGTTCCACGCTCCTCGAAACTTCCTGATAAGAGAACTTGCTTTAATACGTAGTTTATCGTCTTACCCAGGACGCGGACGTAGTTTATCGTCTTACCCAGGACGCGGACGTTGTTTATCGTCATACCCAGGACGGCAGAATAGACGTCATAGAAAACGAATTCGCTTATTTGATTTCATGAAGATGATTTTCAATTGGGATTATTACAGAAATTATGAAGAGATTTTATTTTTTTTTAGAATGTAACCATTGAAAGGAAAGAATAAGATTTTTTGGTGATGTTAGCATAGAGAAAAACATTTTCATCGAGGTTCGCGTAGTCTTACGTTTAAGAGCACATAAAATTTAATCAGTAAACCTTGTTCAATTTCTGACTAAAGAAATTATTTTGTATAAATGGTAACGAGGAAAGCATGATTCTATTTCTTACAACCCCTTCCCTACACACCACCTATCAGTAAAATTAGCAGAGCAAACCGCACAACCTAGCCTTGGTTGGCAGCAAGTCTAGGAGAAAAGTAACTATGAATTCAAACCAGAAGTGGAGTCCATTGAACATCAAATTTAATTTCCTTCCTGTAGCCAAGAATATGCCAATAGGCGTTGCTTCTTGAAATAATCATCTGACGGTATCCCAGTGAATGAACGGGAAGGTCAGGGTGAAAATGAGTTAACACATTCAGTGAAATCTGCCAATGATACATTCGTATATATTCTGTGCCAAATATTACTTTCTGATTGTAAGTTTAACTTGCATTGCCGTTCCTATTTTCCGTAAGGCTTAATATGGTGCTTCTGTTATCTATCTTGAGATTCTGGAGAAAATTCAGAGTAGAATCTGCAAGGTTATCAGTTCTCACCTGGCATATCGGCTTCAATAACTTTCCCAGCACCAGCTCGATGCTTTCCTGTACTTTTTCTACCCTATATTTTCCTGGCAATTTTTCTGGTAAACTTTCTTTTTTGGTACCACGACTACAGGAATTTAATTGGAACAAAATAAGTGTCCTGTTAATTATGACGACAATGAAAACGAAAATGTTTTCAGCTAAAGAACCTTTTTTTTTCTGTCAGAAGTGAAAACAAATCACTGAGATTTTTTCGACTGACGTTTTCCAATGCCAGGAAGTTGAGTAATTATAACGAATCAATTATTATATGATAGGAAAATCTGTTCACTATCGTGCTAAACAAAACCCAATTCTTCAGTCTCATATCTCAAGATTCCTGACAAAATCCAAAGAAGGACCTAGAATGTTATCGGTCCTCAACTGGCATCTCAGCTTCAGTTACTTGCCAACCGCCGTATCGTACCTTTTTTTTGCTTTTTATATAAATATTTCACTGGAATTGTTTTGATGAGTTTTCCTTTTTTGTTACCTCGACTTCATTAATCTAAGGGTAGCGCCAGATTGGCAGTTAGGTCTCATCATTTCACTGTTGAATTTGGCAGATGCAACCATAAGTTCTATACAAATAGTAGAAACCTTTTCACCTTTCTGTTAATGATAATCTTTAAAAATATAAATGCAACTTCATTCATCGTCACCTGTTTCATTAAACCCGTTCTTTTATTGTCTTCTTTTTTCTTAAACTCACGTTATGTTCTCGTAGACAATATATGAGAGAGATTTACTGCTGAGATGGGAATCTATCTAATCAGGGGCTTTCTTTTATGTATCTAGTAATTCTTGACAAAATCAAAAGAATATATCCATATATTATCGGTCCCAATCTTGCATTTTGGATTCAATCAACTTCTTGCAGCCATACAATTGTCGTTTATTATAAATATTTCCATAGCAATTGTTTTCTATTGGTTAACTTGAATTGATGAATTTGAAGGCTGTACTAGATTGGCAGCTAGGTCTCATCATTTTTATTGCTGAAATTGGTAAATATAAACGTAAGTTCTATTTTAATAATTTCTTCACTCGCACTTCTCTCTTGCGGAATTCTCTCCCGGTTTCCTGCTTTCTTGTCAGCTACGATCTTCAGAAATTGGAATAAAATATCAATGATCATCCTACTGGTCAAAAAGCCATCAACTGCAGATATGACATCATCATCATCCTACTGGTCAAAAAGCCATCAACTGCAGATATGACATCATCATCATCCTACTGGTCAGAAATCCATCAACTGCAGATATGACATAATCATCATCCTACTGGTCAAAAAGCCATCAACAGCAGATATGACATCATCATCATCCTACTGGTCAGAAAGCCACAACTACAGATATCACATCATCATCAGCCTACTGGCCAAAAATGCCATCAACAGCAGATATGACATCATCATCATCCTACTGGTCAGAAAGCCATCAACAGCAGATATGACATCATCATCAGCCTACTGGTCAGAAAGCCATCAACAGCAGATATGACATCATCATCAGCCTACTGGTCAGGAAGCCATCAACAGCAGATATGACATCATCATCATCCTACTGGTCAAAAAGCCATCAACTGCAGATATGACATCATCATCATCCTACTGGTCAGAAAGCCATCAACTGCAGATATGACATAATCATCATCCTACTGGTCAAAAAGCCATCAACAGCAGATATGACATCATCATCATCCTACTGGTCAGAAAGCCAATACTACAGATATCACATCATCATCATCCTACTGGTCAAAAATACCATCAACAGCAGATATGACATCATCATCATCCTACTGGTCAAAAAGACATCAACTGCAGATATCACATCATCATCATCCTACTGGTCAGAAAGCCATCAACAGCAGATATGACATCATCATCAGCCTACTGGTCAGGAAGCCATCAACAGCAGATATGACATCATCATCATCCTACTGGTCAGAAAGCCATCGACAGCAGATATGACATCATCATCATCCTACTGGTCAAAAAGCCATCGACAGCGGATATGACATCATCATCCTACTGGTAAAAAAGCCATAAACTGCACATATGAAATTATCATCATCCTATTGGTCAGAAAGCCATCAACAGCAGATATGACATCATCATCATCCTACTGGTCAGAGAGCCATCGACAGCAGATATGACATCATCATCATCCTACTTGTCATAAACCCATCAACTGCAGATATGACATCATCATCATCCTACTGGTCAGAAAGCCATCAACAGTAGATATGACATCATCATCATCCTACTGGTCAAAAAGCCATCAACTGCTGATATGACGTCATCATCATCCTACTGGTCAGAAAGCCATCGACAGCAGATATGACATCATCATCATCCTACTTGTCATAAAGCCATCAACTGCAGATATGACATCATCATCATCCTACTGGTCAGAAAGCCATCAACAGTAGATATGACATCATCATCATCCTACTGGTCAAAAAGCCATCAACTGCAGATATGACATCATCATCATCCTACTGGTCAGAAAGCCATCAACAGCAGATATGACATCATCATCATCCTACTTGTCATAAAGCCATCAACTGCAGATATGACATCATCATCATCCTACTGGTCAGAAAGCCATCAACTGCAGATATGACATCATCATCATCCTACTGGTCAGAAAGCCATCAACAGCAGATATGACATCATCATCAGCCTACTGGTCAGGAAGCCATCAACAGCAGATATGACATCATCATCATCCTACTGGTCAGAAAGCCATCGACAGCAGATATGACATCATCATCATCCTACTGGTCAAAAAGCCATCGACAGCGGATATGACATCATCATCCTACTGGTAAAAAAGCCATAAACTGCACATATGAGATTATCATCATCCTATTGGTCAGAAAGCCATCAACAGCAGATATGACATCATCATCATCCTACTGGTCAGAGAGCCATCGACAGCAGATATGACATCATCATCATCCTACTGGTCAGAAAGCCATCAAAGGCAGATATGACATCATCATCATCCTACTGGTCAGAAAGCCATCAACAGTAGATATGAGATCATCATCCTCCTACTCGTCAAAAAGCCATCAACTGCAGATATGACATCATCATCATCCTACTGGTCAGAAAGCCATCAACAGTAGATATGACATTATCATCATCCTACTGGTCAAAAAGCCATCAACTGCAGATATGACGTCATCATCATCCTACTGGTCAGAAAGCCATCAACAGCAGATATGACATCATCATCATCCTACTTGTCATAAACCCATCAACTGCAGATATGACATCATCATCATCCTACTGGTCAGAAAGCCATCAACAGTAGATATGACATCATCATCATCCTACTGGTCAAAAAGCCATCAACTGCTGATATGACGTCATCATCATCCTACTGGTCAGAAAGCCATCAACAGCAGATATGACATCATCATCATCCTACTTGTCATATACCGATCAACTGCAGATATGACATCATCATCATCCTACTGGTCAGAAAGCCATCAACAGCAGATATGGCATCATCATCATCCTACTGGTCAAAATGCCATCAACTGCAGATATGACATCATCATCATCCTACTGGTCAGAAAGCCATCGACAGCAGATATGACATCATCATCATCCTACTTGTCATAAAGCCATCAACTGCAGATATGACATCATCATCATCCTACTGGTCAGAAAGCCATCAACAGTAGATATGACATCATCATCATCCTACTGGTCAAAAAGCCATCAACTGCAGATATGACATCATCATCATCCTACTGGTCAGAAAGCCATCAACAGCAGATATGACATCATCATCATCCTACTTGTCATAAAGCCATCAACTGCAGATATGACATCATCATCATCCTACTGGTCAGAAAGCCATCAACTGCAGATATGACATCATCATCATCCTACTGGTCAGAAAGCCATCAACAGCAGATATGACATCATCATCATCCTACTGGTCAAAAAGCCATCGACAGTAGATATGACCTCATCATCATTCTACTGGTCAAAAAGCCATCAACTGCAGATATGACATCATCATCAGCCTACTTGTCATAAAGCCATCAACTGCAGATATGACATCATCATCATCCTACTGGTCAGAAAGCCATCAACTGCAGATATGACATAATCATCATCCTACTGGTCAAAAAGCCATCAACAGCAGATATGACATCATCATCATCCTACTGGTCAGAAAGCCACAACTACAGATATCACATCATCATCATCCTACTGGTCAAAAATACCATCAACAGCAGATATGACATCATCATCATCCTACTGGTCAAAAAGACATCAACTGCAGATATCACATCATCATCATCCTACTGGTCAGAAAGCCATCAACAGCAGATATGACATCATCATCAGCCTACTGGTCAGGAAGCCATCAACAGCAGATATGACATCATCATCATCCTACTGGTCAGAAAGCCATCGACAGCAGATATGACATCATCATCATCCTACTGGTCAAAAAGCCATCGACAGCGGATATGACATCATCATCCTACTGGTAAAAAAGCCATAAACTGCACATATGAAATTATCATCATCCTATTGGTCAGAAAGCCATCAACAGCAGATATGACATCATCATCATCCTACTGGTCAGAGAGCCATCGACAGCAGATATGACATCATCATCATCCTACTTGTCATAAACCCATCAACTGCAGATATGACATCATCATCATCCTACTGGTCAGAAAGCCATCAACAGTAGATATGACATCATCATCATCCTACTGGTCAAAAAGCCATCAACTGCTGATATGACGTCATCATCATCCTACTGGTCAGAAAGCCATCGACAGCAGATATGACATCATCATCATCCTACTTGTCATAAAGCCATCAACTGCAGATATGACATCATCATCATCCTACTGGTCAGAAAGCCATCAACAGTAGATATGACATCATCATCATCCTACTGGTCAAAAAGCCATCAACTGCAGATATGACATCATCATCATCCTACTGGTCAGAAAGCCATCAACAGCAGATATGACATCATCATCATCCTACTTGTCATAAAGCCATCAACTGCAGATATGACATCATCATCATCCTACTGGTCAGAAAGCCATCAACTGCAGATATGACATCATCATCATCCTACTGGTCAGAAAGCCATCAACAGCAGATATGACATCATCATCAGCCTACTGGTCAGGAAGCCATCAACAGCAGATATGACATCATCATCATCCTACTGGTCAGAAAGCCATCGACAGCAGATATGACATCATCATCATCCTACTGGTCAAAAAGCCATCGACAGCGGATATGACATCATCATCCTACTGGTAAAAAAGCCATAAACTGCACATATGAGATTATCATCATCCTATTGGTCAGAAAGCCATCAACAGCAGATATGACATCATCATCATCCTACTGGTCAGAGAGCCATCGACAGCAGATATGACATCATCATCATCCTACTGGTCAGAAAGCCATCAAAGGCAGATATGACATCATCATCATCCTACTGGTCAGAAAGCCATCAACAGTAGATATGAGATCATCATCCTCCTACTCGTCAAAAAGCCATCAACTGCAGATATGACATCATCATCATCCTACTGGTCAGAAAGCCATCAACAGTAGATATGACATTATCATCATCCTACTGGTCAAAAAGCCATCAACTGCAGATATGACGTCATCATCATCCTACTGGTCAGAAAGCCATCAACAGCAGATATGACATCATCATCATCCTACTTGTCATAAACAAATCAACTGCAGATATGACATCATCATCATCCTACTGGTCAGAAAGCCATCAACAGTAGATATGACATCATCATCATCCTACTGGTCAAAAAGCCATCAACTGCTGATATGACGTCATCATCATCCTACTGGTCAGAAAGCCATCAACAGCAGATATGACATCATCATCATCCTACTTGTCATATACCGATCAACTGCAGATATGACATCATCATCATCCTACTGGTCAGAAAGCCATCAACAGCAGATATGGCATCATCATCATCCTACTGGTCAAAATGCCATCAACTGCAGATATGACATCATCATCATCCTACTGGTCAGAAAGCCATCGACAGCAGATATGACATCATCATCATCCTACTTGTCATAAAGCCATCAACTGCAGATATGACATCATCATCATCCTACTGGTCAGAAAGCCATCAACAGCAGATATGACATCATCATCATCCTACTTGTCATAAAGCCATCAACTGCAGATATGACATCATCATCATCCTACTGGTCAGAAAGCCATCAACTGCAGATATGACATCATCATCATCCTACTGGTCAGAAAGCCATCAACAGCAGATATGACATCATCATCAGCCTACTGGTCAGGAAGCCATCAACAGCAGATATGACATCATCATCATCCTACTGGTCAGAAAGCCATCGACAGCAGATATGACATCATCATCATCCTACTGGTCAAAAAGCCATCGACAGCGGATATGACATCATCATCCTACTGGTAAAAAAGCCATAAACTGCACATATGAGATTATCATCATCCTATTGGTCAGAAAGCCATCAACAGCAGATATGACATCATCATCATCCTACTGGTCAGAGAGCCATCGACAGCAGATATGACATCATCATCATCCTACTGGTCAGAAAGCCATCAAAGGCAGATATGACATCATCATCATCCTACTGGTCAGAAAGCCATCAACAGTAGATATGAGATCATCATCCTCCTACTCGTCAAAAAGCCATCAACTGCAGATATGACATCATCATCATCCTACTGGTCAGAAAGCCATCAACAGTAGATATGACATTATCATCATCCTACTGGTCAAAAAGCCATCAACTGCAGATATGACGTCATCATCATCCTACTGGTCAGAAAGCCATCAACAGCAGATATGACATCATCATCATCCTACTTGTCATAAACAAATCAACTGCAGATATGACATCATCATCATCCTACTGGTCAGAAAGCCATCAACAGTAGATATGACATCATCATCATCCTACTGGTCAAAAAGCCATCAACTGCTGATATGACGTCATCATCATCCTACTGGTCAGAAAGCCATCAACAGCAGATATGACATCATCATCATCCTACTTGTCATATACCGATCAACTGCAGATATGACATCATCATCATCCTACTGGTCAGAAAGCCATCAACAGCAGATATGGCATCATCATCATCCTACTGGTCAAAATGCCATCAACTGCAGATATGACATCATCATCATCCTACTGGTCAGAAAGCCATCGACAGCAGATATGACATCATCATCATCCTACTTGTCATAAAGCCATCAACTGCAGATATGACATCATCATCATCCTACTGGTCAGAAAGCCATCAACAGTAGATATGACATCATCATCATCCTACTGGTCAAAAAGCCATCAACTGCAGATATGACATCATCATCATCCTACTGGTCAGAAAGCCATCAACAGCAGATATGACATCATCATCATCCTACTTGTCATCAAGCCATCAACTGCAGATATGACATCATCATCATCCTACTGGTCAGAAAGCCATCAACTGCAGATATGACATCATCATCATCCTACTGGTCAGAAAGCCATCAACAGCAGATATGACATCATCATCATCCTACTGGTCAAAAAGCCATCGACAGTAGATATGACCTCATCATCATTCTACTGGTCAAAAAGCCATCAACTGCAGATATGACATCATCATCAGCCTACTTGTCATAAAGCCATCAACTGCAGATATGACATCATCATCATCCTACTGGTCAGAAAGCCATCAACTGCAGATATGACATAATCATCATCCTACTGGTCAAAAAGCAATCAACAGCAGATATGACATCATCATCATCCTACTGGTCAGAAAGCCACAACTACAGATATCACATCATCATCATCCTACTGGTCAAAAATGCCATCAACAGCAGATATGACCTCATCATCATCCTACTGGTCAAAAAGCCATCAACTGCAGATATGACATCATCATCATCCTACTGGTCAGAAAGCCATCAACAGCAGATATGACATCATCATCATCCTACTTGTCATAAAGCCATCAACTGCAGATATGACATCATCATCATCCTACTGGTCAGAAAGCCATCAACAGTAGATATGACATCATCATCATCCTACTGGTCAAAAAGCCATGAACTGCAGATATGACATCATCATCATCCTACTGGTCAGAAAGCCATCAACAGCAGATATGACATCATCATCATCCTACTTGTCATAAATCCATCAACTGCAGATATGACATAATCATCATCCTACTGGTCAGAAAGCCATCAACTGCAGATATGACATAATCATCATCCTACTTGTCATAAAGCCATCAACTGCAGATATGACATCATCATCATCCTACTGGTCAGAAAGCCATCAACTGCAGATATGACATAATCATCATCCTACTTGTCATAAAGCCATCAACTGCAGATATGACATCATCATCATCCTACTGGTCAGAAAGCCATCAACAGCAGATATGACATCATCATCATCCTACTGGTCAAAAAGCCATCGACAGTAGATATGACCTCATCATCATTCTACTGGTCAAAAAGCCATCAACTGCAGATATGACATCATCATCAGCCTACTTGTCATAAAGCCATCAACTGCAGATATGACATCATCATCATCCTACTGGTCATAAAGCCATCAACTGCAGATATGACATAATCATCATCCTACTGGTCAAAAAGCCATCAACAGCAGATATGACATCATCATCATCCTACTGGTCAGAAAGCCACAACTACAGATATCACATCATCATCATCCTACTGGTCAAAAATGCCATCAACAGCAGATATGACCTCATCATCATCCTACTGGTCAAAAAGCCATCAACTGCAGATATGACATCATCATCATCCTACTGGTCAGAAAGCCATCAACAGCAGATATGACATCATCATCATCCTACTTGTCATAAAGCCTTCAACTGCAGATATGACATCATCATCATCCTACTGGTCAGAAAGCCATCAACAGTAGATATGACATCATCATCATCCTACTGGTCAAAAAGCCATCAACTGCAGATATGACATCATCATCAGCCTACTTGTCATAAAGCCATCAACTGCAGATATGACATCATCATCATCCTACTGGTCAGAAAGCCATCAACTGCAGATATGACATAATCATCATCCTACTGGTCAAAAAGCAATCAACAGCAGATATGACATCATCATCATCCTACTGGTCAGAAAGCCACAACTACAGATATCACATCATCATCATCCTACTGGTCAAAAATGCCATCAACAGCAGATATGACCTCATCATCATCCTACTGGTCAAAAAGCCATCAACTGCAGATATGACATCATCATCATCCTACTGGTCAGAAAGCCATCAACAGCAGATATGACATCATCATCATCCTACTTGTCATAAAGCCATCAACTGCAGATATGACATCATCATCATCCTACTGGTCAGAAAGCCATCAACAGTAGATATGACATCATCATCATCCTACTGGTCAAAAAGCCATGAACTGCAGATATGACATCATCATCATCCTACTGGTCAGAAAGCCATCAACAGCAGATATGACATCATCATCATCCTACTTGTCATAAATCCATCAACTGCAGATATGACATCATCATCATCCTACTGGTCAGAAAGCCATCAACTGCAGATATGACATAATCATCATCCTACTTGTCATAAAGCCATCAACTGCAGATATGACATCATCATCATCCTACTGGTCAGAAAGCCATCAACTGCAGATATGACATAATCATCATCCTACTTGTCATAAAGCCATCAACTGCAGATATGACATCATCATCATCCTACTGGTCAGAAAGCCATCAACAGCAGATATGACATCATCATCATCCTACTGGTCAAAAAGCCATCGACAGTAGATATGACCTCATCATCATTCTACTGGTCAAAAAGCCATCAACTGCAGATATGACATCATCATCAGCCTACTTGTCATAAAGCCATCAACTGCAGATATGACATCATCATCATCCTACTGGTCATAAAGCCATCAACTGCAGATATGACATAATCATCATCCTACTGGTCAAAAAGCCATCAACAGCAGATATGACATCATCATCATCCTACTGGTCAGAAAGCCACAACTACAGATATCACATCATCATCATCCTACTGGTCAAAAATGCCATCAACAGCAGATATGACCTCATCATCATCCTACTGGTCAAAAAGCCATCAACTGCAGATATGACATCATCATCATCCTACTGGTCAGAAAGCCATCAACAGCAGATATGACATCATCATCATCCTACTTGTCATAAAGCCATCAACTGCAGATATGACATCATCATCATCCTACTGGTCAGAAAGCCATCAACAGTAGATATGACATCATCATCATCCTACTGGTCAAAAAGCCATCAACTGCAGATATGACATCATCATCATCCTACTGGTCAGAAAGCCATCAACAGTAGATATGACATCATCATCATCCTACTGGTCAAAAAGCCATCAACTGCAGATATGACATCATCATCATCCTACTGGTCAGAAAGCCATCAACAGCAGATATGACATCATCATCATCCTACTTGTCATAAAGCCATCAACTGCAGATATGACATCATCATCATCCTACTGTTCAGAAAGCCATCAACTGCAGATATGACATAATCATCATCCTACTTGTCATAAAGCCATCAACAGCAGATATGACATCATCATCATCCTACTTGTCATAAAGCCATCAACAGCAGATATGACATCATCATCATCCTACTTGTCATAAAGCCATCAACTGCAGATATGACATCATCATCATCCTACTGTTCAGAAAGCCATCAACTGCAGATATGACATAATCATCATCCTACTTGTTATAAAGCCATCAACAGCAGATATGACATCATCATCATCCTACTGGTCCAAAAGCCATCGACAGTAGATATGACCTCATCATCATTCTACTGGTCAAAAAGCCATCAACTGCAGATATGACATAATCATCATCCTACTTGTTATAAAGCCATCAACTGCAGATATGACATCATCATCATCCTACTGGTCAGAAAGCCATCAACTGCAGATATGACATAATCATCATACTACTTGTCATAAAGCCATCAACAGCAGATATGACATCATCATCATCCTACTGGTCAAAAAGCCATCGACAGTAGATATGACCTCATCATCATTCTACTGGTCAAAAAGCCATCAACTGCAGATATGACATCATCATCATCCTACTTGTCATAAAGCCATCAACTGCAGATATGACATCATCATCATCCTACTGGTCAGAAAGCCATCAACTGCAGATATGACATAATCATCATCCTACTGGTCAAAAAGCCATCAACAGCAGATATGACATCATCATCATCCTACTGGTCAGAAAGACACAACTACAGATATCACATCATCATCATCCTACTGGTCAAAAATGCCATCAACAGCAGATATGACCTCATCATCATCCTACTGGTCAAAAAACCATCAACTGCAGATATGACATCATCATCATCCTACTGGTCAGAAAGCCATCAACAGCAGATATGACATCATCATCATCCTACTGGTTAAAAAGCCATCAACAGCAGATATGACATCATCATCATCCTACTGGTCAGAAAGTCATCGACAGTAGATATGACCGCATCATCATACTACTGGTCAGAAAGCCATCAACAGCAGATATGACATCATCATCATCCTACTGGTCAGAAAGCCATCGACAGTAGATATGACCGCATCATCATCCTACTGGTCAGAAAGCCATCAACAGTAGATATGACATCATCATCATCCTACTGGTCAAAAAGCCATCAACTGCAGATATGACATCATCATCATCCTACTGGTCAGAAAGCCATAAACAGCAGATATGACATCATCATCATCCTACTGGTCAGAAAGCCATCGACAGTAGATATGACCGCATCATCATCCTACTGGTCAAAAAGCCATCAACTGCAGATATGACATCATCATCATCCTACTGGTCAGAAAGCCATCGACAGTAGATATGACCTCATCATCATCGTACTGGTCAAAAAGCCATCAACTGCAGATATGACATCATCATCATCCTACTGGTCAAAAAGCCATCAACTGCAGGTATGACATCATCATCTCCTACTGGTCAGAAAGCCATCGACAGTAGATATGACCTCATCATCATTCTACTGGTCAAAAAGCCATCAACTGCAGATATGACATCATCATCATCCTACTGGTCAAAAAGCCATTAACAGCAGATAAGACATCATCATCATCCTACTGGTCAGAAAGCCATCAACAGTAGATATGACATCATCATCATCCTACTGGTCAAAAAGCCATCAACTGCAGATATGACATCATCATCATCCTACTGGTCAGAAAGCCATAAACAGCAGATATGACATCATCATCATCCTACTGATCAGAAAGCCATCGACAGTAGATATGACCTCATCATCATCCTACTGGTCAAATAGCCATCAACTGCAGATATGACATCATCATCATCCTACTGTTTAGAAAGCCATCAACAGTAGATATGACATCATCATCATCCTACTGGTCAAAAAGCCATCAACAGCAGATATGACATCATCATCATTCTACTGGTCAAAAAGCCATCAACAGCAGATATGACATCATCATCATCCTACTGGTCAAAAAGCCATAAACAGCAGATATGACATCATCATCATCCTACTGGTCAGAAAGCCATCGACAGTAGATATGACCTCATCATCATTCTACTGGTCAAAAAGCCATCAACTGCAGATATGACATCATCATCAGCCTACTGGTCAGAAAGGCATCAACAGCAGATATGACATCATCATCATCCTACTGGTCAGAAAGCCATCGACAGTAGATATGACCGCAGCATCATACTACTGGTCAGAAAGCCATCGACAGTAGATATGACCGCATGATCATACTACTGGTCAGAAAGCCATCAACAGCAGATATGACATCATCATCATCCTACTGGTCAGAAAGCCATCGACAGTAGATATGACCGCATCATCATACTACTGGTCAGAAAGCCATCAACAGCAGATATGACATCATCATCATCCTACTGGTCGGAAAGCCATCGACAGTAGATATGACCTCATCATCATTCTACTGCTCAAAAAGCCATCAACTGCAGATATGACATCATCATCAGCCTACTGGTCAGAAAGCCATCAACAGCAGATATGACATCATCATCATCCTACTGGTCAAAAAGCCATCAACAGCAGATATGACATCATCATCATCCTACTGATCAGAAAGCCAGCAACAGTAGATATGACATCATCATCATCCTACTGGTCAAAAAGCCATCAACTGCAGATATGACATCATCATCATCCTACTGGTCAGAAAGCCATCAACAGCAGATATGACATCATCATCATCCTACTGGTCAGAAAGCCATCGACAGTAGATATGACCTCATCATCATCCTACTGGTCAAAAATTCATCAACTGCAGATATGACATCATCATCATCCTACTGGTCAAAAAGCCATCAACTGCAGATATGACATCATCATCAACCTACTGGTCAGAAAGCCATCGACAGTAGATATGACCTCATCATCATCCTACTGGTCAAAAAGCCATCAACTGCAGATATGAAATCATCATCATCCTACTGGTCAAAAAGCCATCAAAGGCAGATATGACATCATCATCATCCTACTGGTCAGAAAGCCATCAACAGTAGATATGACATCATCATCATCCTACTGGTCAAAAAGCCATCAACTGCAGATATGACATCGTCATCATCCTACTGGTCAGAAAGCCATCGACAGTAGATATGACCTCATCATCATCCTACTGGTCAAAAAGCCATCAACTGCAGATATGACATCATCATCATCCTACTGGTCAAAAAGCCATCAACTGCAGGTATGACATCATCATCTCCTACTGGTCAGAAAGCCATCGAGAGTAGATATGACATCATCATCATTCTACTGGTCAAAAAGCCATCAACTGCAGATATGACATCATCATCATCCTACTGGTCAAAAAGCCATCAACAGCAGATATGACATCATCATCATCCTACTGGTCAGAAAGCCATCAACAGTAGATATGACATCATCATCATCCTACTGGTCAAAAAGCCATCAACTGCAGATATGACATCATCATCATCCTACTGGTCAGAAAGCCATAAACAGCAGATATGACTTCATCATCATCCTACTGGTCAGAAAGCCATCGACAGTAGATATGACCTCATCATCATCCTACTGGTCAAAAAGCCATCAACTGCAGATATGACATCATCATCATCCTACTGGTCAAAAATCCATCAACAGCAGATATGACATCATCATCATCCTACTGGTCAAAAAGCCATCAACAGCAGATATGACATCATCATCATTCTACTGGTCAAAAAGCCATCAACAGCAGATATGACATCATCATCATCCTACTGGTCAAAAAGCCATCAACAGCAGATATGACATCATCATCATCCTACTGGTCAGAAAGCCATCGACAGTAGATATGACCTCATCATCATCCTACTGGTCAAAAAGCCATCAACTGCAGATATGACATCATCATCATCCTACTGGTCAGAAAGCCATAAACAGCAGATATGACTTCATCATCATCCTACTGGTCAGAAAGCCATCGACAGTAGATATGACCTCATCATCATCCTACTGGTCAAAAAGCCATCAACTGCAGATATGACATCATCATCATCCTACTGGTCAAAAAGCCATCAACAGCAGATATGACATCATCATCATCCTACTGGTCAGAAAGCCATCAACAGTAGATATGACATCATCATCATCCTACTGGTCAAAAAGCCATCAACTGCAGATATGACATCATCATCATCCTACTGGTCAGAAAGCCATAAACAGCAGATATGACTTCATCATCATCCTACTGGTCAGAAAGCCATCGACAGTAGATATGACCTCATCATCATCCTACTGGTCAAAAAGCCATAAACTGCAGATATGACATCATCATCATCCTACTGGTCAAAAATCCATCAACAGCAGATATGACATCATCATCATCCTACTGGTCAAAAAGCCATCAACAGCAGATATGACATCATCATCATTCTACTGGTCAAAAAGCCATCAACAGCAGATATGACATCATCATCATCCTACTGGTCAAAAAGCCATTAACAGCAGATATGACATCATCATCATCCTACTGGTCAGAAAGCCATCGACAGTAGATATGACCTCATCATCATTCTACTGGTCAAAAAGCCATCAACTGCAGATATGACATCATCATCAGCCTACTGGTCAGAAAGGCATCAACAGCAGATATGACATCATCATCATCCTACTGGTCAGAAATCCATCGACAGTAGATATGACCGCATCATCATACTACTGGTCAGAAAGCCATCGACAGTAGATATGACCGCATCATCATACTACTGGTCAGAAAGCCATCAACAGCAGATATGACATCATCATCATCCTACTGGTCAGAAAGCCATCGACAGTAGATATGACCGCATCATCATCCTACTGGTCAGAAAGCCATCAACAGCAGATATGACATCATCATCATCCTACTGGTCAGAAAGCCATCGACAGTAGATATGACCTCATCATCATTCTACTGGTCAAAAAGCCATCAACTGCAGATATGACATCATCATCAGCCTACTGGTCAAAAAGCCATCAACAGCAGATATGACATCATCATCCTACTGGTCAAAAAGCCATCAACAGCAGATATGACATCATCATCATCCTACTGGTCAGAAAGCCATCGACAGTAGATATGACCTCATCATCATCCTACTGGTCAAAAAGCCATCAACTGCAGATATGAAATCATCATCATCCTACTGGTCAAAAAGCCATCAACAGCAGATATGACATCATCATCATCCTACTGGTCAGAAAGCCATCGACAGTAGATATGACCTCATCATCATTCTACTGGTCAAAAAGCCATCAACTGCAGATATGACATCATCATCAGCCTACTGGTCAGAAAGGCATCAACAGCAGATATGACATCATCATCATCCTACTGGTCAGAAAGCCATCGACAGTAGATATGACCGCATCATCATACTACTGGTCAGAAAGCCATCAACAGTAGATATGACATCATCATCATCCTACTGGTCAAAAAGCCATCAACAGCAGATATGACATCATCATCATCCTACTGGTCAGAAAGCCATCGACAGTAGATATGACCTCATCATCATCCTACTGGTCAAAAAGCCATCAACTGCAGATATGACCTCATCATCATCCTACTGGTCAAAAATCCATCAACAGCAGATATGACATCATCATTATCCTACTGGTCAAAAAGCCATCAACAGCAGATATGACATCATCATCATCCTACTGGTCAGAAAGCCATCGACAGTAGATATGACCTCATCATCACCCTACTGGTGAAAAAGCCATCAACTGCAGATATGACATCATCATCATCCTACTGGTCAAAAAGCCATCAACAGCAGATATGACATCATCATCATCCTACTGGTCAAAAAGCCATCAACAGCAGATATGACATCATCATCATCCTACTGGTCAAAAAGCCATAAACAGCAGATATGACATCATCATCATCCTACTGGTCAGAAAGCCATCGACAGTAGATATGACCTCATCATCATTCTACTGGTCAAAAAGCCATCAACTGCAGATATGACATCATCATCAGCCTACTGGTCAGAAAGGCATCAACAGCAGATATGACATCATCATCATCCTACTGGTCAGAAAGCCATCGACTGTAGATATGACCGCATCATCATACTACTGGTCAGAAAGCCATCAACAGTAGATATGACATCATCATCATCCTACTGGTCAAAAAGCCATCAACAGCAGATATGACATCATCATCATCCTACTGGTCAAAAAGCCATCAACTGCAGATATGACATCATCATCATCCTACTGGTCAGAAAGCCATAAACAGCAGATATGACTTCATCATCATCCTACTGGTCAGAAAGCCATCGACAGTAGATATGACCTCATCATCATCCTACTGGTCAAAAAGCCATCAACTGCAGATATGACATCATCATCATCCTACTGGTCAAAAAGCCATCAACAGCAGATATGACATCATCATCATCCTACTGGTCAGAAAGCCATCAACAGTAGATATGACATCATCATCATCCTACTGGTCAAAAAGCCATCAACTGCAGATATGACATCATCATCATCCTACTGGTCAGAAAGCCATAAACAGCAGATATGACTTCATCATCATCCTACTGGTCAGAAAGCCATCGACAGTAGATATGACCTCATCATCATCCTACTGGTCAAAAAGCCATAAACTGCAGATATGACATCATCATCATCCTACTGGTCAAAAATCCATCAACAGCAGATATGACATCATCATCATCCTACTGGTCAAAAAGCCATCAACAGCAGATATGACATCATCATCATTCTACTGGTCAAAAAGCCATCAACAGCAGATATGACATCATCATCATCCTACTGGTCAAAAAGCCATTAACAGCAGATATGACATCATCATCATCCTACTGGTCAGAAAGCCATCGACAGTAGATATGACCTCATCATCATTCTACTGGTCAAAAAGCCATCAACTGCAGATATGACATCATCATCAGCCTACTGGTCAGAAAGGCATCAACAGCAGATATGACATCATCATCATCCTACTGGTCAGAAATCCATCGACAGTAGATATGACCGCATCATCATACTACTGGTCAGAAAGCCATCGACAGTAGATATGACCGCATCATCATACTACTGGTCAGAAAGCCATCAACAGCAGATATGACATCATCATCATCCTACTGGTCAGAAAGCCATCGACAGTAGATATGACCGCATCATCATCCTACTGGTCAGAAAGCCATCAACAGCAGATATGACATCATCATCATCCTACTGGTCAGAAAGCCATCGACAGTAGATATGACCTCATCATCATTCTACTGGTCAAAAAGCCATCAACTGCAGATATGACATCATCATCAGCCTACTGGTCAAAAAGCCATCAACAGCAGATATGACATCATCATCCTACTGGTCAAAAAGCCATCAACAGCAGATATGACATCATCATCATCCTACTGGTCAGAAAGCCATCGACAGTAGATATGACCTCATCATCATCCTACTGGTCAAAAAGCCATCAACTGCAGATATGAAATCATCATCATCCTACTGGTCAAAAAGCCATCAACAGCAGATATGACATCATCATCATCCTACTGGTCAGAAAGCCATCGACAGTAGATATGACCTCATCATCATTCTACTGGTCAAAAAGCCATCAACTGCAGATATGACATCATCATCAGCCTACTGGTCAGAAAGGCATCAACAGCAGATATGACATCATCATCATCCTACTGGTCAGAAAGCCATCGACAGTAGATATGACCGCATCATCATACTACTGGTCAGAAAGCCATCAACAGTAGATATGACATCATCATCATCCTACTGGTCAAAAAGCCATCAACAGCAGATATGACATCATCATCATCCTACTGGTCAGAAAGCCATCGACAGTAGATATGACCTCATCATCATCCTACTGGTCAAAAAGCCATCAACTGCAGATATGACCTCATCATCATCCTACTGGTCAAAAATCCATCAACAGCAGATATGACATCATCATTATCCTACTGGTCAAAAAGCCATCAACAGCAGATATGACATCATCATCATCCTACTGGTCAGAAAGCCATCGACAGTAGATATGACCTCATCATCACCCTACTGGTGAAAAAGCCATCAACTGCAGATATGACATCATCATCATCCTACTGGTCAAAAAGCCATCAACAGCAGATATGACATCATCATCATCCTACTGGTCAAAAAGCCATCAACAGCAGATATGACATCATCATCATCCTACTGGTCAAAAAGCCATAAACAGCAGATATGACATCATCATCATCCTACTGGTCAGAAAGCCATCGACAGTAGATATGACCTCATCATCATTCTACTGGTCAAAAAGCCATCAACTGCAGATATGACATCATCATCAGCCTACTGGTCAGAAAGGCATCAACAGCAGATATGACATCATCATCATCCTACTGGTCAGAAAGCCATCGACTGTAGATATGACCGCATCATCATACTACTGGTCAGAAAGCCATCAACAGTAGATATGACATCATCATCATCCTACTGGTCAAAAAGCCATCAACAGCAGATATGACATCATCATCATCCTACTGGTCAGAAAGCCATCGACAGTAGATATGACCTCATCATCATCCTACTGGTCAAAAAGCCATCAAAGGCAGATATGACATCATCATCATCCTACTGGTCAGAAAGCCATCAACAGTAGATATGACATCATCATCATCCTACTGGTCAAAAAGCCATCAACTGCAGATATGACATCGTCATCATCCTACTGGTCAGAAAGCCATCGACAGTAGATATGACCTCATCATCATCCTACTGGTCAAAAAGCCATCAACTGCAGATATGACATCATCATCATCCTACTGGTCAAAAAGCCATCAACTGCAGGTATGACATCATCATCTCCTACTGGTCAGAAAGCCATCGACAGTAGATATGACATCATCATCATTCTACTGGTCAAAAAGCCATCAACTGCAGATATGACATCATCATCATCCTACTGGTCAAAAAGCCATCAACAGCAGATATGACATCATCATCATCCTACTGGTCAGAAAGCCATCAACTGCAGATATGACATCATCATCATCCTACTGGTCAGAAAGCCATAAACAGCAGATATGACTTCATCATCATCCTACTGGTCAGAAAGCCATCGACAGTAGATATGACCTCATCATCATCCTACTGGTCAAAAAGCCATCAACTGCAGATATGACATCATCATCATCCTACTGGTCAAAAATCCATCAACAGCAGATATGACATCATCATCATCCTACTGGTCAAAAAGCCATCAACAGCAGATATGACATCATCATCATTCTACTGGTCAAAAAGCCATCAACAGCAGATATGACATCATCATCATCCTACTGGTCAAAAAGCCATCAACAGCAGATATGACATCATCATCATCCTACTGGTCAGAAAGCCATCGACAGTAGATATGACCTCATCATCATTCTACTGGTCAAAAAGACATCAACTGCAGATATGACATCATCATCAGCCTACTGGTCAGAAAGGCATCAACAGCAGATATGACATCATCATCATCCTACTGGTCAGAAATCCATCGACAGTAGATATGACCGCATCATCATACTACTGGTCAGAAAGCCATCGACAGTAGATATGACCTCATCATCATCCTACTGGTCAAAAAGCCATCAACTGCAGATATGACCTCATCATCATCCTACTGGTCAAAAATCCATCAACAGCAGATATGACATCATCATTATCCTACTGGTCAAAAAGCCATCAACAGCAGATATGACATCATCATCATCCTACTGGTCAAAAAGCCATCAACAGCAGATATGACATCATCATCATCCTACTGGTGAAAAAGCCATCAACTGCAGATATGACATCATCATCATCCTACTGGTCAAAAAGCCATCAACAGCAGATATGACATCATCATCATCCTACTGGTCAAAAAGCCATCAACAGCAGATATGACATCATCATCATCCTACTGGTCAAAAAGCCATAAACAGCAGATATGACATCATCATCATCCTATTGGTCAGAAAGCCATCGACAGTAGATATGACCTCATCATCATTCTACTGGTCAAAAAGCCATCAACTGCAGATATGACATCATCATCAGCCTACTGGTCAGAAAGGCATCAACAGCAGATATGACATCATCATCATCCTACTGGTCAGAAAGCCATCGACTGTAGATATGAAATCATCATCATCCTACTGGTCAAAAAGCCATCAACAGTAGATATGACATCATCATCATCCTACTGGTCAAAAAGCCATCAACAGCAGATATGACATCATCATCATCCTACTGGTCAGAAAGCCATCGAGAGTAGATATGACCTCATCATCATTCTACTGGTCAAAAAGCCATCAACTGCAGATATGACATCATCATCATCCTACTGGTCAAAAAGCCATCAACAGCAGATATGACATCATCATCATCCTACTGGTCAGAAAGCCATCAACAGTAGATATGACATCATCATCATCCTACTGGTCAAAAAGCCATCAACTGCAGATATGACATCATCATCATCCTACTGGTCAGAAAGCCATCAACAGCAGATATGACATCATCATCATCCTACTGGTCAGAAAGCCATCGACAGTAGATATGACCTCATCATCATCCTACTGGCAAAAAAGCCATCAACTCCAGATATGACATCATCATCATCCTACTGGTCAAAAAGCCATCAACTGCAGATATGACATCGTCATCATCCTACTGGTCAGAAAGCCATCGACAGTAGATATGACTTCATCATCATCCTACTGGTCAAAAAGCCATCAACTGCAGATATGACATCATCATCATCATCCTACTGGTCAAAAAGCCATCAACAGCAGATATGACATCATCATCATCCTACTGGTCAGAAAGCCATCGACAGTAGATATGACCTCATCATCATCCTACTGGTCAAAAAGCCATCAACTGCAGATATGAAATCATCATCATCCTACTGGTCAAAAAGCCATCAACAGCAGATATGACATCATCATCATCCTACTGGTCAGAAAGCCATCGACAGTAGATATGACCTCATCATCATTCTACTGGTCAAAAAGCCATCAACTGCAGATATGACATCATCATCAGCCTACTGGTCAGAAAGGCATCAACAGCAGATATGACATCATCATCATCCTACTGGTCAGAAAGCCATCGACAGTAGATATGACCGCATCATCATACTACTGGTCAGAAAGCCATCAACAGTAGATATGACATCATCATCATCCTACTGGTCAAAAAGCCATCAACAGCAGATATGACATCATCATCATCCTACTGGTCAGAAAGCCATCGACAGTAGATATGACCTCATCATCATCCTACTGGTCAAAAAGCCATCAACTGCAGATATGACATCATCATCATCCTACTGGTCAAAAATCCATCAACAGCAGATATGACATCATCATTATCCTACTGGTCAAAAAGCCATCAACAGCAGATATGACATCATCATCATCCTACTGGTCAGAAAGCCATCGACAGTAGATATGACCTCATCATCATTCTACTGGTCAAAAAGCCATCAACTGCAGATATGACATCATCATCAGCCTACTGGTCAGAAAGGCATCAACAGCAGATATGACATCATCATCATCCTACTGGTCAGAAAGCCATCGACAGTAGATATGACCGCATCATCATACTACTGGTCAGAAAGCCATCGACAGTAGATATGACCGCATCATCATACTACTGGTCAGAAAGCCATCAACAACAGATATGGCATCATCATCATCCTACTGGTCAGAAAGCCATCGACAGTAGATATGACCGCATCATCATACTACTGGTCAGAAAGCAATCAACAGCAGATATGACATCATCATCATCCTACTGGTCAGAAAGCCATCGACAGTAGATATGACCTCATCATCATTCTACTGGTCAAAAAGCCATCAACTGCAGATATGACATCATCATCAGCCTACTGGTCAGAAAGCCATCAACAGCAGATATGACATCATCATCATCCTACTGGTCAAAAAGCCATCAACTGCAGATATGACATCATCATCAGCCTACTGGTCAAAAAGCCATCAACAGCAGATATGACATCATCATCCTACTGGTCAAAAAGCCATCAACAGCAGATATGACATCATCATCATCCTACTGGTCAGAAAGCCATCAACAGTAGATATGACATCATCATCATCCTACTGGTCAGAAAACCATCGACAGTAGATATGACCTCATCATCATCCTACTGGTCAAAAAGCCATCAACTGCAGATATGACCTCATCATCATCCTACTGGTCAAAAAGCCATCAACTGCAGATATGACATCATCATCTTCCTACTGGTCAAAAAGCCATCAACAGCAGATATGACATCATCATCATCCTACTGGTCAGAAAGCCATCGACAGTAGATATGACCTCATCATCATCCTACTGGTCAAAAAGCCATCAACTGCAGATATGAAATCATCATCATCCTACTGGTCAAAAAGCCATCAACAGCAGATATGACATCATCATCATCCTACTGGTCAGAAAGCCATCGACAGTAGATATGACCTCATCATCATTCTACTGGTCAAAAAGCCATCAACTGCAGATATGACATCATCATCAGCCTACTGGTCAGAAAGGCATCAACAGCAGATATGACATCATCATCATCCTACTGGTCAGAAAGCCATCGACAGTAGATATGACCGCATCATCATACTACTGGTCAGAAAGCCATCAACAGTAGATATGACATCATCATCATCCTACTGGTCAAAAAGCCATCAACAGCAGATATGACATCATCATCATCCTACTGGTCAGAAAGCCATCGACAGTAGATATGACCTCATCATCATCCTACTGGTCAAAAAGCCATCAACTGCAGATATGACATCATCATCATCCTACTGGTCAAAAATCCATCAACAGCAGATATGACATCATCATTATCCTACTGGTCAAAAAGCCATCAACAGCAGATATGACATCATCATCATCCTACTGGTCAGAAAGCCATCGACAGTAGATATGACCTCATCATCATTCTACTGGTCAAAAAGCCATCAACTGCAGATATGACATCATCATCAGCCTACTGGTCAGAAAGGCATCAACAGCAGATATGACATCATCATCATCCTACTGGTCAGAAAGCCATCGACAGTAGATATGACCGCATCATCATACTACTGGTCAGAAAGCCATCGACAGTAGATATGACCGCATCATCATACTACTGGTCAGAAAGCCATCAACAGCAGATATGGCATCATCATCATCCTACTGGTCAGAAAGCCATCGACAGTAGATATGACCGCATCATCATACTACTGGTCAGAAAGCAATCAACAGCAGATATGACATCATCATCATCCTACTGGTCAGAAAGCCATCGACAGTAGATATGACCTCATCATCATTCTACTGGTCAAAAAGCCATCAACTGCAGATATGACATCATCATCAGCCTACTGGTCAGAAAGCCATCAACAGCAGATATGACATCATCATCATCCTACTGGTCAAAAAGCCATCAACTGCAGATATGACATCATCATCAGCCTACTGGTCAAAAAGCCATCAACAGCAGATATGACATCATCATCCTACTGGTCAAAAAGCCATCAACAGCAGATATGACATCATCATCATCCTACTGGTCAGAAAGCCATCAACAGTAGATATGACATCATCATCATCCTACTGGTCAAAAAGCCATCAACTGCAGATATGACATCATCATCATCCTACTGGTCAGAAAGCCATCAACAGCAGATATGACATCATCATCATCCTACTGGTCAGAAAGCCATCGACAGTAGATATGACCTCATCATCATTCTACTGCTCAAAAAGCCATCAACTGCAGATATGACATCATCATCATCCTACTGGTCAAAAAGCCATCAATTGCAGATATGACATCATCATCATCCTACTGGTCAGAAAGCCATCGACAGTAGATATGACCGCATCATCTTACTACTGGTCAGAAAGCCATCAACAGTAGATATGACGTCATCATCATCCTACTGGTCAAAAAGCCATCAACAGCAGATATGACATCATCATCATCCTACTGGTCAGAAAGCCATCGACAGTAGATATGACCTCATCATCATCCTACTGGTCAAAAAGCCATCAACTGCAGATATGACCTCATCATCATCCTACTGGTCAAAAATCCATCAACAGCAGATATGACATCATCATTATCCTACTGGTCAAAAAGCCATCAACAGCAGATATGACATCATCATCATCCTACTGGTCAGAAAGCCATCGACAGTAGATATGACCTCATCATCACCCTACTGGTCAGAAAGGCATCAACAGCAGATATGACATCATCATCATCCTACTGGTCAGAAAGCCATCGACTGTAGATATGACCGCATCATCATACTACTGGTCAGAAAGCCATCAACAGTAGATATGACATCATCATCATCCTACTGGTCAAAAAGCCATCAACAGCAGATATGACATCATCATCATCCTACTGGTCAGAAAGCCATCGACAGTAGATATGACCTCATCATCATTCTACTGGTCAAAAAGCCATCAACTGCAGATATGACATCATCATCATCCTACTGGTCAAAAAGCCATCAACAGCAGATATGACATCATCATCATCCTACTGGTCAGAAAGCCATCAACAGTAGATATGACATCATCATCATCCTACTGGTCAAAAAGCCATCAACTGCAGATATGACATTATCATCATCCTACTGGTCAGAAAGCCATCAACAGCAGATATGACATCATCATCATCCTACTGGTCAGAAAGCCATCGACAGTAGATATGACCTCATCATCATCCTACTGGCAAAAAAGCCATCAACTCCAGATATGACATCATCATCATCCTACTGGTCAAAAAGCCATCAACTGCAGATATGACATCGTCATCATCCTACTGGTCAGAAAGCCATCGACAGTAGATATGACTTCATCATCATCCTACTGGTCAAAAAGCCATCAACTGCAGATATGACATCATCATCATCCTACTGGTCAAAAAGCCATCAACAGCAGATATGACATCATCATCATCCTACTGGTCAGAAAGCCATCGACAGTAGATATGACCTCATCATCATCCTACTGGTCAAAAAGCCATCAACTGCAGATATGAAATCATCATCATCCTACTGGTCAAAAAGCCATCAACAGCAGATATGACATCATCATCATCCTACTGGTCAGAAAGCCATCGACAGTAGATATGACCTCATCATCATTCTACTGGTCAAAAAGCCATCAACTGCAGATATGACATCATCATCAGCCTACTGGTCAGAAAGGCATCAACAGCAGATATGACATCATCATAATCCTACTGGTCAGAAAGCCATCGACAGTAGATATGACCGCATCATCATACTACTGGTCAGAAAGCCATCAACAGTAGATATGACATCATCATCATCCTACTGGTCAAAAAGCCATCAACAGCAGATATGACATCATCATCATCCTACTGGTCAGAAAGCCATCGACAGTAGATATGACCTCATCATCATCCTACTGGTCAAAAAGCCATCAACTGCAGATATGACATCATCATCATCCTACTGGTCAAAAATCCATCAACAGCAGGTATGACATCATCATTATCCTACTGGTCAAAAAGCCATCAACAGCAGATATGACATCATCATCATCCTACTGGTCAGAAAGCCATCGACAGTAGATATGACCTCATCATCATTCTACTGGTCAAAAAGCCATCAACTGCAGATATGACATCATCATCAGCCTACTGGTCAGAAAGGCATCAACAGCAGATATGACATCATCATCATCCTACTGGTCAGAAAGCCATCGACAGTAGATATGACCGCATCATCATACTACTGGTCAGAAAGCCATCGACAGTAGATATGACCGCATCATCATACTACTGGTCAGAAAGCCATCAACAGCAGATATGGCATCATCATCATCCTACTGGTCAGAAAGCCATCGACAGTAGATATGACCGCATCATCATACTACTGGTCAGAAAGCAATCAACAGCAGATATGACATCATCATCATCCTACTGGTCAGAAAGCCATCGACAGTAGATATGACCTCATCATCATTCTACTGGTCAAAAAGCCATCAACTGCAGATATGACATCATCATCAGCCTACTGGTCAGAAAGCCATCAACAGCAGATATGACATCATCATCATCCTACTGGTCAAAAAGCCATCAACAGCAGATATGACATCATCATCATCCTACTGGTCAGAAAGCCATCAACAGTAGATATGACATCATCATCATCCTACTCGTCAAAAAGCCATCAACTGCAGATATGACATCATCATCATCCTACTGGTCAGAAACCCATCAACAGCAGATATGACATCATCATCATCCTACTGGTCAGAAAGCCATCGACAGTAGATATGACCTCATCATCATCCTACTGGTCAAAAAGCCATGAACTGCAGATATGACATCATCATCATCCTACTGGTCAAAAAGCCATCAACTGCAGATATGACATCATCATCATCCTACTGGTGAAAAAGCCATCAACTGCAGATATGACATCATCATCATCCTACTGGTCAAAAAGCCATCAACAGCAGATATGACATCATCATCATCCTACTGGTCAAAAAGCCATCAACAGCAGATATGACATCATCATCATCCTACTGGTCAAAAAGCCATAAACAGCAGATATGACATCATCATCATCCTACTGGTCAGAAAGCCATCGACAGTAGATATGACCTCATCATCATTCTACTGGTCAAAAAGCCATCAACTGCAGATATGACATCATCATCATCCTACTGGTCAGAAAGCCATCGACTGTAGATATGACCGCATCATCATACTACTGGTCAGAAAGCCATCAACAGTAGATATGACATCATCATCATCCTACTGGTCAAAAAGCCATCAACAGCAGATATGACATCATCATCATCCTACTGGTCAGAAAGCCATCGACAGTAGATATGATCTCATCATCATTCTACTGGTCAAAAAGCCATCAACTGCAGATATGACATCATCATCATCCTACTGGTCAAAAAGCCATCAACAGCAGATATGACATCATCATCATCCTACTGGTCAGAAAGCCATCAACAGTAGATATGACATCATCATCATCCTACTGGTCAAAAAGCCATCAACTGCAGATATGACATCATCATCATCCTACTGGTCAGAAAGCCATCAACAGCAGATATGACATCATCATCATCCTACTGGTCAGAAAGCCATCGACAGTAGATATGACCTCATCATCATCCTACTGGCAAAAAAGCCATCAACTCCAGATATGACATCATCATCATCCTACTGGTCAAAAAGCCATCAACTGCAGATATGACATCGTCATCATCCTACTGGTCAGAAAGCCATCGACAGTAGATATGACTTCATCATCATCCTACTGGTCAAAAAGCCATCAACTGCAGATATGACATCATCATCATCCTACTGGTCAAAAAGCCATCAACAGCAGATATGACATCATCATCATCCTACTGGTCAAAAAGCCATCAACAGCAGATATGACATCATCATCATCCTACTGGTCAAAAACCCATCAACAGCAGATATGACATCATCATCATCCTACTGGTCAAAAAGCCATCAACAGCAGATATGACATCATCATCATCCTACTGGTCAAAAAGCCATCAACAGCAGATATGACATCATCATCATCCTACTGGTCAGAAAGCCATCAACAGCAGATATGACATCATCATCATCCTACTGGTCAAAAAGCCATCAACAGCAGATATGACATCATCATCATCCTACTGGTCAGAAAGCCATCAACAGCAGATATGACATCATCATCATCCTACTGGTCAGAAAGCCATCAACAGCAGATATGACATCATCATCATCCTACTGGTCAAAAAGCCATCAACAGCAGATATGACATCATCATCATCCTACTGGTCAGAAAGCCATCAACAGCAGATATGACATCATCATCATCCTACTGGTCAAAAAGCCATCAACAGCAGATATGACATCATCATCATCCTACTGGTCAAAAAGCCATCAACTGCAGATATGACATCATCATCATCATACTGGTCAAAAAGCCATCAACTGCAGATATGACATCATCATCATCCTACTGGTCAGAATGCCATCAACAGCAGATATGACATCATCATCATTACAATACTGGTTCCCAATCAAGTTTTTTTTTATTCATATTGAGGAACAGATGATAGTCAGATGGGGCCAAATCAGGTGAATACGAAGCTTGATTAACCAGTTTAAAGCAACACTCACGCACATCAACCATTGAATCCAAGAACTTGTGTGCTGCAGTATTATCCTGATGAAACAAGTCTCCTTTTGTCAGTTTTCCTGGGTGTTTGGTCTTGATAGCCTTTCATAACTGCCTCAGCGGGTTTGTATAGTACACTCCATTGATGGTGTGGTCCTTTTGAACATATTCAGTAAAGCCTTTTGCATTCCCCCCAAAGAATGAGGTCATCATCTTCCCAGCAGTTGAAACGAACTTGGTCTTCTTTGAGAAGGTAAGGAAGAGCGTTTCCAATGTATGGATTGTCTCTTTGTTCTTGACTCAAAGTGTTGAACCCAACACTCACCCAGTGTTAGAAAACGTTCAAGGAAACCAACTGGATCTGCCTTAAACAATTTCAAATTTTCCGATAATGAGATCAGCCTGGTGCGCTTTAGATCAGGTATCAGGAGTCGTGGCACCCACAGAACAGAAACCTCCGTCATGCCAAGTTCATTGTGCCAAATATTTTCAAATTTCTCACGAGATATGTTAATAGCATTGGCTATTTGATTTATAGTCAATCGTCAGTCAGTCAAATGTGATGAACATGATTAATATTTTCCTCGGTGGTGGCAGTTGAAGGAAGTTCAGACCTTTAGTTATCTCTAAAACCCTTCCTTCCGCGCTCCTAAATTCGGCTGCATTTATTGCATTCTTGAGTGTTATCTCCTACTGTAGCAAACATGTCAGAATGAATGAATGCCCTTAGGGGCTAAACTGTTTTTCTGCAGGGACTTGTTAATACCACGATGCCAAATTCTGTCCATTTAAGAGAAGCCGCTATCAGTTATTTTTGATGACTTCTTTGAAAAGTCAAATGTCAGTTTACCTGGAAAGAAACAATACGGTTATTAATTAGAAGAGTTGAAATTAAAGTATGTAAGAGTTCACAGGTCTACTATCACACCTGCATATTAAGCCCACTTTTTATCACACCCTCATAGCAGTTAGTATGATTTTCTTTGTTTTTAACAATATTTTCCTATATCTTAATACTTTTCTTAATTTCTGAAAGACATCTTTCTCCATTGTTCTATGAATTTTCAACTTTCTGTGTCACATTTTCTGTTATGGTACTATCCAACTTGAGAGCTTACGGTCATATCACTTTGAAACAGAGGTTCCTGTACAATCACTTAAGTTAAGCAACGTCGAGGTTCGTTAGTACATAGATGAGTGACCGCTTGGGAATACAAAGTTCTGTAACATTGGTTGTACAGCTGGTGTAATGGAAAATCGGAGAGCCGTGTTCCAATTCCAGTTGGGTTCGTTATAGTTACACGCAGATACCCTTGGGAAATGTATGAAACCACCCATTTTACAAAAAAAAGTCTTATAATTTTTTTTCTTGTTCTTCTTGATATTGTTCTTCTTCTTCTATGTACAATATCATTTCAGGACGTTATCGATCATAGCTCTCCTCGATTTCCTGTCCTTTGTAGCTCTTAATAACTTTTACCTTTTTGTCATATCGGCCAAAATCTGCTGCATCATCCATTCACTGAAGCTTGCCAAGTAGGTTTTGCGTTGATTTCCGCTGTCTCACTTAGCGTCAGTCTGTCCTTTGAGTATCAAACTTTCCAAGCCTTCCTTCATCATTATGCGCCCCAGAAATTTCAGCTGTTTCTTCCTGTATCCTTTTTGTTGCCATTGTCTCCAGGACTTCGTCGTTATTAACATATTCGGTCCATGGTATTCCCATCACCCTTCTGTAGAACTATATTTCTGTTGCTTCAAACCTCTTCTTTATTTGTGAGGAGACCGTCCAGCATCCACTAGTACCTTGCTAAAAATTCCATGACGAGGTTTCAATAAAAAATGCATAGTTACAAAATATTAGTTAATCGGGTTTAAGAAAGGAAGTGTAGAGGAATTAGTGACGATCGAACTTACTACACTTTAGTTACTGCCCGCTATAGTAATTTTGCAACCATTACCCGACGGAGAGGAGCCCCCACATGTATGCTGTACGTATGTATGTTTGTAAATGTGTTTGTATTTAGTGTCTATTTGTTATGACGGCGCTCAACAAGATTAGTCAATCCACACTTTCGTCTTGTAAACGTCACCACCACATGTCACTGGCACATCTCCTTCGACCCGTTTTACAAGGTAATTACATTGCGCCGGCATTTAAGTCTTCCAGGGGGGTCTTTTGCCGGCCGCTTAGACGTCTTTCCCTGGGATGTATACTAACATAACCCCCCCCTCCAAAACCTTTCTCCCCCGAGATTTACTTTCTACGTTTTTATTTCTTTTTTCTTTTGCAAACCCGGCCCTTTACAAGCGCCACAAAGAAAAGAAGACGAGGATAATGGAAAAGGTTGTAAATCAGAAAATAAGTGGAATATTTGATATGCTAGCGCCGAATATGGGGGTGGAGGTTATTTTTTTTTTTTAGGGAGTCTTTTCAGGAACTGGTGCATGCTGGACAAGCATATCTTGTTTCAGTCATTAACAACAAGATGGAAAACGGCATGTAAAAAAGAAATTCAAAGGAAAATATTGCGAAAGCAATCGGAAGAAAATTAACTCAATGTTCGGGACATTTTTCAGTTGGAGGAAAATAAAATTAAAATTGACATTAGCACTGTCTTTGACAGCATTTAATACGAACCTTCTTTTTAAATAGAAGAAAAAAATAGAAAAAAGAAAAAGCAAAATGACTAAAAAATCGATCTACCTCTTATAAGCGAAGATAAGACGCCCCTGAGCTAATTTTATCCCCAACGCTCAAATACCATACACGGCCCCTTCTTCCTAAACCGAATCCATAATATCATTTACTCAAACGACATACTACTACTACTACTACTACTACTACTACTACTACTACTACTAATAATAATAATAATAATAATAATAATAATAATGACATAGAAATCTCATAAATGGGGCACATTAGGGCATTAATAATTCCAGTTGTATTTGGAGCACTGGGATTGACTGGAAAAGATTCCAATAGACTCATTGAAGGGATTCCTGGTAGCCTTAAAGAAATACAGAAAAGAATGTTTTGACGGGTACAGCCCACACCTAACGAAGTGCTTTATCTATGTAAATATGTCTGATTTTACTTTTCAAAATTGCTCAGTAAAAAGTATCATGATGCCATTTTCTGATCTAATAATAATAGTTGTTTTTGTTGCTATTATTATTATTTCCTATGATTTCTGTTGTATACTTTATTCCTTCCGGATCCCAATCAGAGACCTAAAGTCGGAAATGGCTTCATGACATTTTCCACTGATCAGTTTTGTAAAAGATCACACACATTTTACATATATAAAACTTCGTAATGTGTGAGTTAATCTTGTGATTATTATTATTATTATTATTATTATTATTATTATTATTATTATTATTATTATTCCCTTAGATTTCTGATGTGTACTCATTTCTTTCCGGGTTCCGCCCAGGAACCTAAGGTTAGAAATGGCACCATGACATTTCCAATGGAAAAAAAATACATAGACAAAGCCCTTCATAAGTTGTGGGCTGTACTCGTGAGAACAATATTTTGTATTTCTTTAAGACATGGGTTTCCAGGGATCCCACCAATTACTCTGTTGAAATATTTTCCAACCAATCCGAGGGCTCCAACTACAATGGAGATTGTTGATGTTCCCATGTGCCACATTTTTGAGATTTCGATTTCAAGGTTCTTCTTCTTCTTCTTCTTCTTCTTCTTCTTCTTCTTCTTCTTCTTATTATTATTATTATTATTATTAATATTATTATTATTATCAGCAGCAGCAACCTATGCTCTGTGTATTATGAACTTGCCCCAAATTTCAACAACTGACTACAAAAGACAACAACTCTTTTACCATACACTCAGAAACAAAAACGTAATTGTCGTCATTTCATGGACATGATTGGAGATATATTTATAAGTATGATTTTTTGCACTTCCCTTATTTTCGGGTTGCCTGAAAAAGATGTAACCTGGGAAATATAGCATAACGGTTATTTCAGTCGTCAAACCTCCAGAATTCGTTTACCGTGTAAACTCGTGTTTAAGCCACTCCTGAATATTTTTACTTGAATTTTAAACCATCCAGAAAATATTTACCTGTGTACAGTGCAACCGGTCACCGAAAATGTATGATTTTTATATTTCTTTAAAAAAAAAAGAAGCAATTACCGTAATTCCCCATGTATAATACGCCTTCATCCATAATATGCACCACTAAAATTGTGCTGAAAGTGTGTGAAAATGCTTCTACTCACGTATAATACGCACCTCTTGTTTGCTACTCAATTGTATCTTTCTAATATCATTACAGCCAGCGTTTTCTACTCTTACTAAAAAATGGTTTTAAACATAGAATAATATTATTCTAATTTTGTTTTATGATAATTATTATTTGATTTTACATTTGTAATTATTGTTAGATACATATGATTGTATTTGACATCCTTATGGGGTCACAATCGGCGAATGCTAGTGTCAAATTTTCGTATGTTTGTGATGAATAGTCAATTGAAATCGACCTATGGAACGGGAATTTTTTAAAGATTTTTTTGTAGCTGTTCATAATACGCACCCCCAATTTTGCTTATTTTTTCGAAAAAAAAAAGATGCGTATAATACATGGGGAAGTAAGTTATCTATGTAGAGTGCGATCGCATATTTTTGTGTAAAAAATGTGACCATAGAAACTTGCGCTATATTCGAGTATATTAATTATTTTTAAAATTTTTTATTCAGGTGACGCGAGGTAGCGAAAAAAAAAATAAAGTTGATTTTTTTTTAAGGTGTACAAGGTATTGATAACTTTTCTGATAATGTTGCCTGTTTGCTTGGATAGGCGATTGAAAATACGTTCAAAACTCTTCAGCGGTTCATTTTGACTGATTAGAAAATACAATATATTTTAATATTAGTAGTAGCAGTGTTTATTAACATGTGTGGCACTGTAAATGTCCAGGGTTAATCTTCAAGCAGTTATGAAAGTAGCTGACAATTTTGTTGCAATAAAATCGTAAAATCACGAAAATGATTTCCTGTTTGTGCCGATCATTGACAGATTTTTTTGTGTGTTAATTCCATATTTAAAAATCTTTCTTGAGGCTTTTATTTTAGTTTTAATTTCAGGCTAATAGATTAAATTTAATATGCCCTATAGACAAAACATTTTGCTGTATTTCAAAACTAATTTAAATTGACTAGAAGGAATTTTCGTTTCAAATCACACATCGCTGATTTTAGCGCCATTTGTAATCACACTGTAATTCTCTTTATTAAAAAAAATCTTTCAAAAATAAAATGTATTTTTCTGAAACTTTATTTGAGAAATATTAGTTGATTTCAAAATTAATCTGATTTTAAACAAAATATTACTTTTAGTTTAACATATTAACGAATACATTTTTAACACAGAGCTTGACAATCAAAATTTTACCCTTTTTTTTTCGTACGGTGGTCATATCTGTAAAAATTACTTCAGGAATATAACGTGAGCACCATTTTTATATCATTTATAACTAACTATCCAATAATTTTACCAATTTAAGAAGATATTATCTGTAATCTAATGTTTTATTGAATTTTAAGTAGTTTGGCTTTAAATTTACTATAGTTATCATTCTTATCTTCCGATAATGCCTTGTATAGACATCCGTATTTTCAAAATTCGACACTTTTATACACAAACACATACACACACAAACACACACACAAAAAAAATCCAAATTTTTTTAAATATTGGCGGTCGATGAATCGTAGTAAACTTTTCCATTTATATAGTTTTCACTTAATAAAAATATCACCCAACCAGTACAAATTAATAGAGAAATTTAAAAGATTTAAAACTTTATCAGTTATTCTAATTAAAATAAAAAAAAATGAAAGAATTTCTTGTAAAAGAACTGATAGCTTACTTGAACCCATATGCTCCTGATGTCAGTTTAAACTGAGGACTTCGTTTTTCCATATATTCTAACTTTTTTTTTTTTTTGTTTAAAGTTTATATTTTCTTTTTTTGATGAAAACATGGAAATTTCTAACATATTGGGTTGGCAAATAAGACGTGAGCGTTTTTCAAAATGTTTTTTTTTATTTTCATGGTCTTACAATGTTAAATTACATAAAATTTGTCAACAATATAATCTTCGTTGCTGTTAACTTTTTTTCCATCAGTCACAAAGTTTTTTTTCTATTCCTTGACGATAAAAAATCTGACTTTGAGCTGAAAAATTCGTCTAACAAAACCGTCAATTCAGCATCAGTATTGAACTTTACACTGCGTAAGGCATTGAAAAGAGATCGAAAAAGATGAAAATCTGATGGTGTCAAGTCTAACCAGTACGGAGGAAAAGGCAACTTTTCCTATCCATATACTTGAGTAACGATTTTGGTCATATGGGCGATGTTAGGACGGGCGTTGTCGTGTTGAAGAACACTATAATTATTTACCCGCTACCCCACGCAGCAAGATGTGGCACAAGGTCGAATTTAAAGTGGGGTAACCGAGCCCCAAAACGGAGTCAGTTTCCCGAGACGAGACTCCGCCCTTCGGCAGAGCCTCGTCTGGGGAATACCCTCTGACATAAGCCAAACAATATATCGTCGATTCGGTCTTTTTTGCTGAATTGTTTCACGGAGACGGTGCAGTTGTTGAACGTAGAGCTCAGCATTTACCGTTTGGTTTCGCTCAAGTAATTCATAATGAATTATGCCTTTCCATTCCAATCATACACGCAACATGGTTTTTCGAAGATGATTGTCTTGTTTCGCTTGAGGCGTCGCTTGCTTATTGGGGCTGAACTATTCTTTACGCTGCTTCATATTGACTTAAAGACACCATTGTTCATCGCCAGTGACAATGCGATAAAGGAAACACTGTTTATGACCGTATGTTGAGCAATGCCGAACCAGCAAACTGGCTGAAATTGTTGCGCGCCGATTCTCGTTGTGGTCATTCAACGTGTGTGGCGCCCATGAAACAAGTTTCTGAACCTTCCCTATTGAATGGAGGTGATTTACCACAGTTTTGTGATCGCAATTCATATATTCCACCAATTCTCTGGTCGTCTGACGTGGATTTTCGTGAAGAAACTGTTTTAATCGCTCCTCATCAAACTCAACTGGTCGACCATCCTCCAGCTCAAGATTTCCTTTTAATGAAGCGCGAAAATCAACGTCGGGTGGTACTTTGAGGTATTGCGCTATCTCCATACACGTCACAAACCTCAAGAGCTGATTTGGCGGCCTTAATTCCTCGATTGTATGCAAAAAGCAAAAGGGGTCGAAAATGAACAGTTTTGTTTAATTGACATTCCATTATTGTGAAATAGAATCAAAAAGTAAAGAAATTAACAAAAATCATGCAAATATGTAAATGTTCTAAAATATTCACCAAATGTTTGACTTCCCAAAGATATTTGACTTAAAACAAAACAAAAAAACAAACGCTCACGACTTATACCTCTACTCAATGCTTTCATAATTTTTCTGATGTGCTTTACTCTTTGGCACATTGACATCACGAATTTAAGCGCCGTTACTAAATTGGCGGCTAATTCGCATCATTTTGCAGTTGGCTAGATCTAACTGGTGTAAGTTCTAAGCTGACAGTTTTTTCTCTCACACGTCTTGCTTGTGGAACACTCATCAGGCTTTTTGCTTTACAGCCAACTTTGATCTAAAATTTAAAATCATTGTCACTCGTTATCTTTTTGCCTAAATACCTGTTCGTTTATTGTCCTCTCTCTTTAATTATATTTTTATTTTTTCTCTAATTTTTTCAGACCCAGTAACCCTTTGTGTTTTAGTGGCTATATTGCATTGTTTAGTGTGAAATGTCGGGGCAACGCGTTAATAACTGAGGAGAAATATGCCAATCTGTGTGCCTCGGATCAAAAATACAACCCACCGTTACTCTGGTGATGTTCCTTAGGTAACAAGAGATAGAAAATAGCTTATGCTTCAAAATGGTAAATGTGGGAAGGCACTAAGTAAAGATGCCATAAGAATAGACCTTTAGTAAAGATGTAAAAGTTTAAAACGAACAATTAATGAAATTAACAAAAATCATAAATATAAAAAACATTCGCCAAATGTTTGGCTTCCCAAAAATCACGACTTATTCTTGAACCCAATATTTTAATTAAATTTTGACTTCCCAAAATGATAGATTATCGTTTAAATACAGAGTATAATGGAGGATAGATAGATTTATATTTTATGCCTTATCAAATTATTTAAAGCCAGAAAATATTTTAGATCGTAAGAATATTTTGGAGATAATACTGATTTACAGATAAAAGTCCTACTATTTAACCCATAGCTGGTGGAAGAAGAGGCGGATACATGCCTTTCTCAAGAGTATTTGCTCGTAAGTGAAAATAACGAACCCGATTAGAATTGGAACTTGGCTCTCCGATTTCCAATTCTGAGCCGTCATCCATTGCACCACCGGCACACCCAGGCGTACAGTACCTAGTATTCCGAAGCGGTCACCCATCTACGTAGTGAACAGTGTCGACGTTGTTTAACTTCAGGGATCGTGTAGGAGACACGCCGTTTCAACGCCGTAAACGCTGACACCAAGACAATATAAACGCTGCTAGATTATTTCATTATGTATTTGATTTTTTATTTATTTCCCATATATTTAAAAGCTGTTAGTCACAATCTAATTTGATACAAGGTCACAAATATCGCGTATTCGCTAATGATCAAATTCGATATTAATCGTCCGAAATGATTCAAAAGCAAGCCTTTAAATTTACTCTCAATAATGGCGTCACCGTTTAAGATTAAACTCATATTCAGAAGTCGGTAAGAATCCCACAAGAAATTCTTACGTGTAGATGCCGTAATGAAGCGTCAGTTTATGGTAGCAAATCAGGTGATTAGGAAATTACTAATGTGGGGATTGCCAAAAGACGTATTTATAAACGGACCAGTAAGCATTTACACTAGTAATTCTGGCTTGGATCTACTTTTCTGTATAACTCGTGCGTTAGGCGATTCGAGAAAAAGAAAACTTTGTTACACGTTTAATTTTCGATGTATTGAATGATATCAGTCAGTTTTACTCTCCATCTCTTCTTCACAAGATATTATTAGCAGAACAGGTCACAGTATTTCGCTTTTAAGTATTGGTTATGTGGTTTTGCTTTAAACATTAAATAAAATTAGCACAAAGCTTTTGACTCCAAAAAGGGACGCAAAACACCAAAGTTTCTTTTTTTTTTTTTACTTCTTAGGATATCTTGCACTGGCCAGATTATATTTACGATAAAACCCAGAAGGCTTGTGTAAAGCAATCTAAAATTAGTGAATAAAATTGCATTCGGTTCCTTGTTCATTAATTACATTTGTACGCTTCTTGAACTATAAATAAATAGAAATAAATAATGCACCTTTTTATCATTTTAAATGACAGATAGCTAAATGAAAAAAAAAAAAAAAAAAGATTTTGTTGACACGCGTTCAAGTATATTTCTGAATGTTCAAAATTGTCTCGGTTTATCCCGTAGCATTCACTCAAGGTCTCAGCTTTTCCATTGAGAAAAAGATCTTGTGACTGAGTACATAGGTAACCTATAACCCACTAACTACGATATTTTCCGAGGTAGTAGCTGCAAAAAGATGTTAATGCCAGGGAACAAACGTTTCTGGTTTAATGTCACCTTTAAAAATTGATCAATAGAAGAAGAAAAAAAATGTGAAAGATAAAAAATTTAGAAATTAGTTCCTTTCTTAGAAAGGAGAAACGAGAGTTACTTGTTTTAGAATTGGTTGAAGAGCCTCAATAAAAACAGAGAGAAATCACTTCGTCATATTTGCCTCGCGTAGCAGAGTTTATTTATTGGTCGGAAAGAAGCGGGAAATATGGTTGAGAGAACACGAATAACATTCACCTGGTAGCAGCTTCAGTTACAAGACCAGCAAGCAAATAATATTCCTTGCTGATATTTTATCCTCTCGTCTTTTCTTTCTTTCTTTTTTTCTTTCTTTCTTTCTTTCTTTCTTTCTTTCTTTCTTTCTTATACACAAATAAACGTCTGCTCGTATCTATCAAAATTGCTTTCTTTCTTTTCCTACCTTCGCGTACACAAAAAAGTCTCCTAATTTATATCACAATTTCTTTCTTTCTTTCTTTCTTTCTTTCTTTCTTTCTTTCTTTCTTTCTACCTTCTTGTACATAAATAAAGGTTTGCTCATATCTATCTAAACAAGCCTGACAATTATTTTGATATTTTCCAATTTACAATCGGGTCTTTTTCTCATTTTTTCCCTTTAATTTCCATACACGGTTTCCTGGTTTAGTAGAATTTCTAGCTTAAAAGAAGACTTATGATTGTACCACCTCTTTTTAAAGCTACCCGCAGTATAACCTACGTATATTTTTTTTGTTCATTTGTATATATTCCTTCTGTTTTGTAAATTACTGCTTCAGTTTTGCAAATTCCATCTAATGAATATCTGCTTTTATTTCGACAATTGCATATATTAATGTTAACAATGATTTGCTGCACGTTACTTTCTAAATTTCTGGCGCTTTTTAAAACCAATGTATCGGCTAATTTCCTATTTATACACACACACACACACACACATACACACACACACACACACACACATATATATATATATATATATATATATATATATAAAGAAAACAAAATTAACACATGATGGAAAAATTCGGTAATAAATTTATTTCAGACGGTAAGTTTCAAATACCTTCTTCATCAGACCGAAATTACAAAGTGGTTTAAATTTATCCAGACAATTAGTTAAAAATTATTTAAAAAATAAATCACAAGGGAACAGGAATTAAAGCCTAAATTACTTGACCTAGAAATTTTTTTCTGTGAAATTGTATTATTGAAGAGAGGATTGGGGTGAAAGAAACAGGAAAAGCAATGTGTCAACACAATGAACAGGGGTGGGAGGGGGGGAGTAAAAATGACAGCTAGTCAAATATATTGGAATTAAATCAAAATTGATATCCTCATCATCTAATTTCCGTCAATATAATAGCATCATCAGGAAAAATTAATAATAAAATAAATAAAAAAAGTTTAAATGCAATATATTTAACCCATCATCATAACTATAAAATACACACACACACACACACAGACACACAGACACACATATATATATATATATATTAATCATTTCACCTGAAGCAAGGCGGGAATGCCATTAGTACGTAGGGGGTTACAGAGAGTGAAAGTGAGAAAAGACTGGGTATATGGGAAGGATTGAGGAAAGGATATAAGATGAGCGAAATTGAAGATGTGCAAGTAAAGAAAGAGTTTATATTTTATTATTTCAACAGCAAAAGTTTGGGACGTAGATGCCAATCTAGTAGCACGCTTAAATTCACGAAGTTGGGACACCAGAAAAAAAAAAAGCTCGTCCGAAAATATTAGTAGAAAAGACAGAGGGAAGCCACGTCACGTCGGTGAGAAAGTGACTTAAGCCAAGATGCTAAGTCTGGATTGATTACATTGCAGATACTTATTTGTATTTTGATAAGAATCTCGAGATGAATAACAGATCAGACATGACAACAGTATTCAATGCATAGACGAATGGTAAATTTGTAAATGTGCAAGATGCACTCTGAGAAGAAAAAACCATCTGGCACGACACAGTGACCAAACTTTCCTTGCAGTGGATGCAGCTATTGATTCAATGTAGTCGTTCCAGTTCAAGTCAGTTGAAAACGCGAGGCGCAATGTGTTGCTCTGCAGGAGTCTAGAATAGGCTATGCTGATGGTGGACAGGGAAGTTTCTCTATGGTGGTTAAATGAGAGCGATTTCGTTTCGGAAGCATTAAAATTTACAAGCCATTTCCTGCCCCAGTTAACCACACATTGGAGGTCCTTTCCAAAAGCCGCGGCCGGGTTGACTTTGTCAGCTGTGACGGGTTTGCTATTGAGAAAGGCGTAAATGGCAATGTCATCTGCATAAATGCCTACTTGGGAACTGATGACAGGAAGATCATTGAACGAGATCAGAAACAGCGTAGGACCGAAGAAAAGAGCCTTGTGGGACACCGGCGTTCATGGGAAATGATCCGGAAGCGGGCCCGTTCAAAACGATCTTCATTTCAAGATTTTATATGAATGATTGCATTAAATCAAATGTGCTCGTATACCATAGCCCTAGAGCTCACGTAAACAAGCGTGCTAAATCCTGTCAAACGCCTTCAAGATATCCAGAGCCACAACATGAGCTTCACTGTGTGGCTTTAAACATCAGAAACCATAGAATGGTTTACTAATATGAAAAAGAAGAAAGAATATAGGTTCATCCAATTCGATATTTGCGACTTTTACACATCCATCACCAAGAATCTGCTAATGGCTGCTATAAATCTAGCAAAAAATTACTGTCCTATTAGCGATCGCGAAGTCAGTATCATAAAGCAGACACAAAAACCTATATTATTCCATAATGGTTATCTGTGAAGCAAAAGAAATAACACAGAATTTAGCATTGCTCTTGGGGCATATGATTCAGTAGAGGCATGTGAAATTGTTGAAATCTTGTTATTGTTGTGACTAAGATTTAATTTTCGACATTAAGGACAGTGGACACGACATTAAGGACACGACATTAAGGACACTGGACTCGACATTAAGGACACTGGACACGACATTAAGGACACGACATTAAGGACACGACATTAAGGACAGTGGACACGACATTAAGGACACTGGAGAATTACGCTGTCATCTCTAGAGAGATAACAGCGTAATTCTCCTCCATTAAAACAAGAAATATAGACTGATTGAGAAAGGAACTAATATTTTATTTTAAAAGAATACGAACTAAATATTGCCACTACGCCCAATGCTAAAGTGATAAACTTTTTCGATGTGCCCTTGGACTTGTATACTGGTTATTATAAACCATAATACCAACCGATCTATATAACCAAAGACACGTCAGTAAAGAATAAAACCACGCTCATAACATAAATCAGCCCCAAATTAGATTATCTACTAAGCCCAGCAATAAGAAAATATTTGATAATAAAATGAAATATATAAAAGCTTTAGAAGTAAGCAACCATAAAGTAAATTTATAGGATTTAGAAAAAGACAAAAACGGTAAAAATAAGCAGAAACACCTTAGCCCTAACATCATATGATTTAATTCACCTTTTAATCGTAATTTTCAAACTAATATCGGAAGAATTTTTCTAAATTTATTTCATAAACACTTTAATAATTCACCAAAACTAAAAAAGATTTTTAGCAAAAATGTTAAGATCAGCTATAGGTGCGCTAGTAGTATCAATAAATCTATATCCTAACATAACAATATTATATTAAACAGAGACATGTCCAATGAACATTACAAAGTTCTTTTTGTTTTTGTTTTTAAATAAATGCAACTGCCGAAAAATATGATCTGCCCCTTAAACGACCAATGTATGATTGATAATATTGTACACCGAGCTCGCTCACATTCCGGTAACGATGTCAAATTTTATTTTGGTTCTGTTGAAAATTCTTCGGTATTTCGTTTCTACCATCATCGAATAACTTTAGACAATATAAAATACATAAACAGAACTGCTCTCTCAAAACATTTCTGGCAATTAAAGAATGGTGGTAATACCCTCATTATTACGTTGGATATTGTAGCAACAACCAAACTACATCTGCATCCTGGGTAAGACAATAAACTACATCCGCATCCTGGGTAAGACGATAAACTACATCCAACAGCAAGCCCTCTGATCAGAAGGCGTTGAAGAGTATGGAATTACCACTTAATTGCTGTTGTTCCCAGGTCCACCCTGACCCGGGGTGGTAGCACCTTTTAGGGTCCCAGCTATAGGAAAATAGTTAACCCCCAAAATGGGGTCAAAACACTATGAAAGTGAAAAATAGGTTTTAATACCAGCAATAAGTTTTTGTAAAAAAATTATCTGCAGTGAATTTTTGAAGAACAAATTATTACAGATTAAATCATCGGGAATACATTTTTACATTACCAGAGGTAGATTCATGAAAAAAAATATTACCAGCAATAAAAATCATGTCGGCATTAAATAACCTATTGCGGTTGATATGCCGTAAACCAAACCAAACCAAACCAAACCAAAACAAACCAAAACAAACCGACAACAAACCGTGTCTACTTAATTTTATTGTGAGCCTTCCTACAAAGAATTGCTTGACACGCTAATACTATTAGCAACTTAATATTGCTGTCGTAATTTTGGTTTCCACCGAGTTCTCTCCACTAGTTACCTTGTGCCAAACAAAGTATTTTAATATTGTTGTTAGCTTTCATTTAAAATTTGCCCTATCTTAATCTTCACACACAAATTGACTGTTTTGCGGGGGAAGTTAAATTCATAATTTCCATTTCATGATATACTTAATGGCCGATACATATAGATTCCTATTAACGTATTTATTCGTCCCATTAAGAGGGATAATTTCACACAAGATTAAGTTTAAAGTGGAATCACATACCCGTACATATGGGTGGCGATAAAAACAAAATATACTCCCCTCACCACTTTCCTTTTGGTACACTTCAGGCGTCAAGAAATGTCCCTGAGGTTAGCACAGTGCAGGCCGATAGAATTATGTCTCTAGAGATGAAGGGCTACTTAACTTCGGATAAAGAAAAAAAAAATGAGCGGGTTTTTTTTCTTTTTATGTGCTTTCAGGACGTAGGCGATCTAGACTCTCCACTTCCCCCCTATCTCTTGTAGTTCTCAATAAGTTTGGTCCCTCTGACACCCACCCAGACCACGTTCTGTCATCCACTTGCTTAAGCCTGCCATATATGTTATGAGTTGCTTTCCTTTGTCTCTCTTTCCTTCTGCGAGTATCAGATTCTCCAAGCCCTCCTTTCTCATTATGTGTTCCAGAAATTTCAGCTGCCACTTCCTGATGTTAAGTATAAGCTTCCTCTTTGTTTGCATCCTCTTCAAAACCTCATCGTTGCTTACATGTTCGATCCATAATATCCTCAGCATCCTTCTGTAGAACCCCTCTCTGTAGCTTCGAGTCACTTATTTATCTTTAAAGAGACCGTCCAACATTCGCTGCCGTAAAGGAGGACAGATGTCACGCAATTGCTCAGTCCTCTTTTCTTTGTTACCAAAGAAATCCTCCTGTCTCGCGATACTTTGCCTAGCTTTTGGAAAATGTCCTAAGCCATCCAAATACATCTATGGATCTCAGTGTCGCACTTGCCGCCCTCTGTCAAAAGACTTCCCAGATAATTAAACTTCCGCACCTGCTTGATTTTAGTGTCCTCAGCCTGCTAATCGCATTTCGGGCTCATCCTTTTACTATGCATTCTGTCTGAAAACTTTGAATAGTTTACGAATCATTAGTTCACAATGAGCTGCTTGAGAAATTCAGTATTTTTAAAAAGTACCCTAACTCTTCAGGATGTAGCCGATCCTGATACTCAACAGTTAATTTTGATAATCTATATTAACTGCGTATTGGCATGTCCGTTCTTAGGGAAAATAGTAGAATAGATTTCCGTGGGTTTTTTTTTCACTCATTAGAATTCAGTTTTCCTCCCACTAAACTCATTGCTCTATCAAGGCTTAAAACACTATTATTTTACCAATAGCGAGTAAAAAGAAATCCATATCGTTCTCAATGGATTTACCGTTAAATAAACGCCACAGTTTCGGTCTGAAATTGAACTCGACTCACCGAGTTCCTTTTCCCCGTCGATAGCCGTTACGTCACCTGAACATTTTTATAATCGTAGTAAATTCGAACCTCACCGGGTGCTTCATATTTGCAAGCCTTGTGTCGTACTAAGATGAGTTCGGTGAATAACTAACATTTTAAACAAGTCTATCAATTCAAATCCTGAGTTCAACAATTGGAAAAGAACATAACCTACCGTAACGAAATGAAAAATGTTTAGTTGTTGAAAAGCAACAATTCACCTGCACATAATGTCAAAAGAATTTTAACAAATACGAAATAAATTCAATGAATTTTTTTCACTGTGATGAATTCAATCGGCTTCTTTTTTTTCTATTTTCTCTTCCTGAAAAAAGAAAAAAAAGCGTGACTTTTATTTCACGTACAACAATTCATTCTGAAAATTGTTTTTCGAAACATTTCACCTGTTTTTGATTGCAAATTACTGACTTCACACCATTTGCTAGAAAAGCAAAAATAAACAATAGTTACGTGCGAAAACGACTTTTTACTTCCTCTTTCTAGTTATATTGTTGACTCTAAAAGTGGGATGGATATAAAAATACACTGACAGAAAATAAGACTGCAATACTTTGCAAGACGATATCAGTTTTGATCTGGGTACACAGTCTATGCATGGACAGGGACTTTTTTCTTACTAATTAGCCACACAATACAAGACCCAAGATTATTGCATGAACGTAAGAAGCAGGGTTAAGAAGTTTAGACTATTGGCATATCTAGGGACGATAAGAGCTGACCCTAAACTGGAAGAGGTTGAGATTATAGTGATCAGTAGAGCATTCTCTTGAGAGTCTGTTCCGCAATATATTAGTTCTTCGAAAGAAGCTGTCCAAGTGAAACTTTTTTCAAAGGGAATATTGATGATTTGCGCTTCAGTGTACGCGTAATGGCTGGTTTAGCTGTGCAGATCTGAACTGGTGGCACTAACTAGCTTGTCAGAACATTTGCCATGGATATAGCGATAGGGTACAAGTAAGCTTGCGATATTTCATCTGTGGGAAAGGGGTTGTAGGGTGTAAAATAATTCAGCACCCATAGGGCCGCGAAGACACTTTTGGACACTGTCAAGACTGGAAAGTTTATACTGGGCAGCTCCAGCCTAAATATGCCATCAATACACCATTTTTTGGTCCGAACTGGTTTTTGTAAAGATAGGGCATACGTAGGAAGAGTCAGATACTTTCTGGAGTGGTAAAAGAAGACGGCCATGTTACCAATGTCTTTAGCGATAGATGCTATATATAAGATGGATTAGAGATGTGAGGCTAACTGGAGTACCAAAGGTGATTACTTGATTCGTCGTGACTGATAAGATCTTGAGACTGCTCGGTGATGATGACATGTTACCGACAAATATTGATGACATATATATATATATATATATATATATATATATATATATATATATATTCCAAGAGAATAGAATCCAGTTAGAACTAAATGTCTAGGACAAACGAAAAATATAACATAAAAGGCCCAAACACTAATATTCCATGGTTATAATTTATTTCATTGGAATAATTTATTTCATTGGAATCGTAATAAAGATCCAATTGATCAGATCTACAAATTCAAAAGTTTTGAATTTGTAGGTCTGATGAATTGGATCGTGATTACGATTCAAATGTAATAAATCATAACCATGGAATGTTTGAGCCTTTATATATATATATATATATATATATATATATATATATATATATATATATATATATATATATATATGTATGTGTTTCGTTAAAAACGACTGACAAGGTACTGGGATTAAGCGTTTTATTTAATTTTTCTTGTGTTCGTACAAGTGTTTTCTTTTCTCGACACAAAGTGTGTAAAACTGTCCAAATCTGCATTTCCGAGCGCATTCGCCTATACTTATAGCCATTATCAAGGAAGATTTTATTTTTATTTTTTGCTTCAAAAAGGGTGCCTTTTTCTTGCGTGATTTGTATACCCAAGCTTCACTAAGTGCCCATAGATGGTGGATTTCGATAAATTTAATGTTTCTGACAATTCCCGCGTTGTGTAATGTGGGTTATTCTCAGTTAATGCCTTGATTTGATCGCCATCTGTAGTCGTAGTCGGGGGTCTGACTAAGCTTTCTTCATCAATAAGGCTACAATCACCAACTCTAAATTTAGCGAACCGCTTCCATACAATTTCGCGTAAGCGAAAATTGCGTCAAAGCTCGTGACGTCACACATGAGGAGCGAGAGTGAAAAACGAGAAGTATTAAGTATGTGAAGCCCTTGGTATAAACCAGTGGCTTCTGTTATAAATTATAGGCATTTAATAATATTTGCGGAATATAATTTATAACAGAAGCCATTTGTTTATACTAAAGGCTTCACATACTTAATACTTCTCTTTTTTCACTCTCGCGTGGTCATCTGTGATGTCATGAACTCCTGCGTCTCGTATATTTGTCGTTATTTTGAAATTCTCAAGCAGCAAGGGCGGACTATTATTGTGCTTACGTCTGTGTGCTGTTTGATTTATTGAAATTGCCATCTTTGATAATGGCTTATGTAAGCCGAAAGCTTTGATTGGAATTAAACATGTATCAATATGGTGATTCCCTTTCGTCTTTCAACGATAATGTTATTAAACTTATCAGACAATATGATAGACAAAACTCGTTTATATTATTTAATGAAACATGCATTAATATATATATATATATATATATATATATATATATATATATATATCAATGATATATACATAATATCAGTAGTCAATATATATATATATAATATCAGTGTATCAGTAAATATATATATATATATATATATATATATATATATATATACATATATAATATCAGTGATCAATATATATATATATATATATATATATATATATATATATATATATACGTAATTTTTAACGTCAAAAACGACATTATTTTTGCACCAACCTAATATATATATATATATATATATATATATATACAATATCAGAGGTCTATATATATGTAATATCAGTAGTCAATATATATATATATATATATATATATATATATATATATATTGATATTATATATATATATATATTTTGATATATATATATATATATATATATATATATATATATATAATATCAGTGGTCAATACCCACACACACACACACACATATATATATATATATATGTAATATCAGTGGTCAAAATATATATATTGAACACTGATATATATATATATATATATTGACCACTGATATTATATATATATATATATATATATATATATATATATATATATATATATATATACTGACCACTGATACTATTTTTTTTTTCGTATTTTCTTTGATAAAGTCCACATTGGACGAAACGCGTCAGCAATTACTAATTTTCCTATTGTTATTTTTATTCATAAATATATATATATATTGACCACTGATATTATATATATATATATATATATATATATATATATATATATATATATATATATATATATATATATATATATATACAAATTTCCAAGAGGATAGAATCCAGGTAGAACTCAATGTCCAGGACGGAGTAAGAATATATATTTTTCTTTTTGAATGTGTAGGTCTGATGAATTAGAGAGAGAGAGAGAGAGAGAGAGAGAGAGAGAGAGAGAGAGAGAGAGAGAGAGAGAGAGTGAGAGAAGAGAGATAGAAAGAGAAAAGAGAGACAAATAGAGATGACTGAATGGGCGAGGGATTAGTACGTTCGCGTTCTAAACATGATAAAGAGGATTTCCTTATGTTATTGACAAGGTGCAACGATCTCAGGGTGCGGCACCTCTGAAAATCATACTACCTATTTTATTATGCAAATTTATGGCACATGTTCTCGCCTGTGCCTTTTTGCTTGAAGACGACAATCTTAACCAAATCAAGAGTCAGTTTCTATCTCTCATTCTTATGCTGATAATCTTCACTACCTTCCGCTTTTTCTTTCATTCATATCACGCACCTCGCTCTTCATAACAATTTTAACATTGACCTCTACATTGAGTGACTCTTGCGGGTTGTATTGTGTGGATTCAAATAGGGTTTATGGCAGTAGAAGTTGAATGTTTTCAACAAAACCTTGAATTATGCTTTGCCTTCTTATAGATAGCAGTCTGGTAAAATGGTGTCTGACATGAAAGTGTGCAAAAATAGCAAAGGTGTGATATTGAATTACAGAATGCGGAGGAAATATGGCAAACATTGTCAATCATTCAGGCTTGCTGAACGCTTATGAAGACCTAAACTGGACGTCTGCTCAGTTAGACGATGGTTTATTTATTTAAGCTGTTGTGATAACGACGTGGGCGATGAGGCACATTCCCAGCGATTTTTCTAACAGTCAACCTCCAAAATGAAGAGCTCCTCGAAACAGCAGTATTTGGTGTACCTGGTGGAAATAAATAGGAATTACTTTTGGCGCATTAGTCACGTACAATAAAGGGTTTGAACCGCGTTGTATCATAGAAATGATTAAAATTATCTTTCTGCAATTCTCCGAGATTTTTATAAGGCGATTGGACATTGAACAATAAAAATGTATTGTATCAAATAAGTTGAAATTAACATCCCTCTTCCTGTTGTGACCCCCTGATTTAGTTTTCCTCTCTGTTGTTCCCTCTTTTTAAACTTATTCACCGAACTCTTAAGGGAAGCTAAAGTATGAATGTTGGTACCATTACTGAAGGTCTTTTTCGTCTCTAACCAGTTCTCTTTATAGTTTAATATTTCAAAGAGTTTTTGAGTGATTCTTACGAAAAATAGTGTCAAGATAGCTAACCGTCTTAGCTGAAAAAAGAAGTTCAATTAGAAACTTTTTTAGATATTAAACATTTTGTGGGATGGCAAATTATCCCACAGTATTCCACGATTTGGACAATTTTGCACCCTTCAAATATATATATATATATATATATATATATATATATATATATATATATATATATATATATATATATATTTCTTAAAAAAAGGGAGAAACCGCTGAAGTTTTTGGTTGTAATGTGGATGTTTTTAAAAAAATATTATGCTTTATTTTCCATAATTTTTCTACACGGGTTTCCTGTCTCGTGACCGTGATCAGGCAAAGGATGGAGATTTACACATATTATTAAAAATAATTAATTTTTTCTCCTTTATATTTTTCGATGTTAAATATTCTCGATATGAGACATCATCTTTTGTTTGGGTTATTGACCCAAATGTCTTTCTTGAAATGTTGTATATATATATATATATATATATATATATATATGCATGATAAAATATATTTTAAGCTATGCTATATTTATTGGGTAATGTCCTCAATATCAGGGATAGCCTGGCCATTGCGTCTAGCATGACACAGTCTGTCACACTGAATGTTGATTTCAATGTTCAGTTTTATATTTACATAAGCTCTATCTCTGATATTGAGCCATAAATATAGCATACCTTAAAACTATATATATATATATATATATATATATATATATATGTGTGTGTGTGTGCGTGTACATGTGTGCGCACACGTGTGTGTGTATGCCCTTGATTTCAAGCCGGTAAATGTTTTTAATATATATATATATATATATATATATATATATATATATATATATATATATATATATATATGATGTTATTACCCTGGGAGTGTTTGAAAAAACATAACACGAGTTGCTCCAATCCTTTTGAATAAAACTGGGTAGACGGAACTAATTGGGAGCTGTCGATGGTTCTGTTAGCGCGAAGTCACAAGTCATCGTGACCGAGGGTGGAGTGTATTGGTCTTGTTCAAATTGATGATGTTGATAATGCGATCTCCCCTAGGAACTGTACCTAAAATCCGCTCAGGATCGTATAAGCCACAGGTCGAATCTGTTGATTTTGAACAAACACAAATCTGCCTGAGCAGGCGTCTACAACAGGGACTGGCTAGTCGTCCTAACAGGTAGGCATACTTGGAAATGAACAGCTAGTCATAGATAAATAATTGGCTTATATATAATACCTGTCTTTATACATATAGCTTTCATACATGCTTATACATACAAGATAACCTCCCACATTATCATCGTTGTTCGTTGTCATTCACGTGGTGTTGGTGACACAGCCTGTACGCAGGTAATGGCAAATCGCTGGCCTTAAAAAAACACATTGTAGCAAACCGGTTTTCTTCTCTGGTGTCTGGAATGTGAATCGACTTGCTTTCCTAGCCCGGCCAACTAGGATTTGTTAAATATGCCATCGCTGTGGCTCAGAAGTTTAATAGTCGAGCGGACGATATCAACTTGCACAGTAGACGTCGTTGTTATTTGAAAAATTATCGAAACATTGACTGAAGATCATCTGACTTCTTTATTAACTACCCAAGACGATGATTCCCCGATCACTAGAATGTTAACCAGTTCAAATCTAGGGTAAACCGTTATCTTCACCACATACCCCTAGAAATTGTAGCTTTTACTCTATAACCCACGAGTGAATCTTCTACAGTGTCAACATTATCGCAAAAACATTTAATATTTCTTTATTCATATAGTATTTAGTCTTTAATTATTTACTGAACAATAGTTTGTAAGAAGGTTGTCGCATCAAATATACGATATATATATATATATATATATATATATATATATATATATATATATATATATATATATATATATATATCAGTTCACCATGATGATCCCATGTGGTGAAACCTAGGTATGTAGTTTCTGGCTCATTAGGATTTATCTATTTCACTTTTGCTGTGCTTTGTATATTGAGCGCTCTTCCTTTTTAACTTATTAGACACTATTTTTTTTCTTTATACCAGAAATTTAAGGAACTGCCCGATTTATTTCGGAGGTTACGGGTCATTTCTTTTTTTTCCCAGTTTGCCTCAGATGCCAGTTTATTTGAAAATTGCCCGACCCAGCTTTTTTAAACCACTGAGCATAAATAGATTTACATTATATATATATATATATATATATATATATATATATATATATATATATATAAATATATATATATATACTAATATATATATAATAATGGACTCTCCCGTCGGTTTCGACGTATGAGTATCTGCCAGCTTATTGATTATTGATTATTGAGCGTATTGATTATTGAATATATATATATATATATATATATATATATATATATATATATATATATATATATATATTAAAAATAAGAGAGAAACCGCAAACGTTTTTTGGTTGTAATGTGGATGTTTAAAAAAATTATTATGCTTTATTTTTCATAATTTTGCTACACGGGTTTCTGGTCTTGCGACCTTCATCCGGAAAAACGTGGATATTTCCACATATTCAAGAAAGACATTTGTGTCATTAACACTTTAAAAAGAGAATGTCTCATATTGAGAATATTTAACATCGAAAAACTTAAGAAAAAATTAATCATTTTTAATAATATGTGGAAATCCTTGCCTGATGAAGATCGCGAAACAGGAAACCCGTGTAGCAAAATTATGGATAACAATGCATAATATTTTTTAAACAATCCACATTACAACCAAAAAAGTTTTGCGTTTTCTCTCTTCTTTTTAATATACACACTTTTCTCTCGTTGGAACTACTATAACCTTTTCCCTTTATATATATATATATATATATATATATATATATATATATATATTGTTCTAAAGAAAACATTAAATCGCGAAACTGACAGTCACGACGTAGTACTGATTCCAGTATCGACATTGTTTACATATTCAAAGGCTCTGTTTCCGAAACCGAGACTTCTTCACTTGTAAAAATAGTAAATTGTAAACAATCCATGCATACAACACAGACAGAAATACGCATACGAATGCACCGAGAATTTTGTTTCCCGCAAAGAAGAGCGATTATAATCTTTGTTCGAATATTTATATATAGAACATCCATGTTGATTTTTTTCAGTGGCGGTTGCATTTCTTCTTGACCACTGATAATCCATTTTTTCTTGACCACTGATAATCCATTTCTTCTTGATTTTCTCAGCATTTTATTGTCAAAGTGGATTAACTTATTTTATTAGGTTGGTGCAAAAATAATGACGTAATAATATCGTTTTTTGACGTTAAAAAATACGTCAGAAAACGACATTATTACGTCATTATTTTTGCACCAACCTAATAGATAGGTAGGCCGATTCAAAATAATCCTTATCCCCTAAAAACTGATGTTCATTGAGTTAGTTTTAAAGAGATTAATCCTACATTATCTATCTATCTATCTATCTATATCTATATATATCTATATCTATATATATATATATATATATATATATATATATAAAGTGAACATTGAAGTCAACACTCAGAGGCGACAGGCTGTTTCATGCTATATATACAAAGAGAGAGAGAGAGATAGAGAGCGGGAGAAAGAGAGAGGATGCGATAGAAAAATTGTCATCTAAATTACACAAAAATGAAAATAACAGTGACATCTTATTTGGGAGACATATTTACCAAGATTACGCGAAAATACCTCGAAATACTAAACAGTAAATTTATTCTATAAAATCGTTATTGGATTCAACCACAGCCTCCAAACGACTTCGGAATCTCCTGCAACTCTTCTGGACGGTCTCCTTATTTAATTTGGTCAATGCTGCCATAATCGTTGCCCTCAATTCATCTTTGGTATCACGGGGAATTTTGTTGGTCTCTCGCTCAACTATACCACACATATAATAAAGGGGGTTGCAGTCTGGGGAGTTAGCTGGCCAGATGTAAAGGCTGATGTGGTTACAGAAATTGTCAGACATCAGGTTTTCCATCAACTACCCTCTTGATCCAGGGCAGCACAGCCTCTTCTAGGCACTTGATTTTAGACTCTGTGTTGAGTCTGAGACACTTACCAACAAATTTGGGAGTTTTTTTCTTATTAGATCGATCTGATTTATGAGTCCGGTTTGATCAGGAAATTTGAAATCATAGATAATGTTCGTTCTTTGTAATTTTGACTTAGCTGGTGTCTTGTTATTTTTGAGGATAAGGTTGGCTGTCTTTAATTTTTTATGATAGATAATAAATTTAATTTTTTTTTATTCGGATCAGTTGGAGTAGTATATTTCTTTATAATATGCCTTAGAGAAGATTCGTCTTGTTTGTAATTAATATGCATTTGGTTTTTGTAATAAATGTGTATGTGATTTTTGGCTGTGTGTTCGCTATCGTTATTACTTGCTTTGGGGAGGAATAGTCTAATTTGGTGGTTAGAGAAGCCGTTGTTGATTAGTGTTTGTTAAACGTTATTAAGTTCTTTGAGGAAGAGTAGTCGAGAGGATGAGTTCTGGTGTGCTCTATTTTGAAAGTTTTTTATTACTGCTATTTTGTACCTAAGTGGACATTCGCTTTTGAAGTTAAGGTGGCACGAGTTTTTGCTGGTGTTTTTTTTGTATAATGATGTAATGAAAGTGTTATTGCTGTATTCAACGATACATATATCTGTGTGTGTGTGTGTGTGTATAATGAGCAGATATAAAATACACCCGTGAATATTGCATCATTCTTTTTTTTATTTAGCTCACATTCAAACTTGAATTCGGAAAGCAACCGTACACTGTATCATCAATATTTCGGGTTACAGATAAACACGCACCATTTTAACGAGAATGAATACTGAGAGATCCCAGTATTAAATATATGCGTATTATGTATTGGAAAACGAGCTATTTTATTATGTCAAGTAAGAATGGATAATAAGAATTCCAGTAATAAACATATCCGTATTATATATTGAGATGAGCTATTTTATTTTACCAGTAGAAGAATAAATATTAAGAGATTCCAATATTAAATATATGCGTATTATATATTGAGAAATGAACTATTTTATTTTGCCAGGAGAAGAATAGATATTGAGAGATTCCAGTATTAAATATATGCGTATTATATATTGAGAAATGAGCTATTTTATTTTGCCAGGAGAAGAATAGATATTGAGAGATTCCAGTATTTAATATATGCGTATTATATATTGAGAAATGATGTATTTTATTATGTCAAGAGACAAAATATATATGTTTGCTGGAATGGTAGTAATTCTGCCATATATGGTCACAAGTCTTTCATTTTCAAGTCTCATTAGAGTCGAAAAAAATTCTCCGCGTCCTTGTCGGCGATGAATCCTTTTCTACCCAACAACACCTTCCCACAATGAATGAAGTATTGCATGCATCTTGCTGCTCTATCGCTATTTCAATGGATAGTTTTTAGACGGACTACAGTTCCACCAGTCCCAACTTTCACGGCTAAGACCCACCATGCTACGCGTATTGTAGCGAATCACCCTCATTACCTTCATATTCTCCGGCTGAGATGTAAGTTCCATTCGAGCAGCCTTTTTCCAGCGAACCGTTACTTTGTGGAACCGATTCCCAAGAGAGTGTTTTTGCGATCACCACAATCTTAACCTGTTCAAGTCAAATTAACCGTTATTTGCATAAACTATACCTCTCATTCTGTAACACTCTACCTCGCTTGGCTGCCAGGCTTTATACAGAGCAAACATCACTGTAACAAAATGTGTCTGGGTAAATATATAAAAGTAAATTTTATCGTCAAAGTGTTATAGCATTATTAAAAAGAAAGGTTGCGAAAAATTCTAGGACAAAATTGTCGACATTTTATAAAAACCGGAAATATGTGTGAAAGATGACAGCGTGAAAAGTTTAATTTTAAATAATAATTTGCGTTAGAAATTTTCCAAACGAAATGCTGTTCAAAATTAAAACTCTACCAAAATACCAACTATTTCCTGAATTTTCATAAATTTTTCACTACTTATTTAATAAAAAACAATTACATTTTCAAATTTCGAATAAAAAAAAAGTGTCGCACACAAGTTGCGTAGCATAAAGACGTAACAATTCTCAAATAACGAGTGCCGGTGTCTTGTGGGCTTATAAAAAAAAAAAAAAAAAAAAACGACGGGTGGGTATTGAAGGGTATCTTTATGCATTTATTTTGCGTGAGTCCAGCTGACGGGCAACAAATTCAATTTTGGCTTTTTAAAATTATTCTGTAATTATTTATTTCTCATTTTATTTGTTTTAATATTTTTGAACCGCGGTTGACTGTCCGAAGATATGGAGTCCGTGAAGACGAAAGATTGACTATACAGCGTTTATTTAATAAATGAATACATTATTACATTACATTAATCTATATAATACATTTGTATTAATAATATTAGGTTGGTGCAAAAATAATGTCGTTTTCTCACATAGTAACATATGCGAGAAAACGACATTATTTTTGCACCAACCTAATACTAATAATTATAATATTATATAAATATAAGTACAGTTATTACTAATGTCTGTGTTTATATATATATATATATATATATATATATATATATATATATATATATATATATATTTATATATATATAATGAAATAGAGAAGTCCGATATATATATATATATATATATATATATATATATATATATATATATATATATATATATATATATATATATATATATATATATATATATATATATATATATATATATATATATATATATATATATATATATATATATATATATATATATATATATATATATATAATGAAATAGAGAAGTCCGACAATTATGTTTATACATTCTTTTTCATAGATGCAAATATTTAAGTAAATAAATTAAGGCACGTCAAGCTATATGACGGTTCCTTATAGGATACAGGTTCGATTCCTGTCGGAGGACGCATAATTTCTATGAAAATTTTGGGGACATTCAGGCCGGTAAATGTTGTTAATACTGTTATAAACAGAGCATTTACTTAAAAAATATTTGTATCTATAAAAAGAATGTATAAACATAACCGAATAGCTTTAAATAAAGAATAATAGAGGGTATAATTTATTTATAATAGATAATATAGTTCGAAATATTTAATAATCTATGGGTCCTCCTTTATTTTGAATAACCTTTTCAACCCTTTTTGGCATTGACTTGATTAGGTTCTGGCAAATCTCATCTTCAAGCATTGGATTCCATTCAGATATGAAATTCACAATCAAATCCTCTTTGTTGCTCAACTGCTTTCTCAAGAGCCTGTACTTTATAATGCCCCATAAGTTTTCTGTGGGGTTCAGGTCAGGAGATTGGGGTGGCCATGTCATAACACTCACCTGCTTCTCATCAAAGTATTCCTTCATCAATTTTGATTTGTGACAGGGAACATTATCTTGAATAAAAATGAGCTTGGTGGCGTCGATTTGTACCCTTTCAGCAGAAGGGAGCAGAAAAAAACTCTTGTACTGCTCGTTCCTGGGGGTCTTTTCAGCAGAAGGGAGCAGAAAAAACTCTTGTACTGCTCGTTCCTGGGGGTCTTTTCAGCAGAAGGGAGCAGAAAATTCTCTTGTACTGCTCGTTCCTGGGGGTCTTTTAAATAGGTTTTAAGAAACCAGTTCCATGAAAAGAAAAGCATCCCCAGAACATTATACTGAACGGATGCTTGACAGTACTTACTACTAAATTCAAAGAGCTTTCAAAGCTTCTTCTTCGGATTTTAGATCGCTTATCCTTTGAATTTAGCTCAACTTTCGTTACATCGGAGAAGAGAACATTTAGTAAAAAAATCAGGTGAGTCACTTTTATCGAACAGTACTGTATATATATATATATATATATATATATATATATATATATATATATATATATATATAAATTCATAAATAGCTTTTTGAATTTGTGGGTTTGATGAAATTGGATCGTGATTACGATTCCAATGTAATAAATTATATCATGGAATATTAGTGTTTGAGCCTTTTATATTATATGAATATATATGTATATATATATATATATATATATATATATATATATATATATATATATATATATATATATATGTGTGTGTGTGTGTGTGTGTGTGTGTGTGTGTGTGTGTGTGTGTGTGTACATTGTATGTCAAATGGGAAATCAGAACTCCTGATACTGGTGTCTTAGTGTGAGCCCCAAAGCATAGAGAAGCTTGTAACATTTTCCCAAATGCGACGGACAGAACACATAATTCGAATGAAGGATAGTAGTCTCCCGAATCAATTGCCTTATGGTGTGCTGAGTATCAGAAAACGTGCTTAGCACACATCACTGTTAGCGTATACTTCTTTCGAAGGCTGGTTAGGTGAATCATGTGAAGTCACATAAAGAAAAAAATCACCCTTGACATTACCCAGACATAGAGTGTTACAGCCTGCACGCTGTATGATAAGGTATACGCAACCAGCTCCCGACTAAAAGGGCCCATGCTGGTGCACAGGAATCAGGCACAATGGTGTGATTTCATCAAGCACATTGTTCATCTGTCACTTGTGTAACAAGTCATGCAAGTCGGCATCCGGCCTGGAAAGTCATCTTCGGGGGTCATACACGAGAGAGGTGCGAGGTGGGAAACGAACGTGATTAAGCGGCCATCATCTGTGAAGATACGGCCGATCATCATCATTATCATATATATATGTGTGTGTGTGTGTGTGTACGTGTGTGATAAAATGACTGATATAAAATATCCGTAAAAGATATATGTAAGATGGAATATACGAAAATCGGTTGGCTGTTTAATTTTTGCAATCTGTTGTCAACGTTTTGCTCAATAAGAACATCTTCAGAACATCTGAAAAAGAAAGGATAGATTAGTGTTTTCTACTGCTTATCAACGCTTTGCAGGTTATTTAGAACCAGGAAATATGTCGTTTAGGTAGTAACATTCTTCTTTTTTTCTTCTTTTTGTGAGAATAATAATGATGCAAGTCTTTCTAATTAACCCATAGATGTGGGGAGAAGAAGAGGTGGATTCATGCCTTTCCCAAGGGTATTTGTCCTTGAATAATATAATCGAACCCAACGGGAATTGGAACTCGGTTCTTCGATTCACAATCCCGACTCACTGTCCATTATATTAAAGCTTAAAGTACCTGGTATTTCCAAGCAGTCATCCATCGAAGTACTGACCAGTTTTGAAGTTGCTTAACTTTTGTGTTTGTACGAGAACCGATGTTTCGACGTGATATGGCCGTAAGCCTGAGAAAAAGTTAGGAAAACTGTTAAAATAGCAACCTTTCTAATTAGAAACGCTGTGGGTAATTCGAAAGTTTTACCTTTAATGAAATTGAAGATAAATATCTGAGAAGAAATCAAGGCAATTTCTACAAAATATAAATATAAAATGCATTATTTCTAGGGAAATTTTAAAGGAAAGAATTTTGACAAAGTGGAAATAGTTTACGTGTGACGTGTTTCATTCTTTACTTGCTCATCCGACTAATTTATATTTATGTTGATGCGACTAGACATGCGCACGAACGACAGACGCTGGGAATTTTTAATTACTTTTTTTTTCATTTGTTTCCCGTCTACAATCTTGCAAGATATCTACCAACCGCTCAACTGTTTCCCGAGACGAAACTGTTCTTCGGCATAACTTCGGCATCTGGGGATCCTCTCTGCACGGAGGCAGATAGTTTGACCAGCACAGCTGAAGACGAATCTCCAACTGCCGACCAACATTTATCTAAATGGGGACATATTCATTATCGTCCGTAGGTATGCTACAATATGAAGTCTTTTGTTGTTTTGAACGTAGTTGTGACAAATTTTATACTGAGGTGAGGTAATTTTTTTCATTTATAGTTGTGATAGAGTTAATGGGTAGAATATAGAAAAATAAATGAGAGATGTGGCGCGAAAAATAACAACTAGTAACAATTTCTTGAACTTATATATGTATTTGTGTGTGTATGCGTGTTTCTGCGTGTGTGTGTTTCTGTGTGTATGTGTCCTCGGTTACAATGATCAATTGTGAAAACTAAACTAAGATTTCTACTTTGTTTCTCTTGTTGAATATGTAAACAGGACATTTGTAATGGGTTCTGCCCTTCCCTGATGAAAGGAAAAACAACTTATGTTTCCTGCTCTTCAAAAGATTTCTTGTCAAATAGGATTTCTGGCGTTTTTCACTTCCGGAATCATGCATCCGTCAACAATACTCCACTACAGCTTCTCTATTTACGTTCCCGATGGATCCATTATAAAATGAGAAAATCCTCCATTATCTTTAGTTTCTGTCCCAATCTAATGACTTTCATCTTCTTTTCGCTACAGGTAGATGCACTTAACGTTTGACAGACATATTTAGATCATATCCTGCCGATGTTTATTCAAACTAAACGAATTCTTTCTTTCATATAACTAAGCAATAATTATATCATAATAATTCTTCTTAATTTTTATAATTCTGCTTATTCCTTAGTTAGTTAGGACATACGTTACGCCTTGCCAATACCTCATAAATAATGGCTTATTTCGTTTTGGTAGCGATGAAAGACGGAAAAGTGGGTGCAGAATTAATTTCAACTCGGAACTAATTTCAACTCGTAATTAATTAATGAAATTTGCAGAAAAGATGAATTCTGAATTATCTTATCTACTAAGGATTTTTAATGCTAAATTAAAAAATTAACACCAACTCATTGCATTTTGTTTAGGAATTCACGGAAATTGGTAACTTTGATTTTAAATCGAGTTGAAATTAATTCCGTGTTGAAAATTAATTCCAAGTTGAAATTAATTCCGATTTAAAATTAATTCCAAGTTGAAATTAATTCCAAGTTGTAATTAGTTCCGAATTGATATTAATTCCGAGTTGATATTAATTGTAAGTTGAAATTAGTTCCGAGTTTAAATTAGTTCTGTCACTCCTGAAAAGACATATCAAAGACGCTGTTTGGTTTCAGTAAAAGAAAGAAAAAGAAGACAGAAGAGGAGAAATGACACTTGTGTGTCTTAACGTCTGCTTCATTGAAATGGAAGATTATGTCAATGTTTAATCTTTTCATTTGTACCCACTTACTTTTTTTTATATAATGCACTGCATTTATACTTATGAGTGTTATTGTAATATTTTGTTAAAGCTACTGAAACTCAAATATTTAAGGATGCAATAGGAAATTTCGACGGATATTTTATAGTTGTAGAATTCGCAAGAAGCTTATGCAATTATCAACTTAAGAATTATGATTTATCAAATAATTCAAATAAGACAACCGTAAAATTTTCCGGGCGATTTCAAGTATAACTTTGGAAAGTGAAAGATTCATTGAAATTTGCTGAAAATTTTCCATCTGAAAGCAAGAAAATGTGAAATTTTAGTAGAATGGCTACCCTATTTGGAATGAAAGATGGCATCAGTTTAAACTGACACCAGGTGGATATAGACTAATGAGCCTTAAAACAGTAAAAACAGTAAAAATAGCAGAAGCACTGTTTGAAGCGAAGTTAAATACTAATTGACGCTAAAGCTCGCGATTGCCAATGTGACTGGTGACTACAACTACCGTACCTTGGCATCAGTAGAAATATCTTCCAACTTCGCAATGCATCGACTCTCCATGAACAAGTAAATGACGACTGAATTTTTTTTATATCTCTGAGATGAGGTATTATGATTACTTACATTATTTACATTAATCGGACTGTTATCCTCATCTTCATTGACAGGTGATTGGAAATTCGAACCGAACCCTTTATATCGTTCACCAGAGTAGATTGTTCTTGTTCCGCATGCCATGCCTCTTCCGGATGTCTCATTTATTTCCCTTTAACTCAATTCCCCAAGTTTTTGATTCGCCAGCCCTGTAGCTTGGTATTCGACTCACAGTTCTTTGGGTCTAGTCACTGGATCTAACCAACGTCTTCCAGTCGAAGAAGGCCGGAACGTACAAGAGACGAAACGTTGTGAATATGGCAATGAAGATTAGGATAACAGTCCGAATAATGTAAATGTGACTGAATTCTTATTACTATCATATGCAATGTGATAGGTTTTGCCCTGGAATCTCGTCTCCAGTCACTTTCTCACGGATGTGACATGGCGGCCCTCTGTCGTTTCTATAAATATTTTCATAGTAACTGCACTGACAAGCTATTTCCACTGGTTCACGAACTGCATGAATTTAAGCTTGCTACTAGGTTGGCATCTCGGTCCCACTCTTTTACTGTCAAAACAGTTAAATGTAACCGCCTCTTCTATTCCAACAGCTTCTTCTTTTACACTTCCTGACAGTGGAACACCCTTCCTCTTACTTGCTTCCCTGATAACTATGATCTTCAAAACTTTAAATGTAATCTCAATCGACATCTTCTGACGCTTTGATCTTGATCCTTGTCCTTCTCTTTATCCTTTCCTCAAACAACCTCTTTTTACTTTTACTTTTACTCTCAAAAAGCCCTTGCGCGCTAGTGACACTCCTGCCTTACTTGGGGGTGAAATGATTAAATATATATATACATACATACATACATACATATATACATATATATATATATATATATATATATATATATATATATATATATCTTTATTTCAGCAAATCGTAAGACATCCCATCTTAAAGCTTTTGGTCTTTCAATGTATTGGCACTGTGGTAAACAATATCTGCGAGTAGACCATTACAGCCACGACATGAGAAGGTGTTTTTTTGTAGGCGGCCTTGTACATATTAATCTTAGTAAATACTGGCCTCAATGCAAATATTCAACTGAAGAAGGTCGGTGAATGAACCGGCTAAAAAGATAAGGCTAGACTCGTGACATGAAATACACAGGATAAAAACAAAACATGAGAACGTGAAGGATCTGAAACAAAATCGTTTGAATCGAATGGCCTGCCTTGAAATAATTGTCTGCTAGGCAAACCTTTTAACCATTATATTCCAACGAGGCGTACCTGTTTTTGTTGTTATATTCTGTCTATAACAGGTGAGAAGCAGGTGGAATTCAATAAGATAGACACAGAATCCCCGCTAGAATATAATGGTCAACGAGCTAATTCAGACTTAAAGGGTAAATGTCTCTTGATCAGTTTCAGTGCTTAATTATCCCTATCCCATGATGCCAATTGATGTCAGATCGTCTCTGCACGCACCACCCGCAGACCCCGCCCTCTGCGCGACAGGGCAGACTTTGAACAATAGCTCTTACCCTACCTATATGGCGTTCAGTAACTGTCACTGGAGTCTGCACCTGGATTCACTTGAATGCTCTCTCTCTCTCTCTGAAATACCTGGCCGACCTGAAGTGTATATTTAACGTCATTTCAGCACGAATGCACTTTGCCTGCCTGGGATTGATAAAAAAAAAAACACGCTTTTTTCTCTGTTGCGGCAATAGAGATTGAAGACGCTCAATGGGAAATTTCATTGAGGCGAAATCTGCCTCACTCTATGGCTATATAACTACCTATATCATTATCTATCTATCTATCTATCTATCTAGATATCTATCTATCTATCTATCTATCTATCTATCTATCTATCTATCTATCTCAATCTCTTCGTTACCTATCTATCACTAATGATAATCTTTGTGCATGTTATCGAAGCCAGAGAGATGCTTGTAAAATCTCCAATATTCCTCCGACATAAATTTGCTTCATATATATATATATATATATATATATATATATATTACAGTAAAAAACAATATATATATATATATATATATTACAGCAAAAAACAATATATATATATATATATATATATATATATATATATATATGTGTGTGTGTGAAAATAGGAAAACTGTAGTAGTTGCCGACGTGTTTCGTCCAATGTGGCAACTACTAGAGTTTTCCTATTGTCATTTATATTTATAAATATTGTCTTTTCTACAGGTTAACGCTGAGAAAGTTTCATATATATATATATATATATATATATATATATATATATATATAATCATATTTTTAAATAAATAATTATGTATATATATATATATATATATATATATATATATATATATATATATATATATATATATAATTATTTATTTAAAAATATGATTCCAACTCGCTACATAAGAGGTCTTATGTAGCGAGTTGGAATCATATTTTTAAATAAATAATTATATTCATGCTCTACTTTCGTATCGAGCAGTATTTTTTAAAAATAATAACAAAAATTCTAAGGAACTTTGGATTATTTACCAAACCAGTTCCTTTCCTATTTTCTACAATATTTTCATATATATATATATATATATATATATATATATATATATATATATATATATATATATATATATATATATATAATACCAAATGGTAATTGGTAAGGATAATTGCAAGTTCTAAGGAGAACACTAATCCAAAGTGAGCTAAGTGTAAGTAACAGAGCAATATAATAATAAGTAAAAAAATCCTCGGTTATAATTTATTTCATGAATATATTTTAATATTCATCTCTTCAGAGCGAAGTCTTTTAGAAATGAAATCAATTTGTCGAGAAAAATGGTAAAGGGAGAGGAAAAAGAAAAATTTTAATATAAATTTTTTTTATTTTTTGATTTTGGGGAAGAAAGAAAGAGACAGAGAGGGCGAATATAAAGGATGGACAGGGAGAAGGAGAGAAAAGAAAAGAAAGAAAGAAGGAAGAATTTAATAGGAGTCGATAGGTTTACCTACAAATAAATTTTTCGTTAAATGACTGAAAAAGTTAATATACAGGGTAAGGGAAGGGCGATATATATATATATATATATATATATATATATATATATATATATATATATATATATATATATATATACGTATGTATTACAATGAATCATTCATACATAAAGTAGATTGGTAAAGTTAATGATATAAAATGGCGAAATCCTTTCGCAAACAAAATTTTAAACTTGCATTATCCCATGAATCACTCGATAAATGTTATGATCCTTGTTTTTAATAACTACAAGCTGTATAAGGTCTTTTTTTAATCTGCTAGTACTTTCAACTGTACATACAGTCATCCTCAGGCATGGAAATTATTTTGTTTTTAGTATTGGAGACGAAAGATTAAATGCGAATCGAAATATGTTTTTTAAACATGTAATATATATATATATATATATATATATATATATATATATATATATATATATATATAATGAGTACAAATGAACCTAAATTCTGTCGACCGATGTACTAGTGGAGATTTTAAGGCAAGCATTTTTTTTTAGAGAAAAGCACTCAATATTAACAAACAGCATTCATATTTAAAAAGTTAAATAAAACGTTTAAAGGATTGTCATTAGACTACAAGTTTACCAGAAATTAATCCGTTCGTCAAGGGTTAAACAAAACAATAAACTTAAAGTCGAGAGATAACATTCTTATATACTTAAAATATATTGTTATATTGTTATATGCTTAAAATATATTCTTACATACTTAGAATATATACTTACATTCTTATAAATATATTCTTATATGATAATAAATATATTCTTATATGCTTAAAATATAATCTAATATGTTTAAAATTTGTTCTTATATGCTTAAAATATATTCTCATATTGTTATATTCTTATATGCTTAAATATATTCTTATATACTTATATGGTTAAAATATATTCTTATATTCTTATATGCTTTAAATGTATTCTTATATTTTTATATTCTTATATGCTTATAAATATATTCTTGTATATTTATAAATATAGTGTAAGAAACGAGGCTATCACATTTTCTAGTATCATTATTCGACTATGAAAATAGTTTTCTTAGCTTCCGCTAACTTTCTACTGAATTGTGTTTAGATTCTTAAAATAATCTTTCCTGAGAGAATTTGATTCGATTAATTCTTGAAGGAATCTTTCTTAATCAGAATCAAACATGAAATGTGGCATAGAGCGGATTAGTATATCTGAATGTGACAACTTTCAGATATACATAACATTTGAAAGATCTACAGATCTTTCATCATATGTCGTAAATAATTTGCAACTTGATTGAGCACTGTTCCACAGCAAAAACAACGGTCGAATTCGTTTTGGGGAACAAAACGCTGTTGAAAAAACACAAACGCTGTTGCAAAGACACCAGTTGCTCATGGAAAGCTTGCGAAGTAATAGTTAGTTGAAGCCCTAACAATTCTTATATAAAGAATTAAATTTCTCGATTTAGTGATATTCCCTATTTGTTATTCATTCTAGGGAAGAAAATTTGACTTCTTTTCTCTCTGTAAATCAGATTATTAAGTGATACGACTTCTTAACATGGATTTAAAGCAAAATTAAACAATGAAAGAAGGGTCCACTGGAAAGGAGAGGAGAAAAAATCAAATTAATTATATCAAAAAGCACATGGCAAATATTCTGCTTTATATTTTGGTCAAAAGTTCAGGCTTTAAAAAAGCCTGTGTTTAAAATGCAATAATTCTTTGATTTCAACAATGGAAGAAGAAATTTTAAACATTTTTCTTAAACCATATATCGGAAAAATCTAATCTAAGTTCGTCTAATCTAATGGTATATTTATCCAATACATCTATAATGGTATCAAGACTTGGATGTGATATAATTGTCTTGTAACACAAAGTCATTTGATAGATTACGGCAAGAAGAATTCATTAAAATACTCGAAGAACTTCATTTACCTAAGAAAATATTCATGTAATCCGTAATCTTTATTGGGAACAAACAACTTGTATATTAGGGGAGTAAGAATAGTGGAGTAAGAAAAGTAGAATTATAAAAAGCGAGTAAAAAAAGGAGAGTAAGAAAAGGGAGTTATAAAAGGTGAGTGAGAAAAGGAGAGTAAGGAAAAGGCTGTTATAAAAAGGAAGTGAGAAAAGGAGAGTAAGAAAAAGGCTGTTATAAAGGGGAATGAGAAAAGGAGAGTAAGGAAAAGGCTGTTATAAAAGGGCAATGAGAAATGGAGAGTAAGGAAAAGGGAGTTATAAAAGGGGAGTGAGTAAAGGAGAGTAAGAAAAGGGGAGTTATAAAAGGTGAGTGCAAAAAGGGGAGTAAGAAAAGGATCCGTTTTCTCACTGGATTTATTGAACCTATACAGTGAAACGATCCTAAAAGAACTAAAAAACTAAACACAATATTCAAGTGGATGACTATAATGGCAGACTCAAGGAAACCTGAAAGATTTGTTTTGTTTTATGGCATATCAACCTTAAAGGGTTATTTAATGCCAACAATTTTTTATATATGCATATAAATATATGACCAAAAAATTTATTCTTTGTAAAAAAAAAAAAAAGAAGAAAATTCTGTAAATCAAGTTTCATTAGAACTTTTGTAATACTTTTTTCTATCGAATATCTATTGCTGGTAATATTATTTTTTCAAAACTGTATTCCTGGTAAAAAATTTTCTTCAAATATTTATTGCTGGTAATAATTTGTTTTATAAAAAAAAAAGTATTTCTGGTATTAAAATCTATTTTTACATTTTCATAGTGTTTTGATCCCAGTTTGGGGGTTAACTATTTTCCTATAGCTGGGACCCTAACAAGTGTATACCACCCCGGATCAAGGTGGACCTGGGAACACACCAGCAATTAAGAGCTCCTCAAAACACCCTGATCAGAGGCCTTGCTGTCGGATGTAGTTTATCGTCTTACCCAGGACTGAATGTAGTTTATTGTAATATCCAGGACCGAATGTAGTTTATTGTAATATCCAGGACCGAAACCTGAAAGAACTATTCGACAAGGTAATATAAGAAAGCAATGGCTAACTATTTACTGTGAGAAGACAGAATGTATAATTGTCAACAAAAGATACCACCCAAGAGATGAGTTATGTAATGGGGTTGTCAAAATCAAGCGGTTTAGAAATTTAAGTATCGGGATAATCTAGTAGTAAACGTGTTATAGTGGGGCACAAAACCCACTGAACTGCTAATAGCTAATCTCTTATATGGCAGTGTATCTCCTCACAGATTAAGAGTAAATTTTAAGCGACAGCAAAGTGATTGTATCGAGGAATAGTGAAAATAAAATAGAGAAAACATATAAGCAATGCGGAAGTTTTAACAATAATAGAAAAAAATGTACAAGGAAACTGATACTTGCAATTAGAAAGAGAGGGTTGAAATTTCTGCCACTTATCACGAGGAAAGAGTGCCTGGAGAAATTAACACTCAGGAGAAGAGAGTAACACATTTAAAGAGTTTGTGCTAATACAGAGTGGTCCAAAAGTACGCAGACAGTAAATGATAAAATTTGTTTGAGGTTACATATACAATTATATTTACTAATACAATTATCTGAAATTTTTTTTAGATAAATTTAGTTATAAAATTTAATATACCACAAATACCATAGTTATAATGAACACCATTGTAATGATATAACTGATACAGTGACTTATTCCACCTATTCTCCACTTACTTTTGGTCCACGCTGTATATTACAGAACGAAGACAAAGACTGATAGTAAAGGTCAATAAAAGACAGGAAGTTGTGGAGACCCATAATTGCTCACATCCTGAAAGAGATGTTAAATAGAAAATAAATGTTGGTTTGACGAGTCCGGAAATAAAGATAGAAATTGTAAATAAAGAATTTTCTGGTGACTAGATGTGCCCCCCACCCATCTCCAGGGACAAAAGAATTTCAATGAGGAGAACAAGAACTACAACACATCATAATATGCATCTCATAAGAACGAGTTTATTTGATCATCACTGGGGAAATTTAGCCTTTATTATGCCAACAATTTCATCAAGAGGGCATGTCTTGTATCTCTCTTCTCTATTATACTGAGATATTAATATCCTACAACATCTTACTCTCCTTGACATATCATGACTCTGACCTTGTTTCTCAACACTTCCTATTAAGTCATTACTTATGCAAGTAGTGTTGATATATATATATATATATATATATATATATATATTTATTTATTTATATATATATGTGTGTGTGTGTGTGTATGTATAGTATAGTTGATCAATTTTATTCGAGGATACTCGTCTACTAGGGCAGCTAACCAATCCCTATTGCATTTGTGTTTATTCAACACTCACAGAACCCACCTGTGGTTTACACTGCAACTATACTGAGCAGACCATAGTTACAGTTTCTGGGGAAGAGCGTGTTATCTAGTGTGATCAACAATTTGAAAAAGGCCAGCACACTCAAACCCTCGGCCACGATGACTTGTGACATTTTTGAAAAAAAAAAAAAAAAATTATAACTAGCAATAAATTTTTGAAGAAAACATTATTACCAGCAATACATTTTTGAAAAAAAAAATATATATATTACCAACAATAAAAATTTTGTCGGCATAAAATAACCCATTGAGGTTGATATGCCGTAAAACAAAAACGAAACAAAAAATCTTTTTCTTCTTATTATTATTTAGACTTTCTTTCTCTCATTTAAAATCAGCAGTGTTTTTAGCATATCCTTTTTTTTCTTCGATTATTTATTCGATCTAATGGTGGAAAAAACGCGCAGAATTGTAAAATGATATCAAAATACTTCTCAATTATTTTTCTTTCTAACTGTAAACATATTAGGAAATATGAATATTTGTTTAGAAGCAACTTCAATAGAACTATGGTCACGGATGCTTATCTTGCAAAAACCCGAATGAACACTGGGCTTTTTTTATTATGTGTTTCTTTGTAAGCTTGTTTCTTTCATTGAAAGAATTTGGACATTAAATTGCGTTGACAGCTATTAATGAGCATATTTATTACTCTTGCGTTAAAGATTCTATGACCAGCAAATTAAAAAAAATGTAATACATTTGTGGGAGTAGACAGCATTCTTGTCTATCACCTGAGAGGTTTTTCACTTGTGAATTCTCTGTCTCTCTCTTTCTCACTCAACCTCGTTCTTTCTCAGTCATTTTTTTAAGGAAAATAAAAAATAAACATAGGAGAGAAAGTATTCAGTGAAAAAAGTCTTGTTAAATTTTAAGTTTTATTGCCAGTGTTGATTTAATTTTCTTTTTCACTTTAAGTTTTGTTTTTATAGATTCTCTTTCTTTACTTTTTGTTTTCTAAATAAAATTTTAAATTCCACAAGCGCGAGTCAACGACGGAGCAAAGAATACGTAAGCCGACTGCTACAAACAAAAAAGCGCAAAAGAACACACAAAAATACTGACAAACACATTCAGGGACTCAAGTATCAATGCACACATATATCGATACACGCAAACGCTCTCTCTCTCTCTTTCTCTCACCCATCTACAGACACAAACACACATATTCTAACCTAGGACTACCTAAAATTTCTTTTTACTCGCAACATCTCACCTTTACACGTCTCGGCCCCTGTTATAAACCCAAATAGACACTGGGACATACATACATTATCTATCTATCTATCTATCTATCTATCTATCTATCTATCTTGCAATTCATTCATATCTATCTATCTATCTATCTATCTATCTATCTATCTATCTATCTATCTTGCAATTCATTCATATCTATCTATCTATCTATCTATCTATCTATCTATCTATCTATCTATCAATCTTGCAATTTATTCATATCTATCTATCTATCTATCTATCTTGCAATTTATTCATATCTATCTATCTATCTATCTATCTATCTATCTATCTATCTATCTATCTATATATATATATATATATATATATATATATATATATATATATTGTCCTACTCCGAAGTAATTCTGTAGTGAACAAACAAAAACAAAAACCATGAGTCTACAAATTTCCAGAGAGACCATTGAATGTAAAAGACAAACTCCTGAACTATGTAAAGTCTTTCATCTATCTTGGTAACAAAGTCAACTAAAGTGGAACTTTAGATGATGAAATCATGCATCGGATTGCTAAGGCTACCAGTGCTTTCTGCAAACTTCGCCATCGCTTGTGGAATGGGCGGGTATTCGACGATACGAAAATTCGGGTTTACAGAGCTGTTGTACTTGCCATCCTTTTGTATGGATCAGAGTCATGGACTCCATAAAGGTACTATATAGGCCAGCTGGATGTTTTCCATAAAAGCTCTCTGTGTACAATATGTGGACTTCAAGATAGGACAGAATACCCAAGATCCTAACGTACAACCAGTTAGATCAGGGCTACAGGAATGTAGGATGCCCATGGCTCAAATACAAAGACAAGCTGAAAAGCAACTTGTCAGCTGTCAATATACCACATAACAATCTTGAGCGCTTAGCTTTGGAGCGGGTAGAATGGAGATCAACGTGTTTTCGTGGACTCAACAGTTTTCAATCTGCTTGTCTGAATCATCTTCAAGACGCGAGAGTAAGATCTAAACATTATATACAAAAACTTATTGTATAGACTAAAATGAGGATTAGAAAAAAGTTACCTAATATTTAGTGATATTTATTTATATGAATTTTTACAGAGAAGAATTAAAACTTTGTTACTGAAAATTGTAATTGGATTTTCAGTGTTTTTTCTTAGAAAAATAATTTGTTTTCCTTTTTTAAACTTTTTTTTTTAATTTTAACCGGTTTTAGTCAACTACAAAAATATAATTATGAAGAAAATCCACAAAGCTTATAACTAGTTGGGCATTTGGTTAAATTATCACTCTATCCCCCAACCTATTTTATTTCTTAAGAGAGTTGACTGTCTGGCATGTTTACAATTATTGTAGCCATTTGTATCAGTCTTTGAGTTAATATCTGTTGGTGTTGAAGTAACATGTACCTAATTTGAGTTAATATCTGGCTGGTGATGTCAAATCTTTGCTTTGACACATTTGCAATATGATAATTTCTAATTTTTTCTTTTTCGCTTAGTTTGAATGTAACATAGGTAATATTCCATTGGTTGATCAAGGTGAGGCCCTCAAACCTTTATTTTTTTATTTTCTATTTTTTTTTTCGTGAAATAAAGATGTATTTTGCTTCTGAAACCAAATTAATCGCTCACTCGCCAGTAATCTACAATCGCCTGAGGAAACCCATCGTTATGTGTTGAAATACGACTGCAATTGTGTAGAGATTTTTCGCCGCTGTCATTCCTCTCTTAACTGGTCAATTCGATTTTAAACTTTCTGATACTACCCTGGCACAAATATCTCCAGTTATTTTTATCCAAGGAAAATCGCTCGAAGTTAGCATAAGGCACGCTGACAACTGAGAGATTACTATTTATTTTGTCTTTATAACTGAAACACGGCCATGAAACAGTTCTTTGTCTATTGTCAAGCTGGCTATACATGAGGATGTTAGGTATTCTGTCGTCACTCATTCTTGTAACATGACCAGCCCAGTGAAGTTCTTACTGCAAGAGAAAAGTCTCAACTACACCAATGTTTCATTTTGCAAGAAGATCAGCACTGGACACCATATCGTTAAAAGTATTGCGACAGATCGCACGAAGACAACTTTTGTGGAAGGCATCGAGCTGATTAATATATATATATATATATATATATATATATATATATATATATATATATTTAATCAATTCACCCTAAGTAAGGCAATAACACTACTAAGGCTCAATGGGGCTTACAGGAAATAAAAGACAAGGAAAAGACTTTAGAAAGGAACTGGAAACCCAATGCTAAACCGGAAACTACTCCTGTTCAAAAGACTGGGGGGAACCGGTGATAAGTGAACCTATCTACTCACATATATATATATATATATATATATATATATATATATATATATATATATATATATATATATATATATATATCCCTCTCTCTCTCTATATATATATACAGTAGCGCGCATAAAGATCAGAACGAAGTTAAGAAAAAGTCTAAATGTGAAATAACTTTTTATTTTAAAGCTTCATAGAACATTTTATCAAGGAAAAATAAGGATAAAAAGGTAAATTATATAATTCTAAAATATAAAGCTCAATAAACTTATTTTGGTAAAGTTATAAGCATAATTATATAACATTCGAAAAAATAGATGATCAAAAACCTCAGAACGATTAAATAAATCCATAAAATTTAATAATTATTTTGCATTATTCAAATTTTTTTAGGGTAAGAATATAAAATAGGGTCTTTTACTAAATTACACCGACGCTTTACGGGCTCTTGCATTGTAAACATGGCGAAAAAAATCTGTGACGTCATTGGTACTTAGAAAACTAATAGTCAAGTTATGTAATGAAGATAAACCCCCGATTGGGGATATTTCAAAGACTGTAGGGAAATCTAAGTCTTATTCATAGTATTTTAAGAAAACTTGAGGAAACTGGGTCATGTGAAGCCAAGAAACCACCTGGCAGGCCTAGGAAAACTACTGCAAAGGAAGACAGATGAATTGGTAATGAATCAAAAAAGGATCGATTTGTGACAGCAACCGCTATCTCTAAAAGAACTAATGCTAACCTGGCATTAAAATATCAAGGCACGCTATTTCCCGAAGACTTAATGAAATAAATTTGAACATTCGAGTACCCTCTACGAAGGCTTACATTTCTAAAAAGAATCAAATGAGCCGATTGAAATTTGCCACTGAACACGTCATATGGACAGAAGAACAGTGGGATTGTGTTCATTTTAGTCAAAGTTTAACATGTTATGTTGTGAAGGGTGAAGGTTCGTTCGACTCAGTCCTAAGGAACGATATTCGCCTCAGGGCAGAAAAAGCAACGTTAAATTTGGAAAAGGAACTGTGATGGTGTTTGGCATGATTTCACTTGCTGGTACGGGACCTCTTGTTAGGCTACACGGCAAAATTAACACAACTGTATACAAAGAGATATTGAAGTAACATGTACCTAATTTGAGAACAGCGATTAATCAACCAGCTGTATTTATGCAAGATAACGTGACGTGTCACACAGCGAAGTCTGTTAAGACACTTCTTTCTGAGTAGGATGTTACTTTTATATAGTGGCCTGCTCAAAGCCCAGACATGAATCCTATTGAGAATGTTTGAAAGTTGCTAAATGAAAGAGCTAAGGAAAAGAAACAAACGTCGAAGAACTATGGACTAATTTGAAAGCAGAATGGGAGAAAATATCCGTTAATGAATGCAAGACAATTCGCTCATGCAGAAAAGGATGTCAAGCTATTATTGCAAGTAAAGGTCTACACGTCAAGTACTAATGAATTAGGAACGCTATTTTCATTTGGATATGACGTATCCATTAGAATAGTATGATTTTGTTAATCGTTCTGATGTTTTTGATCATCTATTTTTTTTCGAATGTTATATAATTATTCTTATAACTTTATCAAAATAAGTTTATTGGGCTTTATATTTTGGAATTATATAATTTACCTTCATAGCTTTATTTTTCCTTGATAAAATGTTCTATGAAGCTTTAAAATAAAAAGTTATTTCATAATTAGATTTTTTTCTTAACATCGTCCTGACCTTTATGCTCGCTACTGTATATATATATATATATATATATATATATATATATGTAGGGAGTCCATAAAGTTCGTGTGCACTTAAAATAACTTTATTTGTATTTGCGATAGAAATAATTTGTAAAAAGGATTAGAAAGAAGTAAATCTATATTTTTTAAGGTTTTATTGAAATTTTATTTAAGTTTCCACATGTCCTCCATCATTAGCAATACAAAGGGTAATACGATTTTGCAGTTCACGGAAAACATTTGCCAACTGATTTACAGTAATGCCTGAAATCACATTAGTTATTTTAACTATACTTAAAACTAGGTACATTAAACTTTATAACATTTTTTACAGATTATTTCTATCGCAAATACAAATTAAGTTATAAATTTCTTAAAGTGCACACAAACTTTATGGACGCCCTGTGTGTGTGTGTGTGTATATATATATATATATATATATATATATATATATATATACATTTAATAGATGTCGAGTTTAGACTCTTAAGAAATGTTTCTTCTAACTAATATATAGGTGTCAGGAAAAACAAATAAATGTAAATTTATTCACAATACAGTATAATTTATTTTTAGAAGAATAACGTTCACCTTTCCATCGATCTTAACGCATTCAAAAGGCGAATACGTTTTTGTAGTTTCTGAATTCTTTCTGCAGTTATAGTTGATTGTCAAGACTGGCCACATTTATAATCATAGCACGAAATTATTTTCGAGAAAGAATCTTAAAAGAAAAATAATGATTTAACTGAACATGTCTCCACAATAAATCTGAATCTCTGAAGTCTTTGAAGTTCACCTACTTAAAAAAAAAGAGACTGATGGAAAGTTAAAAAAGACAATTTACTTCATATATAATTGATTTAAATCCTGAATAAAGTCGATTCTATTAGGTTGGTGCAAAAATTATGACGTATAATGTCGTTTTTTGACGTTAAAAAATACGTCAAAAAACGACATTATTACGTCATTATTTTTGCACCAACCTAATATTTGCATTTCTTTCATTTATTTGCTATTTTTTAAAAGTTAAATCCCAGATACTTTTTTGGCGATTATGACGTTGCTTAGATTCGTTTGTTTATTATTTGTGAATTTCAATTCCTTTCTTGTGAAAGATGGTGGAGTTGTTTCTTGTCGTCTGTCAAACAGCTTTGATTTCAGAGTTTGAATTATCCCTTCAGGACGTAGACGTTCATGGCTCTCCACAGACTTCGTATATCTATGAATCGACATGCCTTTTTGGGAAAGATGGTGGAGTCGTTTCTTGTTGTCTGTCACACAGTTTTGATTTCAGAATTTCGATTATTACTTCAGAACGTAGACGATCATGGCTCTCCACAGACTCCGTTTATTTATGAATTGCCATGACTTCTTGATTAAGTTAATCGAGTGGTATATTGTTGCCACCTCTACGATTTTGAATTCGGAATTGTTCTTGTGGAGTGAATAGCCACGGTGAAATGCTAAATAACGAACAGAACACTCCCTGAATCAAAATTAGCAAAGTTTGCAATAAAAATAAAAAAAAGCAACAAAGCAAAAATGAATTAATATCAAGCAAGCAATAAAAGGAAAGGTAAATTAACAGGTAAGAAGGTAAAAAGTTTCAGAAACTAAGAATTGGTGGCATCCTGCCACCAATTCTTAGTTTCTGAAACACAAAAGCAAGTTCGGACAAACGTAGCATTCTGACTTCTCGACAAGGTATTAGGTTGGTGCAAAAATAATGGCATTTTTTAACGTCAAAAACCGCCATTATTTTTGCACCAAACTAATAGATCCGAACTGAGTCATTTCAAACTGTAAAGCGAGCTATTTTATTGGCTAAGAACAAAACAGCATGCATTTGTGTGCTTTTACCTATAAAAGGGGAGGAGCAAGTGTTCTGCAGTCATTCCATAAGACATTAATAATATCCCAAAAAGATATAAATTTTTACTTCATGGGGTGTTTTGTAGGTCCCTTGTGAATATGTGCTATTATGGTACATGTAGGATTGAGAGGTGATAGACAAGTTCTTGTGGTAATTGAGTATATTTTATTGAATGGATGGGTCGTGACTGTGTTTAACTAGGAATAGGATAGTTACTGAGTATCAGTCTTTCCCCACCTCACCTTCAGTCGTGTGCCAAAATTGTGTATTTAAAGCAAAATAAATATACATTCCATAAGAGATTGAAATTAACACTCCTAAACTTGTTGCCAACTAAGGCTAGAAAGCATTGTCTACCCTGCTATTGATCCTATAACTGCGGAGGGAAGAGACAGTGAATTTTAACACAACTTGCCGATTCCACTTTCCGCGTCGGTAAGCGATGCGTTACACTCGCATCATGATTTATTTTATTCACGAGGGCTTCTTTTTGTAAACCAGGAACCGAATACACATTTGAGAAACCGTGTTTTTTTTTCTTTGCAGAATTTTGTACATGCATAATCCTGCAGGCGATGCAAAGTTAGCTTCATAAAAATCGCAGTTGTTTGAACTCGAACTTCTGCAGAAGTTTACATGGATTTACTTTGCACTTGTGATCAGGCGCGAATCACTTCTTCAACTATGTCTAATAACAGATAGAGAAGAGAGATGAGTGGACATTCTGGGCGTCCTGGGCATGACGATAAACAACCTCCTCTTAATTGCTGGTATTCCCAGGTCCACTCTGACCCAGCTATGGGCAAATAGTTAACCCCGAAACTGAGATAAAAAGCATTATAAAAGTGTAAAAAAAGGTTTTAATTCCAGAAATACTCTGTAAAAATTATTACCAGAAATAAATTTTTGAAGAAAAAATATATTACGAGAAATACGTTTTTGAAAAATAATATTACCAGCTATACATTTTTGAAGAGAAAAATATTAACAGAAATAGATTTTTGACAAAACAAAAATATTACCAGAAAAAAAATTTATCGGCATTAAATGACCCATTGAGGTTGATGTGCCGTAAAACAAACCAAACCAAATCAATCGACAATCTGGAAAAATTCTCCCTTATAGATATCATTCCTTCAATTTGATAGGCAGAAAGAGAAATTTTATTGATTCAGGTATGACTCAATGGGTTTATGAAGAATGTGGCGTTGTCAACTTATAATTCGCTAGGCTAAAAAGTCTCATTAAAGACATCAGAGTAAATATAAATATTAGCGTCGGAAAGATTACTTGATTTGAAAGGATGTTGTGGGGAATACAAGAATAAGTCTGCTAACATCAGGTATGGAAAGGTACAAATATATCAGTGATGAAAACAGGGGACAGACAAATACTTTCTGACAGCGTGGAGTATAGATTGAAACGCACAAGATATTGGGTTCTAAATCGAGTAGCAAAACATGTGAAAACGAACCCTAGACTTCCTTTTTAAGACATCCATTGGGGAAAATGAATGAAATAGACAACAGAACATATAAAGAACTTTATATTTAAACTGTTGTCTTCACCTAAAATACTGTCCTAATTTGCATGAGCCAGACGAACGGAATAAAAGTTGGGTGGTTTCTGGTGGAAAATACCTTACAAAGACAGAAGAGGTGTGATATTTTGAAATGAGGTTATAGATGACAATGCTAATGGTAATATTAGCCGTTTCCTTATAAGGAAACATTTAGCTTTCATTGACCGTGCAGCCAGTATTACAGTCGGTTGAAATTCATAAAATATTTCTTTTAACACAATTTTTCAGGAAAATAGGTTCCTCAAGTCCAGTACTTACCTGCTACCTCTCTTTCCAGTATTAATAGGCAGTCTCCTTCCAAATCTTTTCTTCGAAGTAATATGGAACATCAACTTCTTGATTATTATTCGCTTTTCGGGTTACATGTGATAACCATTTTAGTTGTTGCCGTTGATGAAAGTCCTCGAGCAGTGGGGATTATAGAACTCTGAAAGTGTGTGTGGGGCACTTAGGACCGAGATATTTCTGCAGAGGAGGGGGTGCAAATTCAAGCAGCGTCTTTATTTTCATACTACACCAATATCGTATACACAACTTAGGAATGAGTATTAATATAAGTATGTTAGTTCACTAAATTAAACAGAATAACTTTTCATTCATAGTAGTGGAGTTCTAATCTATTCTTGTCCTCTTTTCCATTCTCAAGCTGTTAGACCACAAGAAAGGTGAACTTCAAAACAAAATCAAAGGGTTAATACTAACGTCAATACTAGCAGAATAGTGCAATTTGTCTGCTCTAATTTTTTCTCTACAAAACTTAGACAAGTGTGTGTGGGAGTGGAGGCCAACTGAGGAGCCAGCCAAAATTCGGTGGAGGGAATTGGCCCCTTCTTTCCACTCCCCGTAGAATCGCCACGGTCCTCAAGTGATATCGTTTCTGTTATTTGGTTTCAGTCCTTTGTGATTCTGTAGCATCAGTCCACGATGCTCAAGGGAGGATAGTCCTTGCAGAGGCCTTAACGCCTAACTCACTGAAAATCATTTTGATCTTAAAAAGCAGTTGTATACAGCTGATAGTTTAGATATTTCTGAACGGGTTTGAGTCCATGATTGGCATCCATAGGAAAGTCTCGATCTGACGAGGCTATTTAAGAACATGACTCGAGTTTTCAGGTTGATGTTTTGGTTTTGCAACCCTTTGCGGTGTTGGGCGAAACTACCACATTCGCAATCTATTCTAAATTCAAACTCTTATGCTAAATTATTTTAACTGATCATACATCGAAATATTTGAATTGTTTTACTAAATCCACGCCCTGAATTTTTATGATGTATTCAATTTACATGTCATCACTGTTTTTATTCCAATTCCAGGTGTATCTTTTGTGGAAAGGTTTACATGAGTGCTATTTCTTGGAGGACTTGGTAGTTCTTTTGAAGGCGCATGTAGAATCATAGTTCAAGAAGCCAAACGCCTTCAGAAAGAAAACTTTTATGCACAACAGAACTCTATCATATTAGGCCAAGGAAAGAGACACATATTTGAATAAAAAGGGTTTAATAGACATTTGAATACAATGCCCCACTTGATCACCCGACCGATTGAAAATTTGTAGAGCATTCAGAAGAGCAGTTTTTACATTGGTGGGCGAAAGTTTACAAGTACAGATTAAGTTTGGGAAGCTATACTGTATACTCTGTTTCCTATGAATAATTACATTATTATCTCACATAATTAATAAACGACTTCTAAAAATCAGTTTCCGAACCTGCAGCATAGAATGCACATTAAGAATGTCTCTATGACTTTGTTGTCATTAGAGTAACACACGGTCTTTTTTTTTTCAAAATATTTCTCTTTGTAAAATTTTAGACATTCTGGAATTGTAATTTTACTTCTAATTAAATTAATTAATTCATATGTCAGTATAATGGATTTTATTTCGTTCATTTTCACTTTTAACATAAAAACACGTAAAATTCACAATCTACACACGAATCGTATAGAAAGACTTTTAGCAGAAGATGTTTGAAACAAAATCGTGTGTTCAGAAAGCTCTGAAACACGCTTCGAATTCTTCTTGCAAACCAATTTTTGCCAAAAGCAACTACTTCAATATATATTTTCATGGTGATTGTTCTGATGAGCTTTCATTTTTGGTACCTAAACTTTACGAATGTAAACGCTGTACTAGATTGGCTGATAGGTTTCATCATTTCACAGTTGAAATGGGTAGATGTAACAGCATGTACTGTGCTAACGGTTTCGTCTCTCTCACTTCTCGCTTATGGAACTCTCTTCCGGCTTCTTGCTTTCCAATCAACTTCGATCTTCAGAAGTGTAAATACAATGTCAATCGTCATCGTCTCTCTCCTTAAATCCTGTTCTTTTATTGATTTTTTCCTTAATAATGTTTTTATTAGATTCTTTCACACACAGTAAACCCTTGTGTCTTAGTGAATGTATCCCCCCTTGCATCAAATGATTACCCCCCCCCCACACCAAAAAAAAAAAAAAAGAAAGAAAGAATGTCAGAAAAATATTGTCCAAAATTAAATAATCTCAGTAAATTTATTCAAAAGTAGAAATATTAAAATATAAAATACTGGACTCTGTACGCCGATGTGAAAGAGAAAAACTCATTTATATATATGTCTATATCTCTAAGAAGAGGTATTATGATTACTTGCATTATTTACATTATTCGAACTGTTATCCTAATCTTCATTGCCATATTCACAACGTTTCGCCGTTGTAGTCTCCGGTCTTCAGGTGATTGGAATTTCGAACGGAACCCTTTAATTCGTCCACCGGGGTAGATTGTTCTAGTTCCACCTGTCATACCTCTTCCAGATGTCTCAGTTATTCCTCTTTAATTCAACTCTTCAAGTTTTGGTTCACTACTGATGTGGCCTGGTATTGAACACAAAACTCTTTGGATCTAGTCACTAGATTTAACCAACGTCTTTATCCACTGGACAATGTGTTCCTAATTTTGACGAAAAAACTTTGTTTTATTAAGTTTGGGGCATTTTTTCATCATATACGCTCATATTTTAGCGAATCTTAGGATTACTTGCATTATTTACATTATTCGTACTGTTATCCTCATCTTCATTGCCATATTTACAACGCTTCGGCCGTTGTACGCTCCAGATTTCTTCAGGAATACATGATCCAGTGGATAAAGACGTTGGTTAGATCCAGTGACTCGACCCAAAGTGTTGGGAGTTCTGTATTAGGTCACAGTAGTGGTGCACCAAAACTTGGAGAGTTGGGTTAAGGGGAAATAACTGGCACATCCGGAAGAAGCATGGCACGTGAAACTAGAACAATCTAGCCTACGCACAACGGCCGAAACGTTGTGAATATGGCAATGAAGATAAGGATAACAGACCGAATAATGTAAATGATGCAAGTAATCATTTATATATTGATAGAATTATTTGATCGAAAAGTAAAATAATCCTTAAGGGCATTTAATTTAGATTTCAAGTTATAGTAATTTACCCACGCGCGCAAGGAGTCTCTCAGCTATAAATAGAAACAGGAGCTGCCTTTTGGAGAAGCAAGTTTCCAGCAGTCAGCTCTGACAGTCGGACCGAACATTCTTGTTGCAACACTCTCGTTTGTATATGTTTGTATTACGGCTTTCTGTTAATATATTTTTTTAACTTAATTCCTCTCTTGTTTCTTTAATTCGGGCCCTAACAAGGCAACAGCATTCCTTATCAGTTCATATGACTCCAAAATATGCCTAAATAAAACGATGACCAGCGCATGACGCAGGCACCTAAATTAGCGCATTGTGTAATTTACATGGGGCGCATTAAATCCCCATGAGACTACTCAAGTATACAATCGGCACACATATGCATCGGAGTTGTGTTTTATTCATTCTTTGGGATAATTGCATTTTTGTACTTGTTTCAAAATTACCCACCACAATACAAAAGAATAACAGAAATTGACAGTAAACGTGTATTCAATGAACAATGGGAAAATGAAAAGAAACTTGCATACTTACATATATAAACCCAGTTTCACATAGTGACCAAAATTCTTGAAGAGGCCTAGTAACACACAAATAAAACTTGGGAAGAAATTCTTTATTGAAAATCATGTTTCATGATCTTATCTCAATCCATTATGTTGTTGACATAATTTACTTCTGGTGGACTGGGAAGAGAATAATTGGTGCAGGGGATGTGAAAGTTTTCGCAACCTCTGCTCAAAAAGTTCGCGAAATGCTAATCGTTTTTATCTAAAGAATATGGACAGTGAGGCAAAGATACAAAATCCACGGCATTGAATTTTGTATTGTCGATTGTAGAATTGTATCAGAGCATTATGCAGGGGAATTCGATTGGCTTTATTTTACACTAGCAGCATGGCCCGGCGTTGCCGGTGCTTGATTCAAAAAGTGTACGCTTCATACAGCAATCGCTATCACTTGACCTTCCTTGCCTTTAAAGGAGTGCCCTTTGCCGTGCTGATGTTGCTACATGCCTTACTTCTTGCCGATCTCACACTGCGATTTTTTTTCTAAGCTCTACACTAAACATTAAAAAAGAACCAAACAAAATGAACACAAAACGATCATCTTTAAAAAAGGACTCGTAACTGGAAAAACCGAATGAAAAAAGAATGTTAACAACAAATACTTTTTCACACCTAACCCAGTTCTGCGGAATCAGTATCAACGTTGAGTTTAAGCAAGCGAATGAGCCAATCGGAGTAAAGTGCCATGCAGGTTGAAATTTTTCCCACCTGTAACGCATGCAGCTATCGATTTTTTTTGCATGCTAGCATGCTAGTTAACATTCGTGTCAGTCAGCTGTTGGCTCTCACGATGGCAAATAGTATCTTCCTGCCTATTCGTGGCAGCCAGCTATAGGCTCTCACTCTGGTCAGTAGAAAATGGGCGCAAACTACATGAAAACTGCTGTAGAAGCATGAAAAAATCGATTATTTCCACTATCGATGGGAGTTGGGAAATGCAATGTCGGTCTTGGCCTTCCCACTAACTGGGAGCATGTGCATGTAAATTTTGGTGCAAATCCGTCGAAAATTGTGGCCGTGCATTCGTTACACACACACACACACACACACACACACACACACACACACACACACACACACACACACACACACACACACACACACACACACACACACATATATTACATATATCCTGCCTTTTATGGATAGAGATTATCTATCCAAGATAGAAAATATTAGCTATTCCAGTGGAGTAATGGATAGCGACTCGGATTGAGGAATCAGAGAGCCGAGTTCGAATTCCACTCGAATCCATTGCCTTCACTTAAGTGCTAATACCCTTGGGAAAGGTATGAATCCTCTTCTCCCCCACAAGCTATGGGTAAATAGGAGACCGGGTTGTATAGCAACTGGTCTACTGCGGGAAAAAATATGCCTCGTCAGTCATGTAAAGAAAAATATATGATCGCCTAAACGTGTATCACGCCTGATACATAACTGACTATTTTTTCCACATTGTAAAAAAATGTCAATCCTGCATTTCTCTAGTTGGTACTATTTACATTATTCGGACTATTTTCCTCTTCTTTTTCGCCATGTTTATCACAACGTTTCGGCCGTTGTAGACTCGACCTTCTTCAGGTGGTTGGAATGTCGAACTAAACCCTTTATTTCCCTCACTGGGCTAGACTGTTCTACGTGCCATGTCTAATGGATGTCAGTTATCAGTTATCTCCTGTCAATTCCCTTCTCCAAGTTCTCTGCTACCGTAACCAGGTATTTAGGCGTTAGTTAGATCCCAGTGACAGGACGCAAAGAGTGTGAGTTTGGACATCTAAAATATTTAAAATTTAAATGCAACATCAATAGACATTTTTTGCCTTCCCGAAATCAGTTATTATTGTCTTTTTCCACCCTAAAGTTTTATCATTCTATTCCACTGCCAGTAACCCCATGTAGCTTAGTGGTATTAACGCTTTACTTAGCGTGAAATAATTAAATAATATATATATATATATATATATATATATATATATATATATGTTATTCTTATTATTACAATTATTATTATTATTATTATTAAATATAACACACAGTGAATATCTACTATGTCTGATCATGAGCCGCTCTAATGTTCCAATGTTTGCTTTAAATTCTGGTGAAAATAAAGACCAAAATTATCCAACATTTGGATATTTTTTATTAATTTGGTCCTAAGCTTTCTGCTCACAAGAGCCGTCCTCAAAGTGTTTATACAGGACATGAAACAAATACATCCACAGATGATATTTTGTTATGTTGACATAGAATATTTGCTGTGACGATAACAGACGTGGAATAGCAGACGTAGATCATAAGTTCAAAATGCAGTTCTGTGACGTCATACCATGCGATAGACCGAAGTATTACAAGAGAACCAATTTCTAGATGCAATGTAATGCTTCGTTTTAATGTAGATGGACTCTAATAATTGAAGGTTCTTTTTACTGTGTGTATGTCCGAGTATTGTTGTGTTATCAACCAACTGATATCTCTCTAATATTATGTATATGGCTATGTTTTATGGATACGAGTTTGTTACTATGGGTGATCATCAGACAAACTCTGATGTTCGCAAAAGCGTGAAACGCAGAGTCACAAACTCATGTCTATACACTTATCATTCTAGTACTATCACTGATATTGAGTGCTTTCCACTAAGTACTGCACACACACACACACACACACATATATATATATATATATATATATATATACCTAAAGGGAGAAGAGGATTCATACCTTTTCCAAGGGTATTAGCACGTAAGTGAATGCAATGAATTCCACTGGAATTCGAACTTGGCTTCCCGATTCGTCAATCCGAGCCGCTATCCACTATTCCGTTTGGGAAAATTGTGGCAAGTACTGCACCAGATCTCAGTATTCGGCCCTTCAAAACGTGCTGCACAAAACCTTCACCACTAGAATCAAATCTCAAGTGCTGCTGTCTGGCTGTCGGTTCCTAGGAACTGATCTGCTTGACCCTCATACGTCGAATTCGACGGGAGAGTCGAGTATATATATATATATATATATATATATATATATATATATATATACTTAGATGCATATATATGTGTGTGTTTGTATGTGTGTTTGTGTGTGTGTATATAGTGTATTTGGACGGTAAGCCCTCTTTTATACAAGTTTCATGAAAACGACTGAAAGGTCATATGATTAAGCTTTTTATTTAATTTTTCGTTTCTTCGTATAAATGTTATCTTTTCTGGACAGAAACTGTAAAAATTGTCCAAATATTCTGTAGATACGAGCGCTTCCGTTTATTCTGTTGTCCATTATTAATGATGTTTTTATTTTTATTTTTAACTGAATGTGTAGATTTTTATGTTTCTAAAGTGATGGATATGCTTTTTATATTCCAAACACGGTCAGCATATTGTGGCCGTATTCATAGTTGATGTTATTGAGAGTCAGCTTTTACTTTTTTATTATTAGTACTACCATTAATTTTAGTACTTTTATGTAGATGAGGCTATTATACTTGCATTTTCTATGAGTATGTTACTAATGAAGTTTGTTGGGTTAAACTAAGTACCTTTTCAGTCGTCTTTAATCAAACTATATATATATATATATATATATATATATATATAAAAGTGAACATCAAAATCAACACTCAGGCAGACTGTTTCATGCTATCCTGATGATTGCATTTAGCATGAAACAGCCTATCGCCACTGAGTATTGACTTCAATGTTCACTTCTCTGATATTGAGCACTTTGACTCATAAATATAGACACCATGAAGCCATATTCCTTCATATATATATATATATATATATATATATATATATATATATACACGCGCACACATATTTATATATATATATATATATATATATATATATATATATATTCCCAACAAAATCACATCTACCAAACTGACAAAACCCAGTGCTTCAAAACCATTGAAACAATATAAATCAGAAAAAAATAATGAATTTCAGTCAGTTTATTCACAATCTAGACAGAGCTTGTGTGTTGAATTTTACAAAATTTGGTTGGATGAATTTTTACTGTCCTTATAAACCTTACATTCGTACACACACGCACATACACAGGCGGTTGCGCTCAGAAAACGAGAGTTGCCAAGGATTTTGTGAGTGTGTATAAGTGTAAAAGGCTCGAAAGTGTGATTGACGGATGGGAGGAGAAGAGAGATCTTCACGTTCGAATAACTGTCTGGAATTTCTTCTGCTCATTTTTCTCGTTTTGTGGACAGACACAAATCACTTGTCAGTCTGTTGCCAACTGAAGTAAATGCATCAGCGATATTTTTAGATATTGATATTTTTAGCATTTGTACCGAAATTCTTTTCCTCCTGCTTTTTAAACATCCGATAATATGTTGAGCAGAATCTTTTTTCAGTTGAAATTAACCCGGGTAAACATACCCGGAAAGTTCAATACGAAAAAGGAGGACACGTGTTATTAATTTCTGTTGTAAATTTTATTTAGTCTTTAAAATAACATAATATAAACAGATTATATTTCTTTGTTTTTATCTATCTATCTATCTATCTATCTATCTATCTATCTATCTATCTAGCTAGCTAGCTAGCTAGCTAGCTAGCTATTAGGTTGGTGCAAAAATAATGACGTAATAATGTCGTTTTTAACGTCAAAAAATGACATTATTACGTCATTATTTTTGCACCAACCTAATATCTATTTATTTGTTTGTTCCTTTCTATCTATCTATCTATCTATCTATCTACCTATCTATCTATCTATCTGTCTGTTTGTTTATTTTTTTTATACATAGCTATTTATGCATTTGAGCGAGTGGTAATAACGTTCACGCTCTTAAGATCCTGGTTAGAATCGACCCCATCGTGCAAGGATCAACAACTGTGTACCACGCAAAATGCACGTGACACAGAGATAGTAAGTTTAGTGGTCAAACTCTCTTTAAGTCCACTGGGAGTGGACTAGTCTCCACTCTTTCTCTCACAAACACATATATATATATAACCACGGAATATTAGTGTTTGAGACTTACTCTTTTCTGGACTACCTGGATTCTATCCTCTTGTGAATTTATGTATATATATATATATATATATATATATATATATATGTAACTCATATAACTCACAAGGCTTGGGGAAACTCATGGTATGATTTTCAGGCACTTTCCAAAGGTGTCGCACGCTGGGATCGACTTCGATCCAGTCGCCTTCCTGACAAATCGACCATGCGCTCATATATATATATATATATATATATATATATATATATATATATATATATATATATATATATATTAAGGCATGTGATGTTGAATACTACGCAACTTTTCCGCTTGATGATCTTTTTTTCCAAATTTTTCTTGCTATCTCGCAAATTTTTTAATGTTTGGATGTATGTTGTTAAAGTAGGACCCCAGTCGATGGTTTTCTGACGAGCGCTTACGTTTATCCTCAACCGCCGCCATGACTTTTTTTTGGTTTGAAAATATGCTATTAGTTGTTTTAGTTTTTTATAGATAATATAAGACGATATTGTTGGGTTAGTTCATTATTGTTAAGGAGGGTTTTGATGTTTATTATTGGGAGGATTAGTTATTAAATATGTTTCAGCAGAGGGTGAAGTAGTCAGGGGTTGCAGTTTATTTATGACTGGAGCCTTTCGTTGTCTGTAACTAAATTTTGGTGCTCACTATGGTGTGCTCCTTATGCAAGCAACAACTGTGTTTTCCTGGGATTTAGAGTAAATAGTATTTAGACCATAAGGGTTTAATGTTATGGCGGGGAGACATTAAGACCAATTAAATTTAGGTAAATCAGTTGACTGATAGATTCATAAATTGTGGCTAATACCGGGACATCTAATGAAATAGATCATGCTATCTAATACATATACACCCACATGTATCCACATACACGTGTCTGTGCGTTTACACATACATACATTTATGTGCACACACATATATGTATATAAGTAACCAACACAAGCCTCTTATCATAAAGTAGGCGTCTCTCGGAAAGGAACTGAAATTGAAAATAAATTCTAATCCTTTCTTCCAGAAAAACACTGAAGATCGCTGGCTTTGTATATTATATGCGCGGTACTTATTAGAAAGCGCTCAATATCAGTGATAGAGCTAAACTCACATCAATCCAACCAAATATATATGTGTGTGTGTGTGTGTGCGTATATATATATATATATATATATATATATATATATATATATATATATATAGAGAGAGAGAGAGAGAGAGAGAGAGAGAGAGAGTGTGTGTGTGTGAGAGAGAAATATGACAAACTGGAAAATTTCTTGCGACGCGTTTCATCCAGTTACAAGAAATTTTCCAAATTGTCATTTTTTCCTAAATACCGCTTATTGATATATGAAATTATAAAAAAATATATATATCGTGTTATCATATATATATATATGTGCACCCAGTCTATGAGATGTGTAAGAGATGAAAACTCTTATACGAAAAACTTGACGTGTGCTGTTCATTTGGATTTTGTCCATCATTTATTATCAACAAAATCTTACTTACTGTTTAATATATGATATATCTGCAACGCTGGTTTCATTATTTCTTTAATCATTTACTTGGTCATAACATGATGAACAGTAAGTAAAACAGAGGAGTATTACACGATTAGTGATTTTTTGTTGGTTGACCCAGCGTTCAATCTATTCGACTGTTCCCGCAAGGCCTTCTCTCCTACTAATCTTGTAGTAGGTGGAAGAGTTCAATGTAGACTCTTTGGAGGGAAGAAAGCACAACAAGTTTAGATGCATCGAAATGCTAAAATGGACAAAGTAGGTGAGGAACGACGACGTTTTAAGGAAAACATGAACTATGAATAAACTTATAAAGGGTGTTCCTATATATATATATATATATATATATATATATATATATATATATATAAAGGATATTCCAATAACTTGGACCGATTTTAAATGTGAATTAAGTTTAAGCGTCTGTATGTATATATATATATATATATATATATATATATATATATATATATATATATATATATATATATCGGGTGTTCTAATAACTTGGACTGATTTTAAATGTAAATTAAATTTAAGCGTCTAATGATTTTTTTTCTATTAGGTTTAACAACTTTGGCAATTTCAACCATGGAAAGATTAAAACTCAAACAACGTGTTTAAGTTATCGAAGCCTATTATGAAAATGGACTTTCAAATTTATAAATATACGGCCAATGATAGTATCAACGTTTAATATCTGTTCCCCACTCTAAACTATTTGGTATGCTGATTTCGGAGATTGCAAATTATTAACAGCACCTGTCTCGTTGTATTAAAGAGAGAGGGCGGGTGAATACCGACACCATTGTGACAGTGGTCGTAGGTATTTATCCTTGGCTTGTATTAACAGCATACGACATTAAAATGACTTTGTATTGCATCCTATCTTTGCGGATGGATTTTTTTATGAGTAAACAGAGGATCAAAAGGTAGTATAGGGTGTGCCAATAACTTGGACTGAGTTTAAGCGTCTAATGATTTTTTCTTTTTATTTCAGACGTAACAATTTAAGTTTTGTCAATTTCAACCATGGAAAGATTAACAATTAAACAACGTTTTAAAGTTATCGAAGCCTATTACGAAAATGGACGTTCAAACAGAAATGCAAAGAGAAATTCCCGGGTCGCATCCTCTCTCGAAACAACAAAGTCAATTGGCCAACACGATCGTGCGAATTGACGCCTACAGATTAATTCCTTTGGGGTCATCTCAAAAGTAAGATCTATGCCAACAAGCCAACAACAATTCAAATGCTGAAGGATGAGATAATAAAGCATATTAGTGAGATCGAGAAGCAACTATGCAGAGATGTCAACAAAAAGTTTGGGCGTGGAGTGGAGGTGTGCTGCTAAAACCTTGGTGGATATTTGGGCGATATTATTTTTCACACATAATTGTCATGACTTAAATAACATGATCCAATAGAGAAATAAATGAATTGTCACCAATAACACTGATTTATTTACTGCTTACTTTGATCCGTCTTAATGAAACACCTTTTACTTACAATCAGAAAGCGACATCTTGAATTTCTGGGACACATAAACGAGAAAAGAAAGCTTAGAGAGTTTGATACACATAAGGCATACTGAATATTCGAGAATTACGGAAAGTGGTGGGTGAGGCGTTTGTGTGGATGGATAGCAGAAAAGAGACAAAGGATGTAGGGCAACAAGTTAGAAGTTAATTCGCGCGGTTAAAGGCAGGAAGATGTGGAGAGCCATCTAGTAAGTTCTGAAAGTACACGTCGCATAAAAAAGGCACGTTTTATGATAGATATCTACTTTTCTGTCAATATGTAGAATAGATTTCGAATCGAACCGTAGAAGGTGAAGTATCAAGTCAAGATGATCAACCACGAAGCTATTTTCGCAAAAGGCATTTTACGTGCCGAGCAGACAATGACAAAACCGGATGATATATGCAACTGCATAGAAAACAACGCAACCACTTTTTATTTTCTTTTAAAAATCGTTTATTTTCCCACCATGGCGACAGGGATTTTCGAGAGTGTCAGAGAGCAGAGCGCCTGGTCAAATAAGCGATATGCACCTTCAAATGAATTTATTGCTCTTCTGACGTAATCATTTTCAATTAAATGCATTCCACGCGCAATGTTCCTTTCAATCCTGTCACATTCACTCTGTTACTTCGACTAACATGGACAACATTTCATTTCTCCCTTCATTTGCTTTATTACTTCAGTTTGAAATTGCGACATTTACATTCGAACATGAAAACGCCAATTCACGCAACACACACACACACACACACATATATATATATATATATATATATATATATATATATATATATATATTATGAGATGACGGTTCTAGTTTCACACTCATGCGATTTTCAGACAACTTGAACGGCCTCCGTGAGCGTGAAACTCGGGTTACGACTAGAGCCATTCTTTCATAGGATTTAACATTTGCTCAGTTTAGTCAATTCAGGCTTCGAGCACTTTACTTTAATGAGTTTGCCTTTCGGTTTTTTTTTCTCTTTCTATTTTCCGTATTGTCGTTTTTATTCGAAACTGTATCTGAATAAGTGTTTTAGGATTTGGCAACTTGTCCGTTCTTTCCATCAACAGCTTTTGTTTTTCTTTAATATATATATATATATATATATATATATATATGTGTGTGTGTGTGTGTGTGTGTGTGTGTGTGCGTGCATATATATGAATAAAGACAAAAAGGAAAACATCAGAACGCTACGTTTTTTTATCGGAATCTACTCTTGAGTGCCAAAACCGATTCTTAGTTTGTGAACTTTTTGCCTTCCATATTGCCGTCCCGTTGTTATTTGCTAATTGGAAAATTTTTCAATTACATTTGTTGGGCGTTTCTACTAATTATATTTAACTATGGCCGATTACTCTACAGTAGTAGTAGATCGACAACGGCCGCAACAATTCAAAGTTGAAATGGCCAGATGTAATCGGAAGTTTTATATTAACCGTTTCTTTTCTCACACTTCTTGCTTGTGGAAATCTCTTCTGGCTTCATGCTTTCCAATCAGCTTTGATCTACAAAATTTTAAATGCAATGTCTATCGTTATTTATGTTTCCTTGATTACTTTTCTTTTATTGTTCTCGCTCCTTAATGATGTTTTTCTTTTGTCTTATTCTTTTACATTCAATGGTTCCTTGTGTCTTAGTGGCTTTACAGCCTTGCGTGGATTTTTTTTTATCCAGTATCGTGTCCATTGAAGGAAGCATTCATGGAAATCCTTTTTTAGGATTTGGATTTTCCCGACTTTTTGAAATCGTGGGGATTTGATTTTTCAAGAGGAAAATGTCGCGAGGAAGTGATCTGAGACCTATGGTGGTTAACGGACCGAGAGAATGTCGTCTTTGGCCCAGAACTGCTACACAAGCCATGTTCACTGGTGCAACCTCTGTGGCGTGATGAAACGACTACACTCTACACACTTTTTTCCTAAGCACTCGTATAAACAAAAGAAGTGAGTGAGAATGTTACAACTTAGTGCGTATGCCCGACAGGGTTCAAGGTCAATCAGTGTCAAGCGGCTTTACTCTGCACGCTTTAGCACCATTACCATAGCAACAGTCCGGATAATATTTAAGTTGGTATTGAACACTTTTAACGATATATATAGGATATTTTAAGTATATGTTTGACCGGCTGTTTCATGCTGGACGCAATCGCCAGGCCGCCTGACGATTGCGACAAGCATGAAACAGACTGTCGCCTCTGAGTGTTGACACCTTTATATATATATATATATATATATATATATATATATATATATATATATATATATTATAATTATTGTTTGTGTTCACCACTGCAGTAGTTAGGTATTGAAGTCACCTCTTTGGGTCAAGTCACTGGATCCAATCAACGCTTTCATCCACTGGGCTATCTGTCCTTGAAATAAAGGGCTCAGTTCGAAATTCCAATCATCTGAAGAAGGCCGGAGCGTAAAACGGCCGAAACGTACAATAGAGATGAGGACAATAGTCCGAGCAATGTAAATAATGTAATTAATTACAATACTTCATCTAAAAAAAGAGAGATTTTTGTGGTAAACCCACCGATAGTAGAATGAACTCCTCCTCCTTTCATAAATACTAACTTGAAGAGTTGGTTGAGAAGCGGGAGAGTAGACGCAGTGTTAACCTGACCGTTCGGACGTCCACCTCTATCTGTTTATTACTAACACTCTTGCTTTGCATATACCTGTTATTTCAATATACTTGTTCAACCTACCTTCATCTTCCTTTCTGGCTCCTAAACAGGCCACAGCACAGATAAAGCAAATGATGTTTACACGTATGATCTTCCATAATGAAAATTGTCAATGGTTTAAAAAGCTGAAAATTTTACCTTTACCGATTTTTTTCAATCAAGAAACATTATGTGAATCTTTGTTTGTGTATGTGGTTATGTCTGAGAAAGTGTGAGTCAACAAGTAAAAACGGAATGAAACAAAGTTTTAAGAAACGTTATTCAGGTGTAAATCAGGTGTGCCATTCAGAATGCCAAACGGTGAGCATGCGGCTCGCAGGTTGCAGTCGGCCTATGACTGGTTTAAAATTTGCTCTGATTAAAGCAGAGAAGTACTCGATATTGCAGTTAAAGTACAGATAAACAGTGGACATAAGAATCAGCAAAGAACGGTGACTATCATTTTCAGGCCTCAGGCGTCTCAGTTCTCAGCTAGTAGATTCTCTCGGTATCTATTTATGTCGTGGTTGCATGTAGAGTAGTAAGAATTTGTTTTCTTTTTCAGCGTTTGGAAATGGAATTTTATTTAGTTGTTTATTGTCAATTGTAGAATTGATTTCCAAATGAAAACAATGAAACGCTATGGCTAAAGAAAGGAACAAAGGGAACATTTGGTGCAACCATAGGAAGCTATGACGGAGCAAAAATTTGCGAACTGGCCGACTGGTCATAAACATATCCGTTTTCCTTTAGTAACATTTTTCTTCAAAATAAAACTGCTTCTCTAAAATAGAGAATACTTATGACTCATTCTAAATATTTATATGATCTAGGATTGTTTTAAAAAGAACCTTCAGAGGATTATTGAGTACACACGGCCCAGTTTATTAATGTAAATAATGTAAATAATTATAATACCTCATCTCACAGATATAGATAGATACCTCAGAGGATTTTAAAGAGAAAACGGACTCATAATCCTAAGAAACTACAATAGAAAAAAACACAGATAAAATTAGAAGAGAATTCATTAGAATTTTAAGAGAAATATAATTCGAAATCAACATTTAAAAAATCTGAAAAGTTGTAGAAAATCACGACATCGGTATATATGAAGTGTTCAGAAAACCAAACGACAACTCACTTAACATACATATTTCATCTAACTACCCAGACAGCGGAATTCAACATATCAGCCTCTGATTCGAGAATTCTACGAACGGAAAAATCTGGTTTCTGCAAAATATATAATTTTACACGTAATTAGAGGAAAGACAAATACCTAACATAAATAGAAACTTAATAAAGTCATAAAGTGAATATCGTTTAAGCCATTGTTTAATGAAGATATAAAGTTAAATTGAAGTAAAATAAACCTGAAATTCTTAAAAAGGAACATTGCTTAAAATCAAGAGAACTACACAAAATATTCAACATGAATTTAGTCTACTAAATTATTATTTAACATGACTCCCTTGTTAATGACTATACATCCTGCATTTTGACAATCGATGTTTAGTCCTTTCGTTTCACTTTCCTTTGCTATCAGCAGTACTATGGAGTAATGGATGGCGTCTCAGAATGAGGAATCGTAGAGACGTGTTCGAATTCCAGTCGAAACCATTACATTCACTTACATGCTAATGCACTTGGGAAAAGTATGAATCCTCTTCTTATCCAATGGGTAAATAGACAGACTTTCGATACTTGACTGACGAGGCAAATCTTTTTTCTCGCAGTAGATTGCCATTTCTTTCTGTGGTAGACCAGTTGCCATCCAAGGCTATAGAAACTATTCTGTCCTGTTACTTACCCATAGCTTGTGGGGTGGAGAGAAGAAGAGGATTCGTACCTTTCCCAAAGGTATTAGCATGTAAATGAATGTAATGGATCTGACTGGAATTCGAATGTGTATAGTACGACTCCGATTTTTGCGTGAAAGACCGATCATAAAAAATCGTACTATACTCGAGTATATACGATATTCAGAATGTAACCCTGCTACTAATAGTACTAATACTGCTACTATTACTATAACATTGGCAATGAAAAGGCAGTGTCTTGTTTTATCATAATAGCTTCGATTGCCAAACTAGTATATCCGTTGTTATAGAGTTTGCTATGATAAGCTTTTAGCCGCCATTGATTACAGCAATTTTGGCTTGAACAATAGTTGGCGTATATCTTGCAATGAAAATTCGTGGAAGTAAGGAAATTTGTGAATTTCAATGAGGGCAAATAATAAGATGGCATCAGTGAGGCAAGTCAAATAGAGTAATTTCTAGGTTTTTCCAGGTTAATCATCAAACGGTTATCAAGAAACGTAATGAAGAAGGCCATTGTGGAACAACGTTCAGCAAAGCCAAACATCAAGTTTGAGCGAACGAAAAGGGCATTGAATAGGGAAGTCATCAGAAACCATCGTCAGATCGTCAAAGATGTCGCTAACTGCATGGAAATGTTGCCATATGCGGTGAGAAAGACTATGAAAGAGCTGGACTATCAAAGAAGAGTTGCAAGAAAGAAGCCCTTGATTTCAGAGGTTAACAAGAACAGGTGTATGGACTGGGCGAGAGAATTTGAGAGCAAAGGTTATGAGTTTTGGAACTCTGTAATTTTGTCAGATGAAACTAAATTCTGTCAATTTTCAAATTCGAGAAAGGTTTATGTTTGGAGAAATCAGAATGAGACTTGGAACACTGAATGTCTGCAGGCGACCGTGAAACATGGAGGGATTGGAGTACTGGTGTGAGATGTTTCCTGGTTTGGAGGGAAATCTGGGCTGATCCTTGTTGACAAGCGGTTGAATGGTCCAAAATCCTGTCAAATATTAGAGAAAGGACTACTCCTACAATTTGAAACCAAATAGATTGACAAGAATGTCTGCCTTTTTTTTTCAAGAAGATGGATCGCCATGTAATACGAGTAAAGTAGCAAAGGCCTGAAAGGAATCGCAAAGAATCAAGTCACTGCCATGGGTCGCCCAAGATCCTGACATGAATCCAATAGAACATGTTTGGGAGCACATTGACCGAAGACTTCGATGGCATGCAACCAAAATCACGTCAGTGGCAACGCTTAAAGAAACATTGTTAAAGGTATGACAAAATATGGAACAGACGATTGTTGATAACTTGATCAAATCGATGAAAAACCGAATACAAGCACGGAAATTAGCAATCCATACTAGAGGGTGTTGCAGCAAAATCCGACACTTGGCAAAAAGAAAACGAAATAGGCAATAAAAACAAAAGTTTTATATGCAGATAGCCGACAGTTTAGTTAGCAACAGTTAGAGTTACATACTACATTATTGTTCAATTTAACCGCCGCTGGCGGCGACAACCATCTCAAGGCGGGCGCAAAATGAGTCACATGCTTTGGCGACCATGTCCTCGTCCATAGCGGCGAACGCCTCCACGATGGCAACCTTCAGAGAGTCGACCAAGTTGTGGGCGTGCTTGTTGGTTTTAGCCTCGATCACGCCCTAGAAGAAATAGTCAAGAGGGTTGCAGTCGGGTGAGGAGGGCGGCCACAAGTCCAGAGACCAGTGACGAGGAACATCGTTGAACAGCCACGCTTGGGTCGTCTTGGCCTTGTGTGCAAAAGCGGAGTCATGCTGGAAGACGTAGGGTCGTCCAGCGGCGATCTTGTCCATCCAGAATTTTGCTGCAACACCCTCTAGTTTCAAATACTGTTTGTTTATGTTGAATAGGGATTACGTAATTTGAAATTTCCTGGTTAAAAACTTTTCTCAGGCTACTGTATGGCATATATTGCAGATTAAATAACTTACATCACTTGACAAATAAGTATTATTATAATTCCTGTGGTTGAGTGTGCGAGTTTGAATATCTGTTCTGATATCGTCTCATTTGACGGTCAAAGAATAGACCAAATGCAAGTGTCACAATATAGATCAGTGAAATGACGTCACTGGGTCAACTAAATTGACAGGGAATGAATTAACAGTCTGGTCTTTCGTAGACCACGGTCCCGTTGCTAGAAATCTGTCTCGGCCTCGGCATTATCCTAATAAGCTTCTGTTTTTACTGTCTTTTGTAGCCGTGACATGTTTTATGATCGTCTCTCATAAAGACATTCTCTAAACATTCTGAAAGAAAGCCTGTGAGGCAAACGTTTAATTGATTCACTTACCGCGTCAACAAAATGATGTAAAATAATTTAAAAATGAATAAATAAGAAAAACCGAATTTATGGGTAATCCATCTTGTTTTATTGTTGAAATTTTTGGCCAGCACGATTTTTGAAATGCTCAAACGTTGAGTCATTTTATCAACCTATCAACTCCCATACATGCATAGCTTTCGCCCACATACTGTCTCTCTTAATATATATATATATATATATATATATATATATATATATATATATATATATATATATATATATATATATATATATATAAAATAAAAGTATAATAGTCAGAACTGAATCAAACCAGGAAACCGTTGGATTAAAATATGCTCAATACACGTTTGCAAAAACAAAATAAAAGTAAAAATAACAATATCTTTCAACTAACTTTCTGATTTATTAAGTATATATATATATATATATATATATATATATATATATATATATATATATATATATATATATATTATACTAATAGTAATACTCGGTTGGTAAAAAAACGTCGGATAGCACAAATTGTAAGTCTATCAAAAGAAATTGGTACCCGAGGAAAAAATTGTAAAAAAAATTTAAGATTTAGCCAGATTACCCTGAAGATCCGTTTAGGTGAAACCTTATGTAGGTTGTTCCTGGCTCTTTAGGATTTATTATATATATATATATATATATATTTGTATGTGTGTGTATAATTATGTGTTTCTGTGTGTGAGGAGTGGGGCCTAAAAGAAAGTTTGGTTAAAATACCCCGGAAGTTCTTTGAAAACATATTTATTTACATTTCGGATTAACCTTTTACCTTCAGGATAATATATTTCCGGCTATCGTTAGGCATTATCAAATACTTGTGTATTTAGTTTCTTCATTTTTAAGTATTATGTGCGCCTCCATGGAATTGCATACAAGTTTGTGCCATTTTATAAATTAACGGAATAAATTGTATTTTCTACACCATATATCATTTTATTGATGGTGAGTTGTGTTTTGTGTGCTTGTGTGTGTGTATATATATATATATATATATATATATATATATATATATATATATATAAGGTCAGCAGTGGATGGTGCCTTTCGTTTTATCCTTATGCATGGTAACAGGGGCTATTGTGGATAAAATCAGGGAAGGTAAAGACGTATTTTATTTGTGCTTTTCTTAAGTGCGATACTAGCCCAGCCTTGCTGCGGGCGACAAAGCCATATTGACAGATGAAGTTAGTTGAAGCAGGATTTTCATGGCGTCACTGCTTCAGAGCTTAAACAAACTGGTCACGGTGCGTCAGTGAACAACAGAAGGATTCGTATCCTAAATATAGGAGAAAGCCAGAAGTTGGAAGTCACATTGGCGAGATCAAAATGAGACAATATCGACGTCAACTTGAGCAAGAAAACACCAATCAGTGGGTAGTATCTTACAATACATATTTGTTACGACAATTCAATTGTCATATCAATGGAGAAATCTGTTCATCAAGTCATTCATTTAAGCATTGCATCAAATACATATCAAAGGGGCGAGATTGAGCTGTTTTTGCGCACCCCATCACTGAAATTTTTTCCCTTTGATTTAAATTAAATTTAAATTTGAACAAAATATAGAAGGAGAAAGCCAGAAGATGGAGGTAATTTTGGCAAGATGATTGAGTAATACTGAAATGTATCATTTTTCTCCACAAATTATAACAATGATTTAAAATGAATGATCATTTTCTAACAAAAAAATGTGTGACACGCAACAAGATGCGGGTAATTTGTCTAGTATGTATATATATATATATATATATATATATATATATATATGTATGTTTCATTAAATAATATAGACAATTTTGTCTATTTATTTTAAGCAAATTCCTTTCAAAATATAGAAGGAGAAAGCCAGAAGATGAAGGTAATTTTGGTAAGATCATTGAGTAATACTGAAATGTATCATTTTTCTCCACAAATTATAACAATAATTTAAAATGAATGATCATTTTCTAACAAAAAAATGTGTGACACGCAGCAAAATGCGGGTAATTTAGCTAGTATACATATATATATATATATATATATATATATATATATATATATATATATATATATATATATATATAATAATGCATGTTTTATTAAATAATATAGACAAGTTTTGTCTATTTATTTTAAGCAAATTCCTTTCTATCGTCTGATATGCTTAATAACATTATCATTGAAAGACGAAAGAAAATCACCATATTTATAGATGTTTTTTTAATCTTATTTAAGCTTTCGGCTTACATAAGTCATCATCAAAGATGACAATTACATTACAATAAATTAAACAATACATTGACATAGCAACAATGATGGTCTGTTTTTGTTTGCATGGAAGATTTCCAAACAATGATAAATTCGTGTATACGAGAAGCTGGAAACGAAAATCGCACCGCAGCTCATTACATGACACATGACCATGCGAGAGTGAAAATGATAAATGTTAATCATGGCATGCCGTTGGTACAAACCAATGGCTTCTGTTATCAATTATAGGGATTTACGTATATTTATGGAGTTTTCATAGTTTATTTTGTTCAAATTCTCTAAGCCGACTTCCCTCGTTGTGTTTCAAAAATGTCAACAGTCTCTTTCTGATTGTAAGCATAAATATAATTTTTTACACAACAGCGAGGGTGGGCTGGAACATTTCATAGGCTGACTATTAAAGAGTGATGCTAGATCTTGCATTCATTAATTTCAACTCTTCTCTTAATAACTGCATTGTTTCTTTCCAGATAGGTGTTATGGGCTGAAAACTTTGTAGGCTGACTATGAAGCAGTAATGCTACAGCTGTGAAATCTTGCATTCATTAATTTCAACTCTTCTTATTAATTGCGCATTGCTTCTTTCCAGGTACGAGTTGTGGGCTGAAGGGTTTGTAGGCTGACTATGAAGGAGTAATGCCAGAGCTGTGAAATCTTGTATGCATTCATTTCAACTCTTATTAATAACTGCATTGTTTCTTTCCAGGTAAACTGGCATCTGACTGTTCAAAGAAGACTTCAAATGTAACTAGTAGCGACTTCTCTTGAAAATGGCGAAAATTTGATATTGTTGATATCAAGTACCTGCAGAAAAAAGGCTTAGACCCCACGGACAATCATGCTGACATTAGGCGATGACTTATCAGTTTTATCAACAGTGCAAAAGTGGGCAACTGAATTTAGGAGGGGAGAGAAAAAATTGACTATAACCCAAGATCTGGATGTCCTACGTAACTTCCTGAGGCAGTTACAAAAGGCTATCAAGACCAAACTCTCAGGAAAAATGAGGAAATGTGTCTTGCTACATCAGGAGATTGCTCCATCACTTTGCTTTCAATGACTGCTATGCGTGTCCATGACTTTCAACTGGTTGATCACTCTCCCTATTCTCCTGATTTAACTATTATCTGTTTCCCAACATTGAAAAACATTTGGCTGGGAACCAGTATCACAGTGATGATCATAACGTCATATATCCTGTTGATTTTTTGACCAACAGGATGCTGTCTTTTTTTAACAGTCCAATGTCAGTTTTCCTGGAAAGAGATAACATTAATGCATGCAATATTTCACAATTGTAGCATCACTCCTTCATAGACAGCCTATGAATTTTTCAGCTCATACGCGTAATAAAAAGCATCTAGATAAAAAAAAAAAAATATGCATATATTCATTTAAATCTTTTTCTCGTTCATTTATTTATTTTTTTATCTTAATATTTTATTTTATGAGTTGATTATACGAGATGCATCGTGAAAATTTGAAGTTCATTTGTTTAAGTCAAGAAATTGAGCTCTTTCTGCGTTTATTACCCACCTCTTTTTATTATAAGTTTTTATTATTTTTTTAAAATTTCTTTTGATTTCTGGTGTTTATACATTTCTTTCCGGGTCCTTACCAGAGATCTAAGGTCAGAAATGGCATCATGACATTTTTCACTGAGTATTTAGAACTAACAAACCAGACATATTTTACATAGATAAAGACCTCTGAAGGTGTGATCTGTACTTGCGAGTAATTTTTTTTTGCATTTCTTTAAGGCTTGAGCTACCGGGAATCCCTTCAAACAGTCTATCGGAACTTTTCCAGTCGATTCGAGGGCTCCAACTACAACTGGAATTATTGATGTCCTCACCTGCCCTATTTTTGAGATTTTCGTTTCAAGGTCCTTGTACGTTGATAGTCTTTGAAGATCTTATTCTTATTCGATAGGTTTTTTTGGAATATCTTCTTCTTCTGCTATTTCTTCTTCTATTTCTTCTTCTACTACTACTACTTCTTCTTCTTTGTTGTTCTTTCACTGTCTGTATGATGACTATGGATCACTGCAGATATATTTATTCTAAGGCCACTTCAATCTCTACTGCACAGGCACGGGAAGCATGACTTCAAAATATGTCACCTTAGCTCGCACATTTAAATGACCTGGATTGAACAAAAATAAAGACAAATACAGAAAAACCACCCGATCGAAGCAATGGTCTTAATTGCACAAATGTATCTCATGATTTTAAGATAATATGAAAAAAAACTACCACAAACGTCATCTAAACTAAATATTCATTTACTACCTCCGTTTTTCTTTCTACTTTGTCTTTCTCTTTATATATCTACATTTTCTCGTTGGCAAACTTGGGCGTTGGTGACCGCAAGAAAAGAAAAAAAGAAATCAAAAGAAAAGAAAAAAAACAAAAAACAAAAAAAACACGGAATATCAAAAGAACGGTTTTCCGTTGATACCGCTATTATTTTAACTACCTTCACTCCTCGACAATGTTTACTGTTTTAAAAACGATGATTAGAATCGTAATAAAACCTGAACATATTTTAACTGCACTTCTCATAATTATAGGTTTTATGGTATATAATATAGGATGTCAATCTTTAAGAACATATGCAATCGTATCTCGCTATCCGCAGTAGATAGGTTACAAGCTCCCCCCCACTACACGCAGGTGGTGAAAACTGAATATTATACCGAATCATATATATGAGACATCGTCTAAATTTTGCATCCTATTTTAAAAACGTCATTAAGGATGATGAGAATACCATGGTCGGAACATGTGAGCAACGAAGAAGTTTTTGAGAAAATGCAACCAAAAGGACAGTTAAGTTTAACATCAGGAAGTGGAAGTTGAAACTTCTAGGGCATATAATGAGGAAAGAGGGCTTGGGAAATTTGACACTCACAGGACAGTCGAAACAGCGCATAACTAGTTGTGTAAATGGTTGGTAGAACAGGGATTAGGAGAGATAGCGGTAAGTCAAACTTCATTAAGGGTTACAAGGGACATGAATTTGTAGAGGTCCATGATCGGGCACATCCTGAAGAAATATGGCTTATAGAATAATAATAATAGTTATACAAGTTGAAATAGTATATATATATATATATATATATATATATATATATATATATATATATATATATTATTATTATTATTATTATTATTATTCCAGGATCATTTTTCAACTTATTCAAGATGATCCTCGCCCTCTCTAACCTTCTAACTTTCTGTCCTGGAGTAATAAGGTGCCTGACAGGTTTCACGTACCATTTCATTTTCAAGTTCCTTTTTCACTGCACTTTGGACTGTCATAGGTGAAACCCCTTTCCCATGTGCCAAACGTTTTATAGACTGAGTTGAATCTTTTCTAATTGATCTCTTTACCTCTCAGTTGAACCGCTGATCCAACTTGCTGTTGGTTACCATTTAATCCAGTTTTCCTGTCTACTGCTCCCTCTTTTTTTAAACGTATTCAGCATTTCCTTCATGGTTATTGAATGCAATTTGAAGATGGAAGCCAAAGCATGAATTGGTACCATTACTGAAGCCCTGAATAAATATTTTTCCTCTAATCATTGATCAGTTGAGAAGACAATACAAGAATGCTCCATCCACCCAGAGAATTTTGGTTCTACAGAAGAATACTGAGGATACCGTGGAGTGAACATGTGAGCAACGACGAGGTTTTAGAGAAAATGGAAACAAAAGGCAAACTCATACTTGACATAAGGAAGAGACATTTGAGGTTTCTGGGGTGCATAATGAAAAAGGAAATCTTTGAAACTCTGATACTCATGGTACAAGAGGAACAGAGGAAAACAATGCATAACGTACTTAGTGAGCTTGTGTAAATGCATGGCACAACAGGGCTAAGGAAAAATAACAGAAAAACAAAGTTTATTAAGAGCTATAATGAGCAGGAAGATTTGGATGGAAGTGGCAATTCTACGGGGGGAGGCAGAAGGGACTCCCTGAATTTTGGTTGGCCCCTCGGTTGACCCCAACTTTTCTAAGTTTTATAGAGGAAAAAAAATCAGAGCAGACAAATGACATTGTTCTGCTAGTTTTGACAATAGTTTCAATGAATAGCTGAGTTTAGAACTACCAAGTGTTCCAAGAAATGGCACTCAAGTAAACCTTTCCACAAAAGACATTATGATCTGGAATTGGAATGAAAACAGCGATGATATTTAAGCTGAATTCAGGATGTGGATTTTGTAAAACAATTCAAATATTACGATGTATGGTCAGTTAAAATAATTTAGCATAAGCGATTGAATTTAGAATAGATTGTGAATGTGGTAGTTTCGCCCAACACCGCAAAGGGTTGCAAAACCAAAACATCAACCTGAAAACTCTTAAATAGCCTCGTCAGATCGAGACTTTCCTATAGAGTCAAACCCGTTCAGAAATATCTAAACTATCAGCTGTATACAACTGCTTTTTAAGATCAAAATGATTTTCAGTGAGTTAGGCGTTAAGGCCTCTGCAAGGACTATCCTCCCTTGAGCATCGTGGACTGATGCTACAGAATCACAAAGGACTGAAACCAAATAACAGAAACGATATCACTTGAGGACCGTGGCGATTCTACGGGGAGTGGAAAGAAGGGGCCAATTCCTTCCACCGAATTTTGGCTGGCTCCTCAGTTGGCCTCCACTCCCACACACACTTGTCTAAGTTTTGTAGAGAAAAAATCAGAGCAGACAAATTACACTATTCTGCTAGTATTGACGTTAGTATTAACCCTTTGATTTTGTTTTGAAGTTCACCTTTCTTGTGGTCTAACAGCTTGAGAATGGAAAAGAGGACAAGAATAGATTAGAACTCCACTACTATGCATGAAAAGTTATTCTGTTTAATTCAGTGAACTATCATACTGAAACTCATTCCTAAGTTGTGTATACGATAGTGGTGTAGTATGAAAATAAAGACGCTGCTTGAATTTGCGCCCCGTCCTCCGAAGAATAATCTCGGCCCCCAAGTTGTACTCCCACTTTCAGAGTTCTAGAATCGCCACTGGTGGAGGGCCATGACCGCCTACGCCCTGAGGTATATTTTGAAAGTAATTATTTAATAAAGGTTTGAACTCAAAAATATTGCTGATTTGCCCAACTGCGGATAAGTGAAACCGTCTATCGCGATCCTGCGAATAGTGAGTTCACAGTGTACTTTTTTTTTATTTTCTCGTTAGCTATAAAAAATAATTCGGAATAATTATCGAAGGTATAAAAATCGTAAATAATTGTTGATAGACATCTATTTCTACTTCTATGTGACCTGTCACCATAGGATGTCGGCGATCAAGGCTCTCCACAATTTCCTAGTTTTTGTATCGTTCAGGAATGTTTTTATTTCTATACTTTCCACTTCTATCTGTTTACGCAAGTTAGGTTGCTTACTCGCTGTTGACATACTTCTTGACTTGTTCTTTGTGTGTCATATGTTCCAAGTTTTATTTCTTCATTATGGGTTCCAGAAATTTCAATTGCCTCTTTCTGATTCTAAGTATCTTCTTTTATGTGACGTTTCCCTAGAGGACGTAGATGATCATAGCCCTCCACATCTTCCTGTCACTTGTAGCTCTTAATAAGTTTTCTCTTTTTGTTATATCTCCCAAACCCTGTTCTATTATCTATTTACTCAAGCCCATCAAGTATACTACGCGCTGCTTCTCTTTCTTCCTCTTTCTCTCAATCTTTCTTGTGAGTATCAAATTTTCCAAGCCTTCATTCCTCATTACTTGCCGAAGAAATGTCAACTGTCAGTTCCCGATGTTAAGTATAAGTTTCCTTTTATGTTTCCATTTTGTCTAAAATTTCGTTGTTGCTCGCAACTTCGGCCCATGGTATCCTCAGCATCTTTCTGTAGACCCACATATCTGTTGCTTCAAGTCTCTTATTCATTTCTGAGGAGATTTTTCAGTGCTCAGGAGGACGGATATCACGTAACAGGTCAGTACTCTTTTCTCTCTTTCAAACAAAGTTTTTCTGAATCTTAATAGTCTGCTTAGTTTTTGGAAGGCATAGTTAACCATCCCAATACGTCTTCGGATTTCATTATCGGACTTTCCGATCTCAGAACATTTCCTAGATATTTAAATTTTCGTACTTGTTTGATTTTGTTTTCCCAATTTGTAATTTTCATCTTGGTTTTATCCTTTTGATGATAACCATGCATTTTGTCTTCTTGTAGTTTATGCTTAGTCCTTTCTTCTCGCTTTCCTTTGCTACATTCTGCAGGTGCATTTGTAGTTTCCGTTCCGTGTTTGCTATCAACACTGTGTTATCTGCATATCTTGTTAAGTTTGTGGCGCCCAATGGATCCTGGTAGGACGTCTAATTCTCTCAGAATTGCCTCGCTGTATAAGTTGAATAAATCCGGTGAGAAGATGCGTCCTTGTCTTATACTCCTTTCTATTCTTGTATATCTCCTGAACTCATTTTCTGTGCATATGCAGATGGTTTGCTGCCAATATAGATTCTTTATTATTCCTGAATATGTCAAGGTTGCTGAACAACTCTAACAGATCTTTGCGGCATACTTTATTGAACACCTTTGCGTCATCAATAAAACACAGGTACACATGTCTCTGCAATTTTATTGCTCTTTCTCATAACATTCTGAGCATAAATATTGCGTATCTTGATCCGATGTATTGTTCTTGCACTGTTCTTGACCTATCTCCGATCTGATTCTGCTACGGACTCTAGTCATCAAAATTCGAATAATAAGTTTTGTTATGTGATTCATTAGGCTGATTATTTTATTTTAGTAGTCCCTATTTGTAATTTTCATCTTGGGTTCATCCTTTTGTTGACGACCATGCATTCTGTCTTCTTGTAGTTTATACTTAGTCCTTTCTTCTTGTTTTCTTTTGTTACGTTATGCAGGTCGTTAGTAGTTTCCTTTTCTTGTCTACTATCAACATTATGTCATCTGTATACGATATGTTTTAAGATTGTGACCGCTGATAATAAATTTGTTTTCATTTCCATAAAAAGACTTTCCTTTTGCTCACATTACATAACAATGAAAAATTCTGGTAAAAATAGTTTTTGAAGTTAACAAGATATTTTTAATTATTCAATCAAAAAAGACTTAAAAAACCGAATACAATAAAAAAGAAAAAGAAATGAAAAAGAAAAGGAAAGAAAGCAAATCTCGTTTCTTAACGAAAAGGACGAGATGACTGCGTTCTCATGACTAAAGAAAGCGAGATGCATGTAAATAAAGAGAACGAAAAAGATTTATTTCTCAGTCTTTTTCAAATGGTGTTGCTTATTTGAACCTGAACAAGTGTAAAAATGTGCACATCTGAAAATAAATAAATAAAATAAAAACAGCAACGAAAGTCATGGCAAGAGACAACGGGGAATAAAAGGTGCGTCTGTCTTAAAGACGAAACTGAATAGCTTAACTTTCTTCACACGTTCTGATTTTCTTCTATTTATTTTCGTGTTTATTTATTGTTTATTCTGTTTTCGTTTAATCACAGGCTGATGATTTGAAATCCGAAAATAAAACAAGCTGCCTTATTTTTAGAACGACATAAGACCACACCGGCACGCATTTGTTCACGTATTCAATGGCTCACCAAGAAAAGCGCTACAAGCCTTAACACCACAATTTTCCCAGGGTGTTCATGGCGTCACATGTTTAAAAAGCACCACTCAAATAGGCATGACAAAAACGGCAATAGGCCAGTTGCGTAGGGTCGGAAGGGTCAGAAAATCTAGTCTGGGTGGAGCATCTAATGGACATCTATTCTTATTTCTAGAGTTGCATAAATTACTAGTGTTAACTAAATTTTGTTGCGCGTTAGTTTTGAGATTTCTGGCATTTTGTTTATTTAATATGATTGACGTATTTTAAGCGTTTGAATGAAAATATGCTGCCTAAATACACACACAGGCACACACACGTGTATGTATGTATGTATGTATGTATGTATATATATATATATATATATATATATATATATATATATATATATGCCAAAACCTAGAACTCTTATCCAGATACAGTCTCAAAAAAAAAACAATAATAAAAAAAGAAAGAGAAAAAAGGTTTGAGATAATCGTACCTACTCAATGAAGTGCTCAACGCCTCTATTGCTTAGACAGAGTAAAAAACAACGTTAAATCCTACAAAAGGATGGCTATAGTCGTAACCTGAGTTTCACGTTCATGCGTTCTTCGAACGACTTCTATATATATCGAACGACCTCCTATATATATATATATATATATATATATGTGTGTGTGTGTGTGTGTGTGTGTGTGTATGGTGGGTTCGTGGTCGTCTGCTTACAACGTTGACTTTGCTTTCCGACCACAAGACACGGATGTGTCGATCAGGATGCTATCGGCCTATCGAGCGCCACTTTTGTAACGTGCAGGGTAACCATAACTAAACTTGTGAGTGGAATTGGTTAGATGGAATTGTTTGTCGATGCTTGCGCTAGCACAAAATCACAAGTCACAATGACCCAGGGCTTGAGTGTAATATTAATCACGCCATACCATTCTCTCTCTCCTAGCATAGTTGCAGTATAAAGGTGGACTCTGCAGGCGTAGAACAAACACTAATATCCGGGTATGAACGTTCAGCCATTACATATATATAAACAATTAATGGATCCATTTCCAGTTCGACATTTCCATTATTTCAAACGCGGGAATTCACTAAAATATCATTTGAAGTAAATATATTTAATCAAACAGAGAAACATATTTTATACAATAGAAATTAAGATTACATTAGGTTAATTATCATTTTCACTTTGGAAATTGAAATAAAATTTACAAGAATATTTCAGACCAGTCACTAGATGATAAATTTTTGAAAAAACAATATTCTATCATCCATTGACTGAAGTGAAAAAATAATATTTTATCATCCATTGACTGGTTTGAAAAATCTTTGTAAATTTTATTTCAATTTAGAAGGTGAAAATGATCATTAACCTAATGTAATCTTAATTCCTATTGTATAATATATATATATATATATGAAACATGGACTTTGAAATCAACATTGGATATTTTAGGTGATCATTAAAGCATGTGTCCTTTTTGTATGTATTCCATATTTAGACCACTGTGGGCTTATGGGAAATACGAAAAAGAGGAAACCGGTTTTCTGAATATGTATTTGCTTAGGGCTGATGTTTTGAATTATTTATAAGCCTGACATTGAGGTTACTTATAGATTTACATTGATTTTTTCATTTTATTTTTTGCTGATAAACTTGTGTAATTCTTTGGCCATTTATTATCTGTTATAAATAAAGCTTATTAGTTTGAGGTTATTGGTTATTAGATGTTTATTGATATTTTCATGGGTAATTATACTTTTAATAAATAAATGTTCTCTAAGGTACACGAATTTTGCCTCATCCTATATATATATATATATATATATATATATATATATATATATATATATATATATATATATATATATAAATGCCGGTAAATATAATTGATACTGTTTAATTAAAAACATACCATTTGCTTAAATAAATTGTATCTATAAAAGTAATGTATAAACAGAAAATATAATATATTTAATAACTGTCGGATTTAACCCATTTCCTTAAATGTTGTCATTGTATACGTTTCGTGAGAAAAATCGTCGAAGATTGTGAGTTTAAAAACAGTAATTTGGATTTGCTAACTAGAAAGTTGTCTGTAGCTGAATGGTAGAGCACGTCAGATCAAATGACGGTTTCCGTATAGGAATACAGGTTCGATTTCTGTCGGGGAATGCATATTTTCTACGAAATTTTTCGAACATTCAGAACGGTAAATGTAATTAATACTGTTTAATTAAAAGCAGAGCATTTACTTAAATAAACTGTATCTAAAAAATAACGTATAAACTGAAAATATTTTATATATTTTTTGCTGCAATTTATATATATATATATATGAGTGTGCGTGTGGGTGTATATGTCATTGAAGTCAACACTCAATGGTGACAGTCTGTTTCATGCTTATTCGCAATCGTCAAGTATATGTTTTTGTTTGTGTGTGTGCGTTTAGAAAAACATGTGCCTTGTTACAGGAAAATAGTTAATGGAATTTTAATTCACAGATGTCGGAAATTGGATGCCTGCATAGAAACTTGTCAAAAGTTTTGCTGACATTGAAAACCTTTAAAAGATTCTGAATTTCTGTCATGCTTACTCGCATCTATCAAAAACTTATAAACTGCAGTTTTGCAAAATCATTTTGTGGGGTCAATAACCTCATTCACTTCCCATGCTCTGTGGGGACACACATACACAAACACATAAACACACACACGCACACATACATACACATATATACATGTGTTTACTTTTCGGTAAACACACACACACACATGTATACATACATACATATATATATATATATATATATATATATATATATATATATATATATATATATATATATATAGGTAGGTAGATAGATAGATAGATAGATAGATCAACAAATCAGTCTCAGTTTATTCGCATATGCCTGTTCCTATGTATGTATGCATGTATCTATCTATCTATCTATCTATCTATCTATCTATCTATCTATCTATCTATCTATCTATCTAAGTCTGTAACAGAGCAGTGGCCCTGATTAAGTCATATTAGTGCATGGAAAGTGATTTGAGATATTGAGAAACAATTATTCTGTGCGAAGGAATAAAGATATTAGAAGGAGGAGAAAAAATATGGCGAGTGGCTAACCTGTGTTTGATGGAAAAAGTCTGATTTAAAAAATATTAATTTAAGCCCATAAAAGTCAAATTAAATCAACTAAGAGTTAGTAACATTCAGTCTAACTAACCCCTCCCAAAACTAAACTTCATAAGCACGAGGGAGTTGCCCTGACATAAATAATGTGTTTACCAAAAGTCCACAGGTTCTTTGGTAACATTAAGTTTTGTCTTTTAGCAAACTATTTCAGTTGATTTCAGTCTACAATTTGGAAACTGAAAAATTGAAAAGCGTTTCATACTATCTGGGTTATTTAAGAGGTTCTTCGTTTATTAATCAGGTCTATTGCTGGAGCGAAGTCTGTATAAACGGAGTACACATGCTCAGTGATTAGTAGTGTTCGAGAGAGTTAGCTCTTCAGAATTTCTTTACAATTAGATGTCTCTCAGCATCTCAAGGGTAGAAAATGGGTAAGTGTGACGAAAAATACCCATTTTTATGTTTCACTTATATTTTAATTATTGGTAATTCTTCAACTGATTCGTTTATTCTGTTGTCACGTTTACAGTTTTTCAGCAAGATCACCCAACTTTGAAGAAACAGTACAATTGAAATCACGCCCAGATCAAGAAAGTCATGGTCTGTCATATTCTAGAAGGTACTGAACGAACGGAATCCACTAGTGGGTTGTATTTGGTGATCAGCACAAATATGGGTTAATCCTAGGGATTACGGCCAACGGTCTACTTACATTTGGTACAGAGATCAATGGAATGCAATATAATATATACACTGTCTCAGGTGAGATAATTCCAAACTATCTATCTATCTATCTATCTATCTATCTATCTATCTATCTATTTCAGCTTGTTCACGTCTGTCTGTCTATCTATCTATCTATCTATCTATCTATCTAACTTTGTAACACATCGACCTGTAAACTTTTGCACATACGCTATTTTTGTAAGACTCACTGTTTTTTGTAATTTCTGAAGGCTGTGTTTGTATTTTCGTTTCTCCCTGTCTGTCTCTCTTCGCGCACGCGTAAACTGCCACACACACACACACACACACACACATATATATATATATATATATATATGAAAGATGCGTTTTTTTTTACTTATGTTTTGCTGTATCTGCGATTTGAGGCTTGACATGCTCTCGCGACTTTAGCTGATCACGCAATGCCCAGACGGTGGAAAGTGATAGACTATTTTCCAGAAATTATTCAGTAGTTTATTCCATTATAGAATAAAAGTGTGTGTGTGTGGGTGCGAGGTTGCTGACAATTGAAAAGGTGGTTGGTTTTCCCAAGAACATTCTACTCATTAAGGCAGGATGTTATATAATAGTGGGAGAGACACAGGTGGATGAAGCTTACAAATTATGCCGCATCAACGCAGTACACACACACACACACACACACACACATTCACCGTCTCAGTGTGTATATATATATATATATATATGTGTGTGTGTGTGTGTGTGTGTGTGTAAAGAGTAAAGTCTACACCCCCGGTGACTTTATGAAGACATCCAATACTATAAAGGGTTCCATGGTATGAGGCTGGTAACACTTGTCGAATTCTCTGCCTTCGGGTAGAGAGGAACCCATATAAGGCTATGCCTACATGCAGAGGCCAGGCTCGCGACAGACTTGAACTTCGGATAGAGATTCAACTGAGTAAAAAAGACAAGTAATGTACACAAGCCTACTTTTAGGGTGGCTGGGTAAATTTTCACCAGTGGTCCGGGTGGAAACGCTCGGGTTTCCCACATAAAACTTGACCTTGTGTCGCATTTAGACCGCAGTGTGGCAACCGGTAAGTACCTGTCAAATCGTATTGGAGTCAGTCTTGGAGTAACTATACAGGTATTACGGCAATAGGCTAAATATTACGCAGAGAGAATATCTAACGATGTACGTTATACAAAGTACAAATGTGTATTATAAAAATAAGCATATAATAGGAATCTATCTATATCTCTGAGATGAGGTATTGTGTACACTATTTACATTATTCGGACCCTTATCCTCATCTCTGTTGCCATATTTATCACAACGTTTCGGCCGTTGTACGCTCCGGCATTCTTCAGGTGGTTGGAATATCGAACTGGACCCATTATTTCGCTCTGTGGTGTAGACTGATACTAGTTCCATGTCTAATGGATGTCAGTTATAAGTTATCTGCTGTCTAAAAGCATTTGACGAGATAAAAAAGTTTTATGTCTGATTTATTGCTAGCGCACTACGACCCAAAAGCAAAAATTGTAGTAGCGTCAGATGTTAATGATTATGGTGTTGGAGCGGTGGTTTTGCACAAATACAATAGTGTCGCATCTAATCTTCAGTGGGGCAACCGGTAAACATTAGTCTCATTCTGAGTCAGTTCCAGGTTCGCGGCAAGACAAGAATTTTGTCTTCAGACAGAGGGTGACATAGCCATTGTCTTCCGGCAGAGGGTGACATAACCACTGTCTTCGGGCAGAAGGTGACATAACCAATGTCTTCGGGCAGAGGGTGACATAACCATTGTTTTCAGGCAGAGGATGACATAACCACTGTCTTCGGGCAGAGGGTGACATAACCACTGACTTCGGGCAGAGGGTGACATAACCATTGTCTTCGGGCAGAGGGTGACATAACGGCTGTCTTCGGGCAGAAGGTGACATAACCACTGTCTTCCGGCAGAGGGTGACATAACCATTGTCTTCGGGCAGTGGGTGACATAACCATTGTTTTCAGGCAGAGGGTGACATAACCACTGTCTTCGGGCAGAGGGTGACATAACCATTGTCTTCGGACAGAGAGTGACATAACCGCTGTCTTCGGGCAGAAGGTGACATAACCACTGTCTTCGGGCAGAGGGTGACATAACCATTGTTTTCAGGCAGAGGATGACATAACCACTGTCTTCGGGCAGAAGGTGACACAACCACTGTCTTCGGGCAGAGCGTGACATAACCATTGTCTTCGGGCAGAGGGTGACATAACCGCTGTCTTCGGGCAGAAGGTGACATAACCACTGTCTTCGAGCAGAGGGTGACATAACCGCTGTCTTCGGGCAGAAGGTGACATAACCACTGTCTTCGGGCAGAGGGTGACATAACCATTGTCTTCGGGCAGAGGGTGACACAACCACTGTCTTCGGGCAGAGGGTGACATAACCATTGTCTTCGGGCAGAGGATGACATAACCACTGTCTTCGGGCAGAGGCTGACATGACCACTGTCTTCGGGCAGAAGGTGACATAACCACTGTCTTCGGGCAGAGGGTGACATAACCACTGTCTTCGGGCAGAGCGTGACATAACCATTGTCTTCGGGCAGAGGGTGACATAACCATTGTTTTCAGGCAGAGGGTGACATAACCACTGTCTTCGGGCAGAGGGTGACATAACCATTGTCTTCGGACAGAAAGTGACATAACCGCTGTCTTCGGGCAGAAGATGACATAACCACTGTCTTCGGGCAGAGGGTTGGGTAAATTTTGATCAGTGCACCTGGTGGAAACGCACTGGTTTACTACAATAATTCTAACCTTGTGTCACATCTCATCTTAGTGGTGGGGGGTGACTGAGTAGATGCCAGTCGTATTTGAGTCAGTCTTCATACTAAGACATTACGGCAATAGCCTAAGCACTAAGTATAGAGAATACCTAACGAACTACGTTTTACGAAGTACGTGTGTGTGTTATAAAAATAACCCTGTTATAGGAATTTATAATTATACATATATATATATATATATATATATATATATATATATATATATATATATATATATATATACGTGTGTGTGTGTGTTTAAAATTATGATATAAACAGTTTATATCATAATTTTATACTGCTTTGATCTTTTGTTTCAAATACTTAGAGTAGTTTTAAAAACTGTCACCGATTCGAGTTTTCTTTGTTTTCCAAATAAATGTAAAAATACTTTATAAATTTTGATAGATTTTAACGGGACAGCCGATCAATTAAATTTATTGTTTATTTTATAATATTGTCACGTTTTACAGTTCGAAATTTTGATTTTTAATTTATATCAAAATTTTTTAGATGACGGTTTATCATTATCATATTCCTTTTCATTCGAACTAGTGTACTCAATTGTCGAATTTTCAGGAAAGTTTTTTTTTTTAGAAAATCTTGGTAAAAATATTTTTTTTACATCTGGTACCCCCTCTTACTTAATTTTATGAAATTTCGAGTAATGAAAATTTCAGTCTCTTCACATATATATATGTATACACACATCTATGCATGTATGTATGAGAAATAAAATATTGTCAGTCTATTTCAAAAACTAGTATCCACTATGATAATACCGTTTACACACACACACACACACATACACACACACACATATATATATATATATTAAATATTTTTTAAAGAATTTATTTAATTTTTTATATAAATTATCAAAATATGACATATTTTTAATTTATCTTATTTTAAAATATAACTTGCCTTTGGGAGCATATTTTTAAGTATGTTTTTTTTATTTTTAAACATAACCTCATCTATATAATTAAAAAAAAAATTTTTATTCTTCTCTTAGCTTCAAATTAACTCTTCATTCTTCATATAACTTCAATTTATGTTATAAGGTTAATATCTGGGTTTAATTTTATAAAACCTCTTCCCTTTAAGACTAATGCCTTTAACCCTCCCTTGATCACTGACTTGTGCCTTTCGTCTGACTGAAACATTGAAATGGATAAATTCTGTATATTCTTTTTTGTCTCACTTAAATTTTGTCTCAGCTAAATTTCTAATTCCGACACGAACTCAGTCTATTTTGGGGTTGAATTAACTCTATTCCCCCACATCAGGTAATTTTGGATTTTATTGTCTACTAATTATTTGCTATGTCATAATAAATACATTGAGCTCTTTTTGGGGATTAGTTTTAATATTTTATATTACTAGGATCCAATTGGATTATATATTAACGGATTTATTACATTTACTAAATATGTATGTATGTACGTGTGATTGAAATAGAGAATGATAGAGTATGTCTCCGTGTCCTTAGTGGGCGTGAATTTACATGTAAAAGATATATATATATATATATATATATATATATATATATATATATATACAGAGAGAGAGAGAGAGAGAGAAAGAGATAACAGGGAGCATGTGTGAAGGTTTGTCCCTATGAGAGACTGATGGAAAGAAAACGATAAAGAATCGTGTGCGGATGTAAGAATAAGCAAACCGCCCCCAACCCTGACATTTTTTTAAATTGAGTATCCAGACTGTTGCAACCATTTTGTGTGTGTCCTTTTGTGTGTGGCAGTGGACAACCGTGTGTTTCTATATGGATTTTGCTTTCTTTTTTTTTCTCTACCAATTCTATTTCAATTCCAGTGCCAAAGAATTCTGTTATAAAAATTACAAATGATTTGTTTTAGTTTTCTAATTTTGTCTTAAGTTTTTATTTCTTCCGTACTTCCTGACTTGATTAATGACAATTTCAGAGATGCCACATTCAGAGATGACAGGAACAAGTGTGCACATGCCTTTCCCAAAAGGCATTGTTAAAAAGGAAGTCATGACTGCCTTAGCCGGTTTACTAGCCTTTCATTTATTATTATATATCAATAATATTATTATATCAATAATACACTGTCTTGTATTAAGAATCGACTTAAAACTAATTTGTTTCCCATTTCTACACTCAACACACACACGCGCGCGCGCACATCGGATGGAACAGCAAAAGTGTTCAAGTTGAGTTACAGCATGGGATAACTGTCCACTTCACAAAACATTTAATATCTAAAACCCCACTAAACTGAGTTTCTTTTTTTTTCAGGTTTTCAGATAAGACGTTTATCCATCTTGACACCATTATTCGTAAGAATCACTGAAAAATTCTTTGAGCTATTCAATTTGAAAGAAAACTTTTTAAAATCTTTTTGTGTCGGCCCCACTATATCTTCCCAAATGAGCAATAGTGAGAGAAAAGAACATTCTGGCCTTCAGTAATAACGAACTTTCATACTCTGGCATGCATCTTCAAAGTTCATTCAAAAACCAGCAAGAAAACGGTGAATAAGTGTAAAAAAGAATGAAGAGAGGAAACTGGATCAGAATGTCACAACGGGAAGAGGGATCATCATTTCAATTTAGAGCTAAAGGGATCAGTTAGAAAAGTGAGAGTTTCATTCAATGGCAGTCTAAAGAATAATGAAGAAAAGACTTGTAAATGAAATTGTACGTAAAACCTGTGAGTCACCTTATTAATCCAGGATAGAAAGTTAGATGGTTAGGGCGAAGATTATCTTGAATAAGTAGGAAAATGATCCTGGAAAAAATATATTTGAACAATTTCAATCCTTCATGAGCTTCCGATCCTTAGCTATGATTAATTAATGATGTCATTTTCGATTATGATTGATTTAATCCCGATTCTTCTGTTAAGCTTGGAGAGTAATTATACATTCTTATTGTTCAAAGTAGAGTCCAACAGTGTTATAAAGACCTCCGAGAATTCCAGTAAGATATCTTTAATCATTTCTACGATAAAACGGTTCAAAGCTTTATCTAACAAATGGACAATTTTGTTCTTACACGATTTAGACAAGTTTGCTGTTACAGCAGGCATATATATATATATATATATATATATATATATATAATTATTTATTTAAATTTATATATATATATATATATATATATATATATATATATATATATATATATTAAAACATTAAAATTTAAAATTCCCAGCATGCCTGGTTTTTTACTTCGATGAAATCCTAAAGGATATTTTTCTACTTTCTCATACGTCTTTCACACATACACACACACACACACACACACACACATGCACATATGCACAAACGCAAATACACGCACACGCACGTTCCTCACTTTTTCCTTTCCTTTTATTTTATTTAATAATATTCTCTTATTAAATATTCCATTTTTTTCCTCGTCATCTTTTTTTTTCAACGCATCATTTTCTAACCACAGCCCATCTTTCTAAACTTGACAACTTGGTCCGATAATTTTGGCTACAACTTGCCACACGCGAGTCGCCTTTCCTCCTCCCTAATCTATAACTCTTTTCATCTATGTTTATAACCTCACTCACCCGACTCCCCCTACTACTAATAATAGACCTGCCTAACGCTTTTACATCGATCAAAACTTTAAATGTAAGTTTATTTTCATAAAAAAAGTTTCGCACATCGAGGACTCAGATAGAAATCGGGTTTTTGCTAAGAATACTATTTACACTGGGAAATACCCCATCTACAAAATCAATCTGTCAGTGACTAATTCCTATTTCTCTGTTTATTCCTCGGTCCATTGAAAAAGGACACAGGCATGTCCGAAAATTCCGAACTTAAAAGCTTTCTCTCCATATTTATTTCTGGTTAATAATTAATAGTTAATAAATGTAAATATACTGCAGTCCTGGGAGGATGGGGGAGCGATAAAGGAGAAAAGATAGTTACCAGAGAGAAATTTCTTTGAAGTGCTCCATGCTTGTTAGCGGCCAATAATATAATTGGCGAGTAATTTTAAACTGAAGACGAAACACTCTTCTCATTAATTTAATTTCCTCTCATTTTGCATCAAAAAGTATTTCACGTAGGCTTGCTACTTTCTTTTCTTCTTCTTGGCTGACCGACTAATTTCTGTGAAGGCAAGGTTTTCCCTGGTCTAGAGAAAATTTCGCATCGTCTCTCAAATTCTTTTCCTTCTTCCTCAGGCCTTGAAGGGGGTTATTATTTTACATCCACCAGAAGGCATCATTAAGCAATGGTTTTGTTTCTATTTTTTCAACTGTATTTTTATTTAAAATTTCTACGAGACGATTGGCTCTTTGATGACCTTGTCAGTTTTTCTTATTTTATTTTATAATCAAATAAGTGGGATGTTTTTTTTCTTTTATGATAATTCCCCTTTTTTTTACTTTCTGCGATTGTTGTGCTGTTGTTATTGTGTTGTGTTGTACGGCATATCAACACCTCAATGGGTTATTTAATGCCAACAACATTTTTTTCCAGGTAATATTTTGTTTTGTCAAAAATCTATTTCAGGCAATATTTTTTCCTCAAAAATGTAAGGCTGGTAATATTATTTTAAAACATGTATTGCTGGTAATTTTTTTTTTTCAAAAACGTATTGCTGGTAATAGTTTTTTTTCTTCAAAAATTTATTTCTGGTAATAAATTTTTACAAGGTATTTCTGGTATTAAAACCTATTTTTACACTTTCATAAAGCTTTTTACCTCAGTTTCGGGGTTAACTATTTCCCCATAGCTAGGACCCTAACAGGTGCTACCACCCGGGGTCAGGGTAGATCTGGGAACACCAGCAATTAAGAGGTGGTTCCACGCTCCTCAAAACCTCCCGATCAGAGGCCTTGCTGTCGGATGTAGTTTATCGTCTTACCTAGGACGTGGATGTAGTTGACGCAATTATCAATACCATCATCATCCTCATCATTATTAATCCTATGACCGTATATGGTCGTAGGATTGCTGTGCGGCTGAGCACGTGACCAGTTCCATTCACATATCTATTTTGAAAGCCGCCGAAGTATTCATTCATGCGTAGTGAGTCTTTGGCAAGTAGACCTAGCGGAGTCCATCCCTCACCAGATCAAACCACAGTTGATGTTCTCCGGCTTCAAGCCTCGTCTTGTTCGCGTACACGTGGCCATTGATTTCATCGGAGGAACCTTGGTTGTTTACTTCAGTCCATGAAGCCTTCCGCAAAGCATTTTTTAAAAATACTCATGTTCACCCAATACAAGGCTTAAAAACCACACATGGGAGACAGTTACGGAATGGGATCAATAATAAGAATGTTAGAGGCGGCAGAAGGAAGCGAAGACTATGAGGATACGGAGGATAGATAGAGATTGACACATGATTTGAAGAGGTTATTCAACAAAATATTAATTTCGGGGAAAAGATGAGTAGAACTTCTTCCTTACAAATGGAAATGAGACTGAATCGACTCCGTTTGGCGTGGCTTTGCGGGTTTAGCTGTAAAATTCTGAACCAGTGGAACTGAACAGTGGAAATCATCTGAAGATTTACCATGGAATTAACGATAGAGAAGCCGTAGGCTTGTAGTCGTTGCGTTTTTAAGAAAGAGATTCTATAGAATAGCAAATAACAAACCTAGAAAGATGCGTAAGCTATTTAGAGCTCTATAAAAACTGTAAAGTAAGGGTTGGGCAACTATTGCCCCGACCTGACAGCAGTATTCTATTTAAGTTTATTCATTGTTTAATTTAGCTGTCTATATTTCTGAGATGAGGTATTGTAATTATTTACACTATTTACATTGTTCAGACTGTTGACGTCATCTTAACTGTCATATTCACGACATTTCACCCATCGTAAGTTCTAGCATTCTTCAGGATCTGTCTATATTTCTGAAATGTGGTATTTTAATTATTTACACTAATTACATTGGACGGACTGTTGTCCTCATCTTTACTGTCATTTCTACGACGTTTAGGCCGTTCTATGTTCTGGCCTTCTTCAGGATCTGACTATATTTCTGAGATGGGGTATTGTAACTATTAACACTATATACATTGTTTGGACTGTTGCTCACATATTTGTTGGCATATTCACTACGTTTTAAGCCTTGTAAACTCCGGTCTTCTTCAGGTGATTGGAACTTCGAGCTTAACACTCAAGGATACATGGTCCAGTAGATAAAAGTGTTCGTAATCCGGAGATTTGACCCAAAACAGAAATGAACAAAAAAGTTAGAGTTAAAAGGAAATAAATTTATATATTTTTTATTTATTTTGTATGTGTGTGTAAAAATTCACATATAAATAATATATATCTATAAAAGCACAATATGAAGAAAAGCAAAGCTAAACTAAAAAAAACAAACGTGTATCTGTATATATATATATATATATATATATATATATATATATATATGTATGTTTCATTAGAAAACACAAATATAATAACTTCATCCACGTGTAACAAAAGATTACAAATAATGGAAGCTTTAGTAATAAAAAAGAAAAAGCCAACTCTTAACAATATTAACTACGAACAAGGCCACAATGTGCTAACCATATTCGGAAATTAAAAACATCTCTACAACACTCTAAAATATGCACATAATGCACACACTCAATTAAGCTAAAAAATTGAATCCTCCTTGATAATGGCTAAAGGCAAGAGCTATAAAACATTTCAACAGTTTTTACATACTCTTTGTTCAGAAAAGAAAGCTCTTGTTCAAACACAAGAAACATTAAACAAAAAAACTTAACTGTAATACCTTGTCTGTCGTTTTTAATGAAACATGCATAAACGAAGGATTGCTGCCTAAATATACAACTATATATATATATATATATATATATATATATATGATTACAAAAAATTATTGGTTGAATTATCCCATAAAACTGTTTTTATTTAAGAGTGCTCAATACACATATAAAGAAAATAAAAAATAAAAATTTAACACGCAGAGCTTTTAAATTTTAAAAAATAAATCAGTCAATGACGCTACTTTGGTTTCCAAATTTCGGTATCCTCGGGCAATATATGCAAAATATATCGCTTGAGGCTACCGAAATGTTGAAGCCAATGTAGCGTCATTGGCTGATCGCCTAATTATATATATATATATATATATATATATATATATATATATATATATATATATATACTCGACTCTCCCGTCGAATTCAATGTATGAGGGTCAAGCAGATCAATTCCCAGGAAACCGACAGCCCAACAACAGCACATGAGATTTGATTATAGTGGTGAATGTTTCGTGCAGAACCATCCACACTTTTTGAAGGGCTGAATGCAGAGACCTTGTGCACTAAGTGCCACAAGGTCCCCAAACGACCCTCCGCAGATTTTGAATTCAGAGTTGTCTTTCTCCTAGACCAGTTGCCATCCATGGCTATAGAACTCAGTCTGTCCTGCTATTTACCCATAGCTGGAGGGAGAAGGATATTAGCACGTAAGTGAATGTAATGGATTCGGCTGGAATTCGAACTCGGCTCTCCGATTCCTCAATCCAAGCCACTATCCATTAGTCCACTGTGCCTCTCTCTCTTTCTCTCTCTCTCTCTCTCTCTCTCTCTATATATATATATATATATATATATATATATATATATATATATATTTGTGTGTGTGTGTGTGTGTGCGTGTGTAATGTATGTAAGAGGAGCTTCACAATAATGTCTCTTGATTATGTCCACTGAAGCTACAATAGATACATAGAGGACGCAATATAACCCTTAGCCTGATCAAGATCACAGCTCCATCAGCTGATAAATTTTAACCGCTGAACAAACATGAGTGTAGCGAACGTGTATTGTCAGAAACATTTATATCACCATTGGTGATCGTGTTACACTCCCATGTCTTATTGTGATCACATCCACAGACTGAACTCCGTAAACACTCTGCAAGTATCGATGAATATTAGTAGGGATAATCTTCACGCAAAACAGTCACAGCTCCGTACACGCTTTCATATCATACTGTTGCAGAGCTGATCTCTATAAGAGAGCCGATACGGGCTTTCCAGAAACTTGAGCGAGAGAGATTGTATTCTTCAAAAGTATAAATAGAACGTTACTGTGGCCGAGGAGGTTAAAGCATGCCTCATCAAACTGTGGTTTCTCCTCCAAAGAGAGACGCAGGTTCGTACGCTTTACTAGGTCTTCTCAACTGTACAGTCCGATAGATGGAATGCCCACTTAATGCCTGTTTAAAATGAAAACACAGATATCCACTCAAAATATAAATGAAGAAATTAAATAACATTTTAAAATATATTCCTTCACACTTTCACAATAGAGGAAAACATTTATTGGTAACACCAATATAATATACGATGAAAACAATAAACGAACAGTTCAAATTCTCGAGGCTTTCCATATCAAAACCCACCAACACTAAACAGAATTTATTACGAATATAGCAGCAACATAAATTGTGAATATAACATTTAACACCATTTTAAATTTCTAACAATTTCCAGTCAGCTTCCCTTATATTGAAATGCTTATTTTGTAAAAAATCTTCCATATCTACAATGGATAAATTTAAAATTCAAAAAAAATTGTAACAGAACTTGTGCATGTGTTTTTAAGAATCACTATCACAACAAAATACAGATTTTACCGCAGTTACAATAAGTTTGTCTTTGTAATTTACCGCTGAAGATGATCTTAGAAAAGACCGAAAGTACTTGGGTAAAAAAAAAAAAAAATCAACAAAAAACTATGACGCTTTCCTTGATGATTTTTATCTTAACATCAAGAAACTGATTAGACAACTGGAAAGGATCAGCATAAAAATAAGTAGACACAATATGCCTATATTATTCAATGAAACGTGTTTGAATGAAGATAAGCTGCCTAAACACACACACACACATACACAGATAGACACACACACACACACACACACACACACACACACATATATATATATATATATATATATATATATATATATATATATATAATGAATAGACTTATTCAGTCTTCTTCAGACTACACTCCCAATAGTTACACTTTTTGCTATAAATAATGTTCGTTGTTCTCACCGGAAAAAAATATCCACTCCAATAGGGTTAGTGACCGACTGAAGAAATAAAAGGTCATAAAATTCTGTTTCCGATATGGATATTATGATCTGAACGGATAACACGTGATTTTAAAATGCTACTGATGTTATTATTCACTTCCAATATTTGGAAGCGGGCTACCAAATCATCAAAATATTAAGGAAAATTCGTTTCATCTGTTGTTTCTGGGAGCGCCTGAAATCGCACACAGCCTTTTTTTTTTTTTTTTTTTACGAATTACAACCACTTTATTTAATTATCATATTTTTGCGGTCAGTTCTTGCCAGGCAGAATCATAGGACTTCAGAAAATGTATAGTTACTTGAGAAATTACTTACTGGTAAATTCAAGCGCTTGTTGATAAACATCTTTAAAATTAGTCTGACTCAGTATTAATTTTCCAGACACCCATCCTAAGACATTCCTGATGAGAGAAATGGTTGAGGGTAATTAGAATTAAACCTCGTATGTACTTTAAATCATTGGACTTGAAAGAAAACGACTCTTTCTGCTTAGCCTCAGCTCCTTGTCTACTTCTAACTTGGAGGTTGTGGGACGGAGTAGCGAAGGTCTGAGTCAACTGAAATTAATGTGTCAAAAAGTAATTCAATTTGTTTTATTATAAAAAAAAATAAGGAACACACTCAACCTTATCGTACATTAAGATATATCTATATATATATATTCACAAGTTCACATATCTACTACTCAAAAGAAGCCACCGTCTCTTTCAATGGCAATCCTCCACCTGCGAATGAGGCTATATATCCCTGTTTCAAAAAACTCGGCTGTCTGCTGATGCAGCCAATTCCTTACTGCAGTTTTCACTTCTTCATTACCACCGTCAGTGCCTCTTTCATTGGACTAAAGAGATGGTCATCTTAAGGTGCTAAGTCAGGGGAGTAGGAAGGATGAGACAACTGTCCATCCGAAAGAAGTGATTGCCTCTCTTGTTCTCAGGCTTGGGTGAGGTCTGATGTTGTGTTAAAAAGCCAAACTACAGAAATGAACATATGATGATCCTAACTGCCAATTCGGGCAATTAAAAACTATGGAACATCTTCTAGTTTACTCCAGTCTTGAAGATTCATGCACATTTTACGACCCTGAAACCTTAACACCCCAGACAAAGCTCTGTGTGCAATATTAGATGGATCTAGCGACTTGATAAGAAGATTTCTGAATTTGTTCTTGGCTGATTTTTGCTCTAAGTCTTTTAATGGTTTCAGTATATGCTTCCTAGAAGACTGTTGAGCATCCCAAAAGACAGTCGCCATGTTTTTTTACAGCTGATTTTCTGCTTTGAACTTTTTTTCTTTGGAGATGTCGGAGGACGCCATTCCATTTATTGTCTTTTTGATTCCGGTTCGTAATGATGAATCCAAGTTTCGTCACTAGTTATGAGCGTTTGAAAGAGGGTTTTGTCTCTTTCACTGACTTCAAGAGTTCAGTGCAACATACTTTTCAGTCCTGTGCTCATCAGACAGTCGTCTTGGTACTCAGCGGGCGCAGATATCCAAATGACTCAATATTATGAGTCTTATCATGGCTAACTCCGAGATCTGGCGAGAGTTCATCAATGGTTATGCGCTTATCAGCTTTGATTAAAGCGTCTGCTTTTTCCTTGTTGGCGGAGTTGCTAAGCTTGAACTTCCAAGTTCTTCTTGGTCTGTGGAATTCTGATTCAGATGGCAAGTTCATGTCCACACATCGCTGTAGTCGAAAGTTCTATCTTTGTATACGTTGTTCAATCTTTGGTGAATGTTTTGAGAGTTTCCTTCGACAACAATGAACGCAATTACTACTCTTTGCTTCTGACAGACTTTCAGCGAGGCAGCCATTTTCATATCACTCCATTGATTTTTAGTTTTGTTAATACAAAAAAATAGATAGTTAAAGATAGTATGTGGTGTCTTGACATCTGTGCCAGATTTCGAATATTCTTATTAATGTCCTACGACAGAAATTGACAGAAAGCGTGTCCTATGACAGAAATTGAATTAATTTTTGACTGACCCTCGCATTACTTAGCTTTCTCAACATTTCGCTTAACAGCACATCAACACCTCTATGGGTTATTTATATGCCGAAATCTAAATATCTTGAACACAATTTTATGGCTTCAACTAAATATATTTTGAACGCCATTGTATATCTTCAACTACAGATTGATGGCCATTTTGCTATAAAATGTATTTCTGCCAATTTTACTATAAATAATGTATTGTTGGTATCTTTTTTATATAAAATGTATTGCTGGTATTTTTAATATTAAGTGTATTTTTATACTTCCGCATTGTTTTGTTTTTGTTTGGGTTTTCACTGTTGATATCCTCCATATTGACAAATCTGTCAACACAATATACTTCTCTTCAATAATTTTTCTGAAATTTTATTTGAGCAAGATTAACTGATTCAAAGTTTAATTAATCTGATTTGAAACAAATATTAGATACATTTAGTTTAAATTATCACAGGAAAAGATTTTTAACATGGAGGTAGGTGTTATATGAGGTACTGACAACTTTCTTCATCGACTTATCGTTGGCAATTTTCCTTATGAGGAACATAACTGTAAAAATTGCTTGACGAATATAACGTGAGTGCCTTTTATATATATATATATATATATATATATATATATATATATATATATATATATATATATATATTCTATCCAGTAATCTTAAAAAAATTATGAAAATATTCTAAGTAATCAAACATGTTATTGAGTTTTATGTACTTTGACTTTTTAGTGTTACTTACAAAGACGCTTGTTGAGGAAATGTTACAAAATTACCAATAATCATAAATTTACTGTAGTTACTGCTCTTATTTTCTGATAATGTCATGTATGGACATCCATATTTACAAAAATCGGCACGTTTATAAACACACAAAAAAGTCAAACATCTCATTTTTGGTGGTAGATGAATAGTAGAAATTTTTCCATTATGATTAGCAAATATAGTTTTTACTTAATGACAATACCACCCCACCGGTACAAATTAATGCAGAATTTTAAAAGATTGAAAAACTTTATAAACTATTCAAATTAAAATTTAAAAGAATGAAAACAATTCTTATAAAAAACATTATTCATTGAAAAAATCTTTTCTTAAGTATCTTAATATATGATATATTAAGATACTTAAGAAAAGATTTTTTCTTCCTAAAAATAAAAATTCAATAAAATATTCATAAAAATAATTTAAAATTTTCTGATTAAATAATGTCAAAGTTTTATTGCATTTTTATTTTACGATTTCAAACAGATTTTCAGTAAGTGGGGTCCAGTTTTACAAAAACAATTGACAACTTAAATTCACCAAGGAGGTCTGCATATAGCAAAATAAACATTAAGAGGTACAAAAATGAATTTCTCAAAATTTCTTAAAATTAAATATGTATGTGTGGGGCGGGGGAGGGGGGTAACAGAAATTAAAACAAAAATCTTTTTACCATGACTTTCTAAAACAGAAACAACTCTAAAATAACTACATTCATTTATGAATAAGTCCTGAAAATTTCATTAAAATCCGACAATTATTTGATTTTGCAAGTATTTTCAAATCAATGAATTTTCCACCGCAAAAAAGAAAAAAAGACGCTAAAATTTCCCACCCTAAACTTTGGCCCCAGCCGCTGATGAATTTCAAACATTCTAAAAAAGCTAAAAAATATAATTTAATAATCATAGAACCCTTTAGTCTTATCTTTTAATAGTAACATAATGATTTTGACGGGAAACCTTTTTTTTTTGTTAAGTTTCGAGCATTTTTTATCAGTCTGCTCTTCTTAGCGAATATATAAAAATATATATATATATATATATATATATATATATATATATATATATATATATATATATATATATATATATATATATATATATATATATATATATATATAGTTACTGCACTTATTATATATATATATAGTCATCCACAGACAGGCTGTTTCGTTTTATCACAGTTCATCAGTGTGGATAGACGTCCGGTTGTCTCTAGCTTGGATCAAAACCCGACTGAATTGGCGTTATTCTACCACTAAGCCGTTGGCGCAAGACAGGGATGAAGGTGAATTTAAGCGTATTTATTTTTAAATAAACACACAGTGACAGAGAGAACTCGATTCGATTTACCGAAGTGTCTTGCATTATTAGCCGTAATAGTCACTGTTTACAAACCCATACTTCCTCCCCAGATAAATAAATTTTTCAGGAGCATATATATTATCATATATCACACACACACATGTGTGTGTGTGTGTGTTTGTATATATATATATATATATATATATATATATATATATATATCTGTGTGTGTGGTTAGCAAACTTGTCTTGCTAGAACAAGTAGTGAATAGTGAGTTCGATCCTCACTGGATGACCCATACTTTCGGCCTTGTGCCAAATCTAAGCTAACTTGCAAAATCTCTCTATGTGTGTGTGCGTGTCACGCGCGTGTGTATGGCATTAAATAATATGCTCACAGTAATACACACATACACACACACACACACACATATACACACACACACACACACACACGTAGAGAGAGAATGTGGATAAATAACAACTGATTTTTTCTGAAATTTTCTCTCCGCAAAATTTATTTTCATAAGAGTCCTATTCACTTCGCAAGTTGACGCGACGCAATCTTACTTTCCCCATTTTAAGGAGCGATGCCACATAATCTACCTATGTATTTTTTTTTCTTGATTTGGACATGTGTCATATTAAGCAAAGCCTAATAAAAGTTAAATATATCTATTCTTTTCATCTTTTTATAGCAATATCATAAAAGAAAACAATGCTCTCTTTGAAATCTATTAATAAGTAAATAAACAAATAAAAATAAAAACAAAAACAAAAAGAACGCTCGTTTTATACATTTCTTTCTCATAAATGTCCCTGGGTCGTTCCCAAACACTTTTCCCAGTGGGCGGGAATTTTCTTTATAAAAAAAACCATTTCTGTCGTCGCCACAAAATATGTATTTTAATATCCATTTATTTTTAACTGTCGTCTCGCTCTCATTAATTTCCTTAAAAAGATCATCTTTCTTTAATAGCCAATAAGCTATAATATAATACATATTCATTAGTCGCTCAAAAAGGACATTTTTTTCAGATTTATTCATGAATTATGAATTATGAAATGAAGGGAGGGTTGTACTTCCCCTTTTGGGGATGCCTCAGCCCCGGGAAATAAACCCAACCACCTCCTCTCGAAGGAGAAGTACTGTCTGAGGGGAACTTTTTTTAAACTTTCGCCGACAACGGGTAAAAAACAGCAAAAGGAAGCATGTCCGAAGAATACGTACCACGTGACCACCGAAATGTGAGTTTGTACTTGTTCAACACAAGCGGATTAAATGTGGACTTTTTTCAAGGCAAAAAAAAAAAACAAAAACAAAAAAACAAAACAAAAAAACGAAATGAATTTATTGAAACAAAGTATCTATAAACAACGTCCCTTGCCAACGTACACAACCAATATATCAAGAAACCAAAAGAAAAGGGAAAATGAAAAAAAAAAATGGTTGAATCCGTCAACACAACAATACAAACAAGATTTCTACACGTGAAAATATTCTCTTTAAACGTAAAGTAATTGACGTAATTTTTCAGTTGTCCATATAAATATCAGTCAGTTATGTGCCATGTGTGATACACGCTTAGGCGATCATGTATCTTTCGATACATGACTGATGAGGCAGATATAGGTTGCCATTTCTTTCTGCACTAGACCAGTTGCTATCCAAGGCTATAGAACCCGGTCTGTCCTGGTATTTGCCGATATCTGGGACGGGGAGAAGGGGAGAATTCATACCTTTCCGAAGGGTATTATCACGTAAGTGAATGTAGTGGATTCGACTGGTATTCGAACTCTTCGATTCCTCAATCCGAGCCGCTATCAGTTAAGCGAATTAACTACTGGCTCATATATAATTGTGTGTGATTCGCTACTTAAAATGTAAAATATTTGTCACAGTAATTAGAGAAGAAACTGTAACTGATGTAATGTACTAAAAGCGATTTGTAATGTTTTCTGCAAGAGATTTCAGGCTGAACGATGCTCCACAATCAAGTAGACTAGTTTCTTTATGTTAGTCTCTTTGGTGTGTGGATTCCATATTCCCGATCTCTCCTGCTATTTATCCATAGCTGGAGAGGAGGGAGAAGAAGAGAATTCATACCTTTCCCAAGGGTATTAGCACCTAAGTGAATGGATTCGACTTGAATTCGAAGTCGGCTCTCCGATTCCTCGATCCGCGCTGCTATCCATTACTCCACAAATACTAAAAACAAGAGGAACAGAGAAAAACAACGAATAACTAACTTAACGAGTTTGTGTAGAACAGGGATTAGAGGAGATAGCAAAAGGATAAAGAACAGGATATTGTGGAGCGCCATGACCGTCCAGTCTTGAATGGATACGGCACATCGAAGAAGAATCATGATAAAAAGAATATTACCATTTTGGCCAAAAATGTGCTTTCTTTGCTAATAGAGCAGTGTTATTGGTGTTATAATTATATATATATATCTTGAAGGTTAACTGTTATTGGAATTTGGAACTAATTAACTTGGGTTACTCCATTACAAGGACCATGTCTACTGACAAAAGTTCATATGACAAAAGTTATTATAAATTGATGCAAGATCGAAAACGTCATAAAAATAATGATATGGAAACTCTTCATCTTTAAACACAAGAATGAATAAAGGCGTTAGTTAGATCCAGTGACAGGACCCAAAGAGCGTGAGTTCAATACCCAGTTAAGGCAGTGGAGAACTTTCAGAGTGGAATTAACAGGAGATAACTGACATCCATTAGACATGGCACGTGAAACTAGAACAATCTACCCTAGTGAGGGAAATAAAGGGTTGTGTTCGACATTTCAACCACCTGAAGAAGACAGGAGTGTACAACGACCGAAACGTTTTAATAAATATGGCAACATGATGAGGACAATAGTTCGAATAATGTAAATAGTGTACAAGAACGAATATAACAATTTTAAAGATGCCGGTCTTTATGGATTACCACAAAAATACCACCAAGCGGCGAATAATTATTGGGATTCGATAACGGTCTATTCTTGGTAACAGACAAAATTAAATTCGCTAAAACTACCAACGATCTACAGCAAATAATGTTAAAGAACGTCTCTATGATCTAAAAATCAGATAAAATAATTATCAAAGCCCATAAGACGGGTAACTATTACAAAATCGATGCAGATATGTCCGATAAAGCTTTTAACAAAGATGTTAATAAGTTTTATAAAAAGACTTCCAACAACTGGGAAAATAACATCAATAGTGAAGCCAAGAAAATAGCCACTGAACAAAAACTGAAAATAACATCTACAGATTCTACAACAAGCATTCATCACATTTAAAGGCCACAAGGCAAATTTCATAAGCAACTTTCAATACCAATTACACAATCCAACTAAAAATAATATGGTTAAAACCAGCAAATAAATCTTTGACAGGACAATGCAATACACGAAAGATGCTCTAGGAATTAACCAGTGGCATAAAACAGCAGAAGCCATAGAATGGTTTACTAATATAAAAAAGAATGAATATACATTCACCCAATTCGATATTTGTGACTTTTACACGTCCATCACCGAGAATTTTCTAATGTCTGCTATAAATTCAGCAAAGAATTACCGTCCTATTAGCGATCGCAATATAAAATTCATGAAACAGACACAAAAATCTATACTATTCCATAATGGTTATCTGTGAACCAAAAGCAGTAACCCATAATTTAATATTGGTAAGGGAGTATATGATTCAGCAGAGGCTTGTGAATTCGTTGGAATTTTTTTATTGTGGCGACTAAGATTTATTTTCGACATTAAAGACACGGAACTGTATAGAGATAAGGACGTAATTCTCCTCCGTAAGACAAGTCCAAGAAATATACACCGATTGAGAAAGGAAGTGATAAAATTTATCAAAGATCACGAGCTAAATATCTCCACTCCTACCAATGCTCATGTGATCAACTTTCTCGATGTGACTTGAATAATGGTTGTTAAAAAACCATATATCAAAGATATATATAACCATAGATACTTCAGTAAAGAATCAAACAATAAAATTATCCCTTCACACATCTGAATATATGTCTTCTTGTTGGTTTAAATAACTAATTCAAATGAGGGAAAATCTGGATTTCTATTCTATGTAATCTATATCCTCTGTTATAATAAATACATTGAACACTTTTGTGGATCAGTTTTATTATTTCATATTATTAGGATTCATTTGGAATATACATCAGCGGATTATTACCTAAACACAAACACACACACACGCACACACACACACACACACACACACATATATATATATATATATATATATATATATATATATATATATATATATATATATATATATATATATATATATATATATATATATATATATATATATATATATTCGGAGGCAACAATGGTTACTGGCGACTTGGATTGAGGAATCGTAGAGCCAAGTTCGAATTCCAGTCGAATCCATTACATTCACTTACGTGCTAATACCCTTGGAAAAGGTATTAATCCTCTTCTTCTCCCTCTAGCTATGGGTAAATAGCAGGACAGCCTGAGTTCTATAGCCATGGATGGCAACTTGTCTAGGAGAGGGACAACACTGAATTAAAAACCTGCGGAGGGTCGTTTGGGGGCCTTCTGGCACGTAGTGCACCAGGTCTCTGTATTTGGCCATTCAAAAAGTGTGGATAGTTCCTCACAAAACTTTTTCCACTGTAATTACTATGGCTAGGTAAACGCCTGCTCAGACACATTTTCTAGTGTCTGCGGGAGAGAGTAAATAATCTGATATGATTGGTTGTTTAACAATACACTCTAACCTTAGGTCACAATGATTTCTGACTTCGTGAGTGGGCGTGTGGTATACTGTTTAGATTTTTCGTATCTCATCATAGTTAATATTCCAAATATTGGGAGGTGTCTGGAAACCATATCGCTGGTTACCAAAGTCGAAATATTGAAATAGTTTATTTCTTTATAAACCTGTTAAATTTCAATGTTCATTTAGGTTATCTTTTTCTTATTTTTTATTAGGTTGTTTGAAAAATAACGTCCGGTTCTAGAATCAACGTTTATTCCTAAATTAATGTACTTAAACTGTTTAAATCAGTTAAAATAAGAACCTGGGAATCTATACATTTCTGCCATCGAATTACAAGATTATTCATGCTTTTACGATAAACTCTAAAGATTTCGACGTCAAGAGATCATTAACCCCTTTGAGCCTTGACCACCGGTTAAACGGTAGTAGAAAAAAATGTCCCTAAGGACACATAGTACAGTGGATAAATGTGTTAGTTGCATACAATGACAGCACCCAAAGAGTGTGAGTTCAATACCCGGTTAAGGCAGTGGAGAACTTTGAGAGGGGAATTAATATGAGATAACTGATAACTGACATCCATTAAACATGGCACATGGAAGTAGAACAATCTACCCCAGTGAGCGAAATAAGGGGTTCAGTTCGATATTCCAACCACCTGAAGAAGACCGGAGCGTACAACGGACGAAAAGTTGTAATAAATATGGTGATAAAGATGAGGACAGTAGTCCGGATAATGTAAATAGTGTACCTAGTACCTCATCTCAGAAATATAGACATTTCTTTATCTTCTATACTAAATTTCTTATAACTGTTCCGTACACGCCGTTTCGAATGCACGAATCTATCTCTTATCCTTCCCAGGTTAAATAGTATAAAAAACTTACCTCACTGTCAATGCTTAACAAACAGTGTAATAAAAAGACAACTATGAATTCTAAACCCATCTGATTTTAAGTGTCAAATATATCTTTTAAAAAAAAATCTGTAATCACAATATAATATATAATTGCCTTAATATTGTAAAAGCCAGATATTTAAAAAAATTAAATTGCGTAACGGTCAGTCTCTACCCAGCACCTGAAGATTACGTTGTGCATGAAACTCCCAGTTGTACTACCGATGAGTGATAATATGCATATTTATTAATATATACCTAACAGATCTGTTATATCGGCCACTTTTTTTTTATTAGCACCAGCACTCTATGTGATATATATATATATATATATATATATATATATATATATATATATATATATATATATATATATATATATATATAAGTATAATTATTTATATATTATATGCACGGTACTTATTAGAAAGCGCTCAATATCAGAGATAGAGCTAACATAAAGACAGAGAAAGACACAGAGAGAGAGAGAGAGAGAGAGAGAGAGAGAGAGAGAGACAGACAGAGAGAAACTACATTGATGGTTTCATCATTTTCCCACCACCGTTACTAATCATTTCTACCAATTTACAATTTCTACCAATTTACAATAACTATTAGCTAATTATATTATCATTGCCTCCAATCCCTTGCAACAATACTATCACATCATATCATAAAGGCCCGTTATTAAATCAAACTACCCTCTCATCCAGCATATTAAATATTAAACATCACCATATAAAATAACCAATAAGGATTACAAATTTCTACGTGTTACATATACACAGTCAAAAACAAACATGCCTGTTTCATGCCTGACGATTGCGTCAAGCATGAAACAGCCGGTCGCCTCTGAGTATTGACTTCAATATCACTTTTATATTTATATTTACATACGCCCTATCTCTGATATTGAGCACTTTATCCTATAAATATACCACACCGTAAAACTATATTTCTTCATATATATATATATATATATATATATATATATATTGGATTGAGGAATCGAAGAGCCGAGTTCGAATTCCTGTCGAATCCATTACATTCACTTACGTGCTAATACCCTTGGGAAAGGAATGAATCCTCTTCTTCTCCCTCCATCTATGGGTAAATAGCAGGACAGGCTGGGTTCTATAACCTTGGATGGCAACTGGTCTAGGAGAAGGACAACTCTGAATTCAAAACCTGCAGAGAGTCATTTGGAGACCTTGTGGCACGCAAGTCTCTGTATTCGGCCCTTCAAAAAGGGTGAATGGTTCTGCACAAAACCTTCACCACTATAATCAAATCTCATGTGCTGGTTTCCTAGGAACTGATCCGCTTGACCCTCATACGTCGAATTCGACGGGAGAGCCGAGTATATATATATATATATATATATATATATATATCCAAGTGACAGGAAAGAACAGATTTATAATTCTTTCGTATTTTAGTTTTTTCTTTCGTTTTATTTTAAAAAGAAAAACAGTGCTCGATAAAATGTAGAGCATAAAATGATAATTATTTTTTTTTAATTGTCTCCATCGTAACACATAAATTTCTATGTTAATAGTAAACAGGAATTTCTGTGTCACGATGGAGAAATATTTTTAAAAAGATAATTATATATATATATATATATATATATATATATATATATATATGCATATAATTATTATAACATATATAATATAAAATAATTGAAAACTATTATATATATACATATATAGATACATACATACATACATACACACACATATGTGCATGTGCATATATATATATATATATATAGTTGTATTGATGTGAGTTTGTGACGTGTTTTACGCTTTTTCGATCGTCAGACAATAAAATAATATAATAAATTGCAAAAATAATATATATATAATAAATTGTGTATATATATATATATATATATATATATATATGGCCTGACGATTGCGTCTAGAATGAAACAGCCTGTTGCCTCTAAGTGTTGACTTCAATGTTCACTTTTATATTTACACACACTCTGTCTCTGATATTGAGCACTTAAAAAGAGAGCACACTATAAGAGTATATTTTTTTATACATATATATATATATATATATATATATATATATATATATATATACACTTTTCACACATACACACACACACATATATATATATATATATATATATATATATATATATATATATATATATGCTTCCACTCAGTGATACTAATTTACGGTCTGTAAACCAAACAATGAAATATGCATATTTCAGTAATATTATTCAAATGACTATCCTACCGAAGACCAATATTTTTACAATAAACCTGTTTTTAATTTTACGCAGTGAAGTCTTTTCGATCTTTAGACGAGCATACAGACTGAAAACGCTAGACTTGTTGACGGGCAAGTTTTAAAGAAATGAATTAAAAAGCATCTTCTTTGTAATCAACAAATGTATTTTAAAAAATTAATCTGATTGAATGCATGTATATGGATGACATAGAATTGAACACTCCCCCGGACGACACATTGTTAAAACCATCAAATAACCTGGCACGGTAAGCGTAAATTTACCCTATTTAAGAACGGGGATGTTTACTCAAATACGAATATCCACGATATTTGAAGAAATAATGTCAGATTTTTAAGTAAAATTCAGTAATACCTTAGAAATTGCTTAGTTTACACATAGGGTACGGAAATACAGTTAGCACGAATAAGCTTCCATAGGCCCCAACGAGAGTCATTGAACGTTGCTTTGTTTTGAAAGCCTTCCATTGCTGAGTGATTTAACGTACAGTAATGTGACGCTGTGTTTCCAGAAAGCACATTCTTTTTGTTATGACTCTCGAGTCTACAAACCGGTAGATGTAAATTTACACTCGCAAAAACATTAAAAAAGTAGGTATGTCTAATGAAACAAGTTCTGATTTAACCACTAAATAAACAGTGTGTTACGTGAGAGTCGAGTAGGACGCATTGTAGTTTATATGACTCGTTCAGCGGAGGCGATGTTGAAGGATGTTAGTCTTCACGCTGCGGAGAAATATCCGAGTGAAGCCCTCGTTGTTGGTGTTGTGGTCCTCCCAACTGATGCGAAGGATTATTGGGGAGGGGGTCCTTTACTAGAACCGCTCCACACGTGTGATGTCTTGACGATAAAAAGTCCAGGTCTCGGAAGCCTACAGAATAGTGGAGAGGATCACGTCGCGGAAAACCATGTTTCTGGTTTTTATGGCGAGGTCGTGATTATTGAAGACCCGATGTGGCAGCGTTCCGTACGCACTATGAGCGGGTTTGATCCTGTTGTCAAGGTTCCTCTCGCGGGTGACATTATTCGAGATGATGCTGCCCTGGTAGGGAAAATCACCGACGACTTTTACCGACTGTTCGTCGATGTTGATGTTGACGTCCGATGTTGCTTTTTCCGGGGGTTGGCTGGATGGGGGTCTATTTTTTTTTATAATGAACTGCACCCCAAAGTGTTTATAGGCATCGTTCAGGAAGGCTAATGGCAGTATCGCCCACAGTTGCATTGTTGCCGGCATACTGAAATTCTCGAACGCGCTTGGTGGTAGTCCTTGTGCCACTAAATGAAACATTTAAAGAATAAGAAATGTCTTATCAAGTTATCTGTATTATGAAACCCATGATGGACGCTCCGATAAGTGTTGATATTAGCATCATCGATTTATTACTAATCTTAGCTAAACTAAGAAGACATACTGCAAGTGAAAATACAAAATCGTGGGATCTTTCTTTCTTCACCCTGTGTTACAGAATGCGGAGGCTTGGCCAGGATGGTCAGTGATTGGTCAGAATGCTACGTGGCATGTCATTATCACAGTGATAGATTACTTATGTTTTGGATATAAGTCCAAAACGACACGAAGCCAACAGTGAGTCGCAGGAATTTTTGAAGCGTCCCGGTGTCTCCTAGAATCGATGCTATCAAGTTTGTCCTTCTCAAATTAGACAGTTATTTGCGATATATGATAGACGCTTGGAAGATGATAATTATTACTAACTAGGCAGAAGATTTTCCAGCAATAGGTTGCCATTTCTTTCTGCAGTAGACTGGTTGCAAATCAAGGTTATAGGTCTCAGTCTGTCCGTTTATTTAACCCATAGCTGGAGGAGAAAGATGCATTAATACCATTCCCAAGAGTGTTTGTGCGTATGTGAATGTAACGAACCCGCCTGGAATTCCTTACAATCCCTTAGTGTTCGTGACATTCACTTACGCACCAATACCATTGGGAAATAATAAAACCATTAAGGCAAAGAAACCGTTGATACGGTCTATGCAGTGGTGTTGAGCATTACATCCTCGTCTGCGATGTCTGAGAGAGATTTCTCCATTTCCTCGCTGGGGTGGCTGTTTATATAACTACGTGTAATTTGATCCTTTCTCAATCTTGAAATTCAAGTAGACCTGAGGGGGTCACTTCAGGCCAGTTGTGCATCTGGCTTCTCTGACGTCATGCTTTAGGCGCAGTATGGTCTGGCGTGTGATATATACATCATTTAGCAGGATAACCTAATCTTCACTAAAAACCCTACACCTCTGACTTTTTCCCTACTATTTTAAACTTTGGAAATATCAATTTGTGTGCATCAGAATTGTGAAATAGAGGAGCTTTAGTTTTCAGTCTTTTTTTTAAATATTAGTTTTGCACACGATACAAAACAAGCTGGCGTTTGAGATACCAACTAATGTCACTGAAAACTATATTCATAGCTCTTATCAATTTTTAAGCATTTAGTTTTAAACATCGACTGAAAAATGTACAAAAATACCAAATTTCCACAGATTTTTGCTTAGAAACTGACTTCAAAATGTTTTCTATTTCAAGAATAAATCCAAATAATGTTGATATTTTTTTGTATTAGATACATTGAATGGAAAATATATTTAAATCAGAATTCTAAATATGAATCTCCATAAGCAAAATATCCATTTTTCTACTGTATTCGATAAGTAAAAACTGTGTAAAAAATCGTAAAAGATCACAAAAAAGGCTACTCAATGAATAAGATTTATTAGATCATTTGTTAGATCATAATTAATAAAAGCAAAAAATAGATCTGGGCACAAATTATAAGACAAAATGATGCAATTTACATTGTTTATTGAAAACCACACTAAAACTCACCATAGTATAGCTAAATGTTCAGTATAATTTGCCTTGAAGCAAATGAAGGTTTTATTTGATGGCACAATGATTTAGTAACAATGTGCTTGTTCCATGTATCTTTTCCATATACAATTTGTAAAGCTTCAGCAAATCATAAATTTTATAAGGATGTCCTATAAGGCTTTCACTGATCACCGGAATGAAATTCCAACGCTACGATTTTTACTTTTTTACCGAAATCTTTATTGCACTCGTTTTAAAAGCTGAGATTTAATGAGATAAGAACTGATATAAAAAAAAATTCTTATCAATTTTTGAGCATTTAGTTTTAAACATCGTCTGAAAAAGTGTAAAAAATACGTAATTTCCACAGATTTTTACTTACAAATTGACTTCAAATGTTTTACTATTTCAAGAATAAATCCAAATATAGTTGACATATTATTATATTTATATATTATTATATCCAAAAACAGTTAATATCTTTTGAATAAAGATATGATGAATGGAAAATATATTTAAACCAGAATTCTAATTATGATTCGCCACAAGCATTTTTTTTTACTGTATTCGATATGAGAAAACTAAAAATTTGAAAATATTACAAAAAATGCTAATCAATGAAATTAGTCTTGTAAATTGACATAGTTAATTAAGTATGAATAAATGTTTACTTATCTAATGGATATTTTTATAGCCTCTCCACTTACCTACAATTAATTTGACAAAATGAAAGAATTGTGCTGCAAATATTTTAACGCAACATTTTATATTTCGGTCGACTGTTGCTTTATTCTCTAGATCATGTTAAAGATATACAGTTGTTAGCTATGGAATTTATTAACCCTTTTAATTTCAAATCAAATAACTGAATATATTTCAATTATAAATTTTATAAAGCTGTACTACAAGGTTTTTTTTTACTGACTACTGGAATGGAATTCCAACACTTCAATTTTTAAGCTAAATTTAAAATTTAAACTAATTTCCTCAAAAAACGGTAAAAATTTTAAAACAAATCCGGCGCGGACATGATTACGGGGCCCAGACATTTCTTTATGACCATCGCTGTTGTATCAACATTTCGATTTTTCTACCTACATTTATACAAATTACACATATAAACTAAGCACAACTGACTGTTAAACGAGGAAAATACTTCGCAGATTTTGACGACATTATAGGGTCTTTTTTTCGTCCAAATCTGAGAAATTGTTTTTCTCATGCAAAGTCTTGAAAAAATATAAAATTAACTATTTTTCATCCATAATTTGTCATGTGTTTAAATATTAAACAAGAAAAGTTTCATTTTAATGTTAAACACTGCCGCAAATCAGGGTTGATTTGTTTAAGATGGAATGATCTCTTATGACATGTATCTAATATGTATTTAGGTATATTGCATTTATTTTCAAATTTTCTAGTTGGATTGTTCACCTATATTGCATATAATCCATTATTGTACATAATTAGGTTAGAATAAAATTTGTATTTTATATGAATATTACCTTATGAATAGTATTATAATTATAATATTTTTATATTATAATATAAT